>JANEYF010005386.1:0-600000 GCA_029963845.1 Rhamnusium bicolor | reverse complement strand
TCTTATATGAGACACACTGTATGTAGAGAAAATCAGCTAAAAACAAAACATTCAACCCAAAAAGTTAGACTTATTTCAAACAACGGTTAATTTATATACGATATAAATTAAATAAATACATTTGTTGAGAAACAAATGTTACAAAACAATTTAGTAAAACAAATCAAACAGTATTGTTAGAACAGACAATATATTATTATAATAAATTAAGATGATAAGGAAGCAGTGGCGGTTCATTACTCTTTATGTGAAACAGAAAATTAAACAAAAATGTAAACCTACCCACAGTGTGACCCACTTTGACTGGAAACATCCCTGTAAAGAATGTGTTTATTATCTGATTTCAATGGGACTTTTTTAAAAGATAAACCATCAAAGGCTTTATCTTCTGACAAAAATTTAGAGATTAGGTTAAATTTTCAAGACCCATTATGATTTTTTTTTTCAATACAAAAAATTAACAAATGTAATTAGCGACTTTTTTATTGAAATTATAACTACATCACTGGATTCAGTAACCTCTCAAATGGGTAAATCCCAAATTTCATGAAAAATATGGAGTAATGACAGATTTATAACAAAACTAATGTAAACAGTGTTTTATCTGTTTTTTTCTAAAAACTCAAAGCAGCCCATGAAAAATAAATAAAAAAAGATAAATTAACCTGACAGGTTTAATAGCTAATGTCTTTTATACAAACCTAATCGCATTAAACTTAAAAACTTAATATTAACAATTATTTTAATAATAATAATAATAATAATTAAGTTTTAAATACAATGCACTTGTCCACTCGTATACGAATATTTTTTGCGACATTGTTGCAGGGTAACTTCTTCACACGCTTGTCTTATTCTTGCACACAGCTCTTCTGTATTACCGGGGCGTAATTTGTAAACCTTGGATTTTATTAAACCCCGTAAAAAGAAATCCAGAGGTGTTAAGTCCAGGGACCGGAGTGGCCATCCAATTAACGGGCTGTTTCGACCTATCCATCGGTTAGGAAAGTTAGTATTAAGCCATTCCGTAATCACTCTAGCATTATGGACAGGGCTGCCATCTAACTGAAAATGTACAAGATTACTCGTTCTTGGATTGGAGGTTCATGTAGTATATTCCAAAATTCATTTCTTATTTAACTATAAAAACAGCACGCTATTCATATTGTCAAGAAGTGAATATTTTTATTCCCTTAAATAAACAAGGACAATACTCATTGGTAAATTCCCTATATAATTCATAAAATTAAATTAACATTTAAATCTAATAATCTAAATTATAATTTTTACATTTATTAAAATTCATTGCAATAAATATCAATGCAGGATATAAGGTTTCATATTTCAATTACTAATTGTTTACCGCGTTAAAACACACATGATGAGAGTTCTACTTATACGGAAACTGCTGATGAGGTATTTATCAATACTATAAATAAGCTCCAATTAATAGACAAGGGGAGTCCACTAAAAGACTTCTCATAGGACACACCTCTCCTGATATGGCGGTATTGTGGTAAGACCCTTTTATTTTTATTTTATTATTGTTGTTTTTATGATTGCCCTTTTCTTCATTGCTGATAATTGTTATATTTTTATTGTTTTAATAAAAAACCATGAAAACCATATTATTCATCTTTATAACTTCAAAATCTCTCACAGCCAAGTAAGTCCCTTAAGACGAACCCAATAGGGTCGTGACAATATTATCTCCAAAAAAGAAGGGACCAATGATTGTGTCATTAAGTATCCAACACCAAACATTAACTTTTTGAGAATACTGCTGTTTACAATTAATGACCCACTCTAGGGTTTCTGTAGCCCAATATCTCGAATTTTGTGCTCATACCATCCCGTTTGTGGTAAAAGTCGCATCATCGATAAATAAAATAGTTTTTAAAAAATGTCTGTTATTAAGGTACTCTCCTAGAGCCCACAAGCAAAATTCCATCTGTTTTTCATCATCACCAGGTTCCAACGTATGTAAAAACTTAAGTTTGAACGGTTTTACCTTACATTTTTAAGACATCGGCAATTATTTTCTCTAGGTAAATTTAAATCTAAGCTGGCTACTCTCACACTGGCGTTTGGATTAATGTTAAAATAAATTAAAACTGTCTGTTCGTACCTGGGTCGTCTTAGGACATCATTTGTTTTTATAATACGTTTTGTCACAGCGCCACATTCATTAAAAATTTTGTTTATTTTATAAACGATACTTTGACGATTCGGGTGCCTGTTATTAAATATTTCGCATACTTTTCTCAACGTTCTGTCATTATCTTCTCTAAGGCGCACAATCTCATTTTTGTTTCTGTAAACTTAATTGTTCTGTCATAAGAACCTAACAAAGTACTCGTAATAAACTAATACTGGATTATCAATTTCGTAATTTTAATAACAGTAATGCTCTAATAATATGTGTATTTTTGACATTTAAAAATTGTTTTCCATGGCATACTATTAGGTGTTTATTCTCGGTGTATGGCACTTATTTCATAATTTTAATACTTAAAAATGTAATAGCATTAGCCATTAAATCTATCAGGTTAATTTATTTTTTATTTAATTTTTATGGACTGCTTTGAGTTTTTTGAAGAAATTATATAAAAGTAATTATAAAATATTGCCTACATTAATTTTGTTATAAATCTGTCATTTTTCAATATTATTCATGAAATTTGGGATTTACCCATTTAAAAGGTTACTGAATCCAGTGGTGTGGTTAGAATTTCAATAAAAAAATCGCTAATCAAATTTGTTAATTTTTGACATTGAAAAAAATCAGAATAGGCCTTAAAAATTGAACCTAATCTTTAAATTTTTGTCAGAAGGTAAAGGCTTTGATGGTTTATCTTTTAAAAAAAAGTCCCTTTAAAATCGGATATTAAACATATTTTTTACAGGGATGTTTCCATTCAAAGTGTATATTAGACTTTAAAAATTTTAAAACCACTATAACTTGTGAACAAGACAAAATCGGACCTATCACATTTTTTTCATGAAATTATATCTACTTGCCGTTGCCAAAGTTGTAAAGAGGCTAGCCAATCACCCTGTTTTGGCATTTGAACTGTTGTTACCGCGTCAGAGTTGCTTTTATATTTAAATTTGGATGTTTATTAAATGAATAATTTTTGTACTATGGAACTTTTTCTTTTCAGAAGTGCACACCAAGAAACAGAGAGAGACCTACAAGGCGAAGGAGGTGGTGGTTCGTGCTTAACATACGACAATCCGACGCTTAACGTATCAGCGACTAGCATTAATTTTAGACATAGAAATGATTCCTCGTTTATGGGCAGCAATGACTTCATAGGTAAGTTTAGTTTTCACTATTATGTTGTTTCTATACTAAGACAGAGATAGTTGTTGATGAAACATTAAATGGCAAACAATGAAATTATTGAATTTCTTTTTTAAATAATTTAATTTTTCTTATTATCTACTGTTAATTAAACAATAATTATTCGAATTCTTGAGAGTTCTTTCATATTATGGTATTTCTTTAAAAAAACAGCATATCATCCCACTAAGTACGCCACTGGAAGTGTACATTGATTCAACTACAACAGCTAATATTAGTAGTTTTTTATTTGCATTATGTTTTAGATCAGTTCAGTTAATTTTTGTTTTTGATTGGTTAGGCATTTTAAAAGAAACTTTCTACACCAATCAGAGATGATAATAACTGAACTAGAACATAAATGACCTGATTTAAAAAATTATAAACACTTTTTATTACTTGTCTAATTTTCACTTTATTTGTTATGTGAAGCCCCAAAATTGTATGGCTTAGTTAAATTACACAAAGAAAATAAACCCATTAGACCAGTGGTTTCCTACACAAATGCACCGATACGTAATTTATCTGAATTACTTAATAACGAGTTTAAATCTATTACAAAATTTAAGCCCAAAAAATACAATTAATAACTCCTTAGACTTAACAGTAAAATTAAACACCCTAAATATTGACCCCAACTCTATAAAATTAGTATCGTTTGATGTGTCGAATATGTTTCCTAATATCCTCCCTTTCAAATGTCTTCCTTTAATTTCAAATATACTAGAAAAATGCAAAATTATCCCAAAATTAAAAAATGAAATACTGCAAACATTCAAGTTGTGTTTAGATCAAAATTATTTCCAATTTAATGAGGACATCTTCATACAAAAAACAGGGCTCCCTATGGGTTCGCCCCCTTTTATCCGATATATTCATGAATAATCTTGAAAAAATTATATTGGATTCTCCAATATCAAAAAAACATTATCTTTTGGTACAGGTACGTTGATGACATCCTAATAGGTTTTAAAGGGACAGACAGACAATTAAAAGTACTCCTCGATTTTATCAATAACACACATAATAATATATCTTTTACCTTAGAAATAGAGAACGATAATAAATCAATAAACTTTTTCGACTTAACTATAAAAAGACATAAAACATCATTTCCCTATAATATTTACCACAAACCAACTTTTACAGACGCCACTATACCCTTTAATTCCTATAACCCTCTCTCCCACAAATAGCCGCATATCAATCTTTGACACACCGAGCCTTCAGCTTACCACTATCTGAGACAGATTTAAAAGAAGAATTAGACACAATAAGACTTATAGCACATAATAACGGGTACCCTCAAAATATAATCAACAATCTAATCTACAAAAAACAAAATAAGTCCCTCTTGAAAGAACTTTATCCCACTATTAATGAGAACAAAGTTCAAACATACATTTCATTACCATATTCAGGTCAACTCTCCTATTCAATTAGCAATACTTTTTCCAAATTTAATATTAAAACATCTTTTAGTTCTAACAAAAATATAGGCAGATATCTTTTCAATGCAAAACAAAACACTGATATCTCTAAAAAATGTGGTGTATATTGGTTAGATTGCCCAGAATGTAACTCCTCATATGTAGGTCAAACAGGTAGATCGTTCAGAGTAAGATATAGAGAACATATTCACACACAAAAACAACATTCCAACTTTTATAAACATTTAACAGATTCTGGTCATACAATAACTGACGACTATCAACCTAAAATATTACAGATTTGTGGGAAAAGTGAAAAACTTAATTTATTAGATGTACTAGAAATTAATAAATTATATAGGAATAAAAATTACAACATATTAAACAACCAAATAGATTTAAATAATTATCCGTTATTAAACTTATTCAGATAACCTGCTGTTAATAAAAATCACACCATAATATAATTACTATCTTGAAAAAACCCCTACATTTAAAGACGTAACATTTGTACAAATTTCAATTATATTATCAACCATAAAGTGACCCGTCCTTCTATTCAGTTCAGTTTATATTTAAATGAAAGTAAAATCTGTGTATAATTTAGTTTACTTGAAAATGTCCGAATAGAATGAAACTAGTTGTAAAATAACAAATAAAGTGAAAATTAGACAAGTAATAAAAAGTGTTTATAATTTTTTTAAATCAAAATGGATTTTCACAAAGTAACTTCATCTTCAATCAACTTTATAAATGACCTGATCTGCAGTGCAAAAAAAACTACTATTACGTCATATTATTTTGGATTTGTCGCTTTAATTCCCTTACACACAGGTGCCTCATTCGGTATTCTTGGTTTATATTAGATTAATATTTGCCTCAATGTCAAACCTGAAGAACCATTTTATACGTTATGATTATCTGATTTTATTGCAATTTTGCCAACAATTAGAGATTTGTGTGTAAGATAAATTAAATCTGCAACAACTTTAGATTTTTCAATGAACTACCATGGACACAAAATGTTATAATTACGGACCTGTCAAAAACATCGTTTTATATTCTAGAGTGTAAAATAAACAATAAACATGCACAATTCCATATATAATTCAAAGTGGAGTGGTTTCATCAAAGGGACCAGCAAAGATAACATTGCGATAGTAAATTTGGTAAAAAAATATACTGAATTTGGCATATGAACATACATACCTATGTGATTAATGTTTGTACTGGCTTCAATAAAATTCAGGTTGTTTTGTCTTATTTTTTACAAATAACAACTTTGATAATTTCAAAAATTGTCATTTGTGACATAAAAAGTCTTCTGTTAGGTGAAAAATTTCACTTCCGATCTAACCGAAAATAGTATCAACTTTTGATTTTTAAATAGAGCCCTGTATATATTTTTGCATATTTGGATTCTTCATGAAATTGTTGTCACAACAATGTATCACAAGTAGGCACCAGTTTGTAAAATGGCGTCATAATTTTGAAAAATGAAAAATTAACTTGGCTGTCTTCAACTAATTTAGTTAGTAGGCTTTGAATATTATGTATTACTTCATTTTTATTGGAGCATTTCATTAAATAGTTATTTATGACACAAGGACGAAAAATGCAGTTTTCCGTACTATTACGATACATATGAGTACGAAAATCATTTTCGTCCGTGTAAACCTTTAAAACATGGTTAGCTTAGATACAAAGTGGAGGTTTTTTAGATTTCCGAAATATCAAATACTATTTATTATATCATGCGTAATAGATAGTATAGGGTGCTATTAAAAAATGAGTCCTATTTGAAGCTCCATAACTCGGGAATACAATGAGATATCGATTTGAACATTTTTTCTCTTATGGGCAAAAGGTTGAGAGGTATTCCTGGCAGACTTCAAATATTTATTTAGAAAAACAAGCGAATAACGATTTTTTATTTTCAGTTTAAAAAAACGTAATTTCAAAATTGAAATGGATATTTTAATACTACTACTGCGTAAAGACTTCCATTTACTACTCATATCGTATGTTTAATTTTGTAAAATAGCCTTTCTGATTAAATTTAGGGACACTTCTGGCCACACTTCTTCTATTCGTCGACGCAGATCTTTCAGATTGGCAAACGGCTCTCGTCTTAGGACATACACTATTTCTTGTAATAATTCCATACCAAATAGTCCAATGGATTGCAATCAGGACAATTCGTTGACCACTGATTAGCTTGAATAAAGATGGCGAGCTTTCTGCTAAGAAATGTGTTCTTACAGCCCTGTGTGACGTGGCACAACCTGAATAAAAACGTAATCATTGTTGGGGTACGACCGGTGCATTTCAGGTATTAGATCCTTTCGCAAATGGTGGACGTAGTTATCAGCAACTTTTGCCATTCTAAAAAATTTTTAACAAAAAGATATGCAAAGCGTGTCGAACCTGCTCCTTTACAGACCATGCCCTGGAGTTATAGAGCTTCAAACAGGATTCGCTTTTTAATAGCCACCCGGTATAAAAGCGAGAGAAAGTCCCAAATAGTTCTTTCAACAGTTTGTGCAGCACCGTATTGAGATTATTTAAATCATTTTTCGGAAAAATGGCATGACAGATTGGAACTTAATCCAGTAGAAAGAATTTTCGCAATATTCCGCTTTTGAGATTACTTTTAATTTTTATTTTTCATCCTTGTACTTTCTTTGTCCCAACCAAAAGTAGGCGCCCTGATTAACTTTGGATATAAATTTTTTTTTGAAAAATTGATGAAATACGTCGATCTTGTTTCCAAGAGGGACATATTTTAATGTAAAACTTGTATACCTGTCATCATCCCTCTACCTTACACGGCCACCCCCTCAAACAATTCAAATGGCAAAGGAGGTCGAGTGATACATCTTTTGAAAGGTCTTTCAATTCTCTACATAACTGTGTATTTTTTTTAAACTTTTATCGATTCGTTCCTGAGAAATAATTGTTTCATTATTTTAGGTTCGGGAAATGAAAATAAAAGAAGTAGTTTAAATTATCATATGTATTGTTCAAAATGACCCCCACCGACTTCCAGACAGTAGTATAATATGCCTTGAAATTCTGTACGAACATTTCTAAACACATCTGGAATCAATAAACGGCATTCTCGAACAATTCTTTCACGTAACTCTTCCAGAAATGCGGGTTTTGTTGCAAATACCTCCGATTTCAAATGTCCCCACAGAAATAAATCCAAGGGAGTTAAATCGGGTGACCTAGCGGGCCATTCCACAGGACCTTTTCTTCCAATCCATCGCTCAGGAAACTGATTACCCAAAAATTGACGGCCTGCTATAGCAAAATGTGGGGGTGCCCCATCCTGTTGTCTAATTCGTGTACCAATTTAAATTTATATGGATAAAATTTGTGGGCCTTTACAATTCGATGAACACTGTCTCGTGATACACCGGAAGCCTCAGCTACTTTCCTGATCGATTGAGTATTATCCATCTGCAAATAACCCAGAACTGCCACTTCGACTGCTTCATTCCTAATAGGTCGCTGATGTTCATGCGTTTTGTTTCCTACAGAACCTATTTCCATAAATTTTGTCAATAATTGTAAAACATACTGAGAACCAACCCTTCTATCTGGGTGACTTCTATTGTATGTGCACTCCGTAGCTCTAGCACAATTATTGTTTTTAAAATAAATGCTGACAATTTCTATTCTCTCCTGAAGGGTATAAACAATTTTGAGAACTCGCTCTGGTAAAATGTATCTCGATTTAAAATTGGTTGTGAACAAATTAATGTTCAAGAACTATCAAATACTTATGAGTCTTTTATTATTCTAAAATTAAACGGACAAGGAAAGGGTTTTTTTGTCGAAAAAACTAGTGTCGATTTTAGAGCACTAAAAAATGTAGTTTTTTTATAAATTCCAGTACCCAGTGCCGTGTATTTTAGATTTTTTAAACGACTTCGATTGTGTGTAATCACCAAAAATCAAATTATTTTCCTTAAGAATAGATAAAAATTTTTAAAAAAATACACAGTTATGTAGGGAATTGAAAAACCTTTCAAAAAATGTGTCACTCGACCCCCTTGCTATTTGAATTTTTTGAGGGGGTGGCCGTGTAGGGTAGAGGGATGATGATAGGTATATAAGTATTACATTAAAATATGTGCCCCTTGGAAACAAGGTCGACGTGTTTCACCAAGTTATTCAGGGTGCCTACTTTTGGTTGGGACACCCTGTATATATAAAAAACAAAAGCTGCAAATAACAAAAGATAATCAACATACCTTTCTTACATAGTAGATAACTTTGGACTGAGCGTACACAAACACGATTAACCCAGGGACGTGCTAGCTGCACTATGCAAATATAACACTTTGTATTTTTAGATTGTCACATGTTCATAAAAACCCACTGTACGTCTTGTATGGTTGTGTGTTTTCAACACACACACATACTTTTGATTCTGGATTTGTGGGTTGCCTAATTTATGTTGTATTTTAAACTAAAACCCTGCCATACTTATATATATTATTTTTTAGTGATAGACAATACCAAAAAGAGATCAACAGCCGTAGAAGCAATAAAATCCGTTTTACCATGGTTGAAAAGGAAAGCCCAGAGTGCATGCACGAAGAAAATGCTCTACAGAAGACTACCTATCCTCAACTGGTTGCCTAGCTACAATTCGACATGCGCAGTGGGAGATTTGGTTGCAGGAATCACAGTCGGCCTCACTGTAATTCCCCAAGCCCTGGCGTACGCCAATATAGCCGGACTACCCGCAGAATATGGCCTTTACAGCTCATTTTTAGGATGTTTTGTATATATTTTCTTAGGAAGCTGTAAGGACGTACCGATGGGACCCTCAGCTATTTCGGCGCTTTTGACTTTCCAGGTTGTTAATGGTCATGGGCCGGAGCACGCCATCTTACTTTCTTTCCTGAGTGGGCTAATACAAATTCTTATGGGATTCTTTGGATTAGGTAAACAAGAACATTAGAATTATAAGTTAATGGGTTTTAAAATCAAATGAATGCAAGCAAATACAGATAAATCATTCAATAACTAGGTACTTCCTTGTAGTTACAGTAATGCAAAACCAGTAGTAAAACCAGCTGTGACGTAATATTTACGTGTTTAAATATGACTGGTTTACTTCCTTATATAAATAAATTCGTTCATTAACTGTTGCTCTTTTGGCATTTGTTTGCCAGGCCTAACATCATTTAGAACAGATGCACATACATTGAGCAAAAATATTTTAAAAAGTTATGAAGTTTCAGAAAAGTTTGTAAATTGTTGCTCACGTACGGACAAGCAATATTTGTTAATATTTCATATCGGGTTACCATGGGATTTTTTATGATAGAAGTTTCAAAATTTGACAACTTAAAACAACATACAAACTCGGATTTTGGCCTTTCCGTAGTTTCGGTATAACACCTATTGCAAGTAAAAATAATTTGTTTTATTTCTTGTTGATGTGTGTGATGTGACTGCCAGTAACGCGTGTTTCACCAATCTGATATTTGATACACATAGTATATTTATCGAGACCAATGACACGATAACTATTTTACTGAAAATGACATACTGGGTGATATTTTTTTCGGGACCATGGTCTGTTTCAGTTGCTCAATTTTTTTTGGACTACGCCACTGGCCACAAAAAATAGACCAAAAATAAATTGAAACTTATTATTATTTCGACTTTTTCTATCGTTTTTTGAAGTTCTACAGAAAAAAAATTGTCTCGTCCTGTAAAGTTGAATAATGACGAAAAAATCTCCAGTTTTTTTCATTTGTTTTGCGAAATTACTATTGAAATTCAAGAAGTGAAATCTTTTGATTCCGATAAATATTAATTTTAAATGTTTTGTAAAATTGTCCTTACATAAATGCACTTTGGAGTTTTAATAGGGTTATGCCGTAAATGGACAGTTGCAATTGAAGGTCACTTTAGAATGTGACAAAGCGTTAAATGTTAACGCAAAAAATGCACCAGTAATTAAAAGTAGTTCGGGGACACAAGATATTAATTAAATATGTTTAATGTTAAATTATTAACGCGTGATAGCCGTTGATGTTGATATTCTAAAAAGTCAATTAATATAATGTATATCACCGACAGCGACTGTGTTCATAAATTTTCAGTTACGAGGCTGATCAATTTAAAATTGTACTAGTATTTTTTTAATTGAAAATACAGAGTGGCGCAAAATAAGCTGTACTATTTTTTTGACCTGTAACTTTTAAACAAAATGTGATAAATGAACGATCTAAACGGCATATAAAAGTTTTATTCCTGGATTTTCTTTTTATTATATGTGAAAAATCATATCGACCAAATGACCCCTCGCTTCCTGCTCGCAGACAAGAAGCGGGTGATCATTTGATCGATATGTTTTTCACATACAATGTGAAAAAAAATCCAAGAATAAAGCTTTGATTTGCCCTTTAGATCGTTCATTTATAATATTCCATTTAAAGATTAAAGTTCAATCAAACTGTTTAGTTTATTTTGCGCCACCCAGTACAAAAAAAGGTTTTTTTTTGTCAAATATACAGTGTTCTGGGAAAAGGTGCAAATATTTAGCATATAGAGATTCATTAACAAAATTAAGTTAGGTTTCTCATAAACTTTTTTAAAACCAGCCTCCTCTGAGAAGTTAACACCATCCTAAAGGGGTGTGTCAAGTTAAATCGACTTGGAATTTTTTTTATAGTTAATAGTTAATTTCTCTTAAGGAATCTGCCTGCGATATGTTTACACCTTTTTCCTAAACGCCTTTTTTTCTTTTTACCAGTCGCATCTGCCTTCTTTATAGCAGTTTCTTTATTTTATTTTGTAGCGGACGTTCCTGAAGTAATAATATAATTTAAATAATACAATTTCCCATTTTTATAATCTGAATTTCACAACAAACAATCCTTCTCGAAACACGACAATAAACACTTATTTAATTCTACGGCCGGTGTTTTCCAATATTTCACACTTTGAATTCTACTTATAGAAACCACAATCTTAACATACCTACCTGGAAACACAATAATTAAATAATTATTATTTAAGTTTACAATCGGGTTTCGCTAATAGCAACTCTTTTAATTCCACTTAGAAAAACTCGCAATTTACATTAATTTTACATAAATACCCTTTACCTAACTAACGCATAATAATAGTCTTATCACACATCTTGAAAGATACACATTACATATATACACGCAACTGTAATTTTTCATATTAGTTTTGTTTTCGTTAACAAAAAAAAGACTTTTTCTTCTTCAAGTTTTATTTAGTGCTACAATTTCCATAAAATTATTTAGACTTTTCAACACTTACAAATTTTTCATCGTCTTATTGCCAGAAAGCCTTTAACAAAAGACACTGAATTAAAAATGTGAATTTAATTCGTTATACAATTTTCAAGGATGACGCGATTTATTTCGTAGTAGGTGACAAATAATTTACTATTATGATTAGAAGTTGAATCGCCCTCGTATTAAATTTCATATAAAATTCAAATCCCAATCTGCGTTACAATTGTTTATACAGTTTCGATCGTCCTTGATTAAATATATTTTAATTAAATATATTTTCAAGTGCGTAAAACAGTCACCTGTTTGTTTTATTTTATAGTAGCTATAGTTGAGCCGGAATACCGAAGAGAAGTCCGTCATAAATTATCAGATTGTAAATCGTTTTGCTGAATTGTTTTCCAGTCGCCTTATTGACTCTACCAATTTTGATCCTAACATTGTGTCGTGCAATAATAATAATTAGAGCGTGGCAAATCAGACGGATATCAGGAGCGTCCCATGTGGATACCTATGTTCCCATTAATTATGACGGATAATGAAATAAGTAACATTGCTTATCTTTTCGTATTAACCACCAAGGACAATGGCTGAGATTGCGCATCAACAAATATTCGCATGAGTAACACAGTTTCTATATTTTCTGCTGAAAAAGGTCTCCTTTATGGGATAAGCACATGTGTGTAAAGCAAAAAAGATCGACATCTACCGACGTAATATTTGCAAACTTAAAACTTTCTAAATCACTAGTAGGATGTTCCCCATTACGATATGGATTAATATTACATAACGTTTCATATCCTACATTTTACACAAAAATGTCTTACTCGCATACCAGGGTCATCTTCTGGAGTTTGTAATTTATTTTGTACATATATTATATGTAAGGAGTATAAGAACTCTTCTAATGACAATGAAGAATTTTCTAATAGTTGAATTCTGTCCAATACCACTGTATAATTATTGTTGTGAATCAGATGCATTGCTGCTCCTACTTCAGGCTTTTTTAAAAAGTTTTGAGCCTCGTGGTTTTTGATTTATAAGGATTAACTGTAGAATGAAACCCTCGGAAAATTTACTGTTGAAAATACTCATGGTAGTATCCGACTACTGCTAGCCATATCCCTCAAGGTATTAAAATAGGTTGCGGTGGAAGTTGTATATCAGGACAAGCTAACGTAAAACTTGTAACCCATTTAGAGGCTTTCAGACGGTGTTAGCACGTCCTAGTGGTCAGATTGCTTATATAAAACTAAGTCGCTGTTAAAATGTTTGTACTAATGAGAACAAAAAAATGAAAACAAAATGACCTGCCGGCGCGACGGTAATATAATTTATATGTAACAAGAAAATCACTGTAATTTGAAATAGATTCCGTTATATAATCTTATTGTGTGGAAAAAACGTTAAAAATAATACAGTGTAATTTGTTCTTACAAAGTTTACCAACAAAACTGGAGTTTTACGATTTTTTTGGAAAATATATATGTAAAAATTTAAGGAACTTTGGCTTCTTTAATGTTGTCCCTGACATTTTTGTCGTTGGGTCAACCGTTGCGGAGTTATTTTGAAAAAACTTTTTTTGCATCTCTCATTTAATATGGTGTCCCACACCTCCTCCCCCAGGTCAAAAACTTGGATTTTTCATAGGAATCCCGACCTAAACAACATATATCAAAATGGTTTCTATCCCACCTTTTAGAAGGCAAAGGCCTTTTTTTGTCTCTACTGACTAGATTATAAATAATGTTATACCGGAACCACATGGTTTCGTTGAAGAACGATCCACTGTTGCAAGACACAATTGATTAATGACATCCTTGACTGAAAGAGACAGATAGACGTTATCTATGACTTCTTCAAGGCATTTGATAGATTGGACCATAGTTTACTTATTACTGTAGTGTGCAAGCTGGACAACATCGTTCTTGTTTAGGTCATACTTAACTGACAGGTGTCAGTATGCAAAGTGTCATGGCTCAGTTTGACAAATTTATCCAAACCTCGGGTGTCCCCCAAAGTTCAATGCTTGGCCCTCTCATGTTTGATATTTTTATTAATGATATCGCCACTAACTTAAGTGTGCGTTTTCTCGTATACGCGAACGATCTAAAGATATTTTGTGAGGTAGGATCTTCTCTTGGTTGTCTCAAATTGCAGGAAAGTCTAGATTTTATAAAATTATGGTACTTTAACAATCGTCTACCTTCTAATGTCAGTGAATTTAATGTAATGTCGTATAACCGCAAAAATGAGTTGCTGCTATTTGATACTTACAGTCGGTGAGTTATTTTTAATTCGATCGGCTTGTATATAGGGTGTCATTTTTCTGCTGGACTTCAAAAATCGATAGTCGAAATAATAGCAGTTTCCTGAAGAAACGTTTTTCAAGTGAGGTTTCAATTTATTTTCGTTATCATCGACATTTATTGTGATATCAATCTGATATTTGGCAGTCTGACAAATTTATTCAAACCTCGGGTGTCCCCCAAGGTTCAATTCTTGGCCCTCTCATGTTTATATTTTTATTAATGATATCGCCACTAACTTAAGTGTGTGTTTTCTCGTATGCGCGAACGATCTAAAGATATTTTGTGAGGTAGGATTTTCTTTTGATTGTCTCAAACTGCAGAAAAGTCTAGATTTTATAAATTTATGATGCTTTAACAATTGTCTACCTGCTAATGTCAATAAATTTAATATAATGTCGTATAACCGCAAAAATTAGTTGCTGCTATTTGATACTTACATTCGGTGGGTCAATTTTAAGTCGATCGGCTTTAATGAAAGATCTTGGTATTACTTTTGATTCGCAAGTCTCCTTTTCGGATCATATCAATAATGTTGCATCTGCTTCCTAATTTAGAACATGAAATCTCATGATATAATTTAATAACTTTAGTAATCCTTAACGTTAAAAAAAAATTATTTTAAAAATGTCCAAAAAATGGTGCGACATTCAACTGATACAAATATTACTGTTTTTTTTTTCTAGGATTTCTGATAGATTTTGTGTCAGGACCAGTTTCGTCTGGATTCACATCGGCGGTGGCCCTAATAATTGTAACGTCACAAGTTAAAGATGTACTGGGGATTAGAGCATCAGGCACGACTTTCGTCGATACCTGGCAAAGTATTTTCTACGATATACACAACACTCAGGCTTGGGACACTACCTTGGGGATAACATGTATCGCAGTTCTACTAATATTAAGGGTAAGATATTTTTATACATACTGACTTTCTTAATAATAATAATAATAATAATATGTCCTTATTTCTGCAGGAGAATAATAATAATAAAAGAGATGGCGATATTTAACATCGTTGCTCTTCCATATAACCATTTCTGTTAAATAGAAAGATATATAAATATATTAAATATATAATACATAATAGGTGTGCATTGTGCATAGTTTGTATTACCAAAATAAAATAGCTATAAGCAGAGATAATAAATAAATTTAAGATCTTTTACTTATATAGTATGTGGGTCTAGACCTGATTTCTGAAGGTGACGAAGGAAGTAAGCAGTTTAATATTTTCGGGTAAAACATTATAAATTTTCGCAGTGTTGTAACTAGTCATATCTGACGAATCGATATCAGTTTGTCACTTACCACAACACAAACTCATGTATACTAAATATGGAATACGGAATACCACACGGCTCCAGTATTGGAGCCGATTTTGTTTCTTATATACATTAACGATTTAACTGATATCACCTCCTCGAAATTCGTCTTATTTGCAGATGATACCACTATCATCCACTCACATATCTTATCATATCTTAGGTACTAACATAAATGAGACACAGTCAAAAACCCAAGATTGGTTCGTTGCAAACCAACTTAGTTTAAATAATTCAAAAACTGAGACAATGATATTCAGTCTAAGAAACTTAACTGGAATGAACACTAAAAATAGTATCAAATTTCTGGGTGTAAATCTCGATTGCAATCTATCGTGGGAAAACCACATACACTTTCTCTGCAATAAAATTTCCAAAAATATATATCTGCTTAGAAACCTTGTTCATAATGTATCGCAGAAAGTACTTATCACAGCAATCCTCTTGATCTTATGCTATCTTAGTTTGGGAACACTCCAGCCAGAGTTTCAATGTTTTCGCCCTTCAAAGAGGAGCAATACGAATTGTGTCTGGTCTGAAATATAGAGAAGATTGTAGACAGGGTTTTAAAATGTTACACATATTGACTTTACCAAGCACATATATATTGCAATGTCTCTTGTATATTAAAGAATATCAAAACAAATACACCTCACATAATGAAATTCATGGATATTCCACAAGAAATAATAAAGACTAATTAGCATGCGATTAAATTCTTTAACCATTTACCTGCAAGCCTCAGACAACTTGATTATAAGCAGTTTATGATTGCATTTTTAATATCCAAAGCCTTTTACACATTTGACGAGTATTTCTCAATAAATTCTAGCAATTTTAATGTTATTCGATAGAAAATATTGTTCGTATGAGACAACATTTTGCTTTATTTTATTACGCATCTCTACTTTTTGTTATTATCTAATTTAAGTAATTTTAAATATTTCACCTTGTGTGTATTTATGTGTATATATATTTTTTTATGTGTTTATATATTTTTTTATATGTATATGTATGTATGTATGTATGTATGTATGTATGTATTTTTATTTGTATATTTTTTACATTTCTTATATTGTATTTGTTCCATTTTTGACTTGTGTAAATACTCTTGTATGATTAGCACCAATAAATATTATTATTATTATTAATTGAGCGTTGAAATAAGGGGTATTGTATATTTCTCTATGTTTATTTCTAGATCATTGGTGCTCTCAAATTTGGTCCTAAAGGCGAGGACGCGCAGCCAAACAGGTGCCAACAAGTATTCAACAAAATTCTTTGGCTGATAGGAACTGCTCGTAATGCTATTTTGGTTATAGTATGTGGTTTCATCGGTTATTCGTTTTGTTTGAATGGTCCACCACCATTCAAAGTAATAGGCGACGTCCCTCAAGGTTTGCCCGCCGTTAAACCGCCCCCTTTTGGTTATTACGAAGACAACAATGGAACAACAGTGTACCACACTTTCTTCGAAATGATTTCTAATTTGGGAAGTGGAATTATCGTCGTGCCCTTGATTACTTTGCTGGAAAACATCGCCGTGTGTAAAGCTTTCGGTAAGTAAAATGAAACGTTAAGATGATACTATAAGAGCGGCTAGTTAGGAATGTGTGAGACAATAAAACCTCAAAAAAACAAGTTCAGAGCGTCATGGAATTATTTTGTGATTCCGTAATTTGTAGTCCACGTGTTACGTGTTAATTAAACAATTTATATCGTCATTAACATATTGTAAACTAATGTGACTTATATTTTTCAGCAAATGGTAAAGTAGTTGACGCAACCCAAGAACTGATTGCTATAGGTACCTGCAACGTAGCCAATTCTTTTGTCCAGTCTTTTCCGGGAACGGGGTCCTTATCTAGGAGTGCTGTGAACAACTCCAGCGGCGTGCGGACACCACTGGGTGGGCTCTATACTAGTATTCTAGTGCTGGCAGCCCTTCTTTTCTTTACCCCTTACTTCTATTACATTCCGAAAGCTACGCTGGCGGCAGTTATCATCGCGGCCGTCATTTTCATGGTGGAAGTCAAGGTGGTTAAACCGATGTGGAGGTCAAAAAGTAAGTGTTCCATATTTTTAAACACCACACACATTTTTTTTTGCGAATTTCGTATTATCCAAAGTTGATAAAGACAATTTATTATAAACACTCACTCAAAGAGAACTGGAGGTATAAGGAGATGTACTTAACAGTAAACTACACACACAAGTATTTTTCACTGCCGGTTACGAGAATAAAAGTATATTATTAATATCTGTTCTAAATGTTTTGTAGTTAAACTTCGGCGCCTTTCATTGAAAATCCATTTATATTGCGAGAAGGACCGCTCGACGTCGACAAATGTAACTGGAGCATACTTAATACATATATAAACTTTCGCAAAGTCACCACATTCATGCCCGGTGTAGCAAAGTCTACTTCTTTGCCGTTTAAATGTCTATTACATCTGTCATTGTAACAAATCAGGGATTTTTTTTGAAATTTTGTTTGTACCATCGCAGCAATTTCTCCATGTAATTGATTAATGTATTGTCGAGGATCGAACACAACGTTTATTGCATCAACTATAGTAAATTCTGATGTTGGTTGGTATTGAAGGTCCCGTATGGCTAGAGAAATTCGTGAAAAATATCCGTGGATGTCTCCAGATTTTCTTGAACAGTTGGATCCATTAATGCCTGTTGGTCCTGTGAAATATCAACTGCGTCATTTGGATTTAACTGCTTTGTCCGTTATGTCGATACATAAATTACGCATCTGCATAACACTCTGAACTGCATTATAAATATGAAGATTTGAAATGGAATTTACACAATCTATAAAATTTTGTCCGAGTTCATTTATGTCGGTACTGATTTTCTTGTATAATTTGTCTTTAATGTGGTCCCAAAGGAAAAAATCCAGTGGCATTAAGTCAGGTGATCGTGGTAGCCACCTCACTGGTCCGTTACTTCCCATCCAGTTATTTCCAAAATTGGTATTTAATAATTCTGAAATGGTCCTGATATTATGAGGTGGTACACCATATTGCTAAAAGAACTGATTTCTTGCCTCAATTAAGGATAGATTGTCCAAAAATTTCTCAATAAGTTTCTGGTTTAAGATTTCGTAGTACCGTTGGCCATTGAGATTGTCTTGATTGATATGTTAAAACATGATTGTCCCGTAGAGCACACCAAACACTAAAACCAAAGATTATATAATCTTTGCTAAAACTGAAGCGTCTCAGATCGCACGTCAACGTACGGAGAAGGTCCATATCAGACCAACAGTGCTTATTATGCCTGTTGAAAATTCCTGCACTGCTAATGTAGGCTTCATCTGTCCAAACTACATTTCTAGAGAAGAATGGATCTTGTTGACTTTTGACGATACCATATGTAAAACTCCAATCGTCGCTGAAGATCAGTTGGTTGCAGGTGATGTTGTTTCCTTATTGTATAAGGCCTGAATTTGTGTGTCTTTAAAATACCCAAAGCTTGACGTGTTGAAATCCCAGAATCAGCTTCAATTTGACGACTTTAAATTGAAGGATTTGCAGCTGCAATTCAAATTACAGTTATAGAAGTTTCTTCAGCATCTTCAATGTTGTAATTTTTTGGTCTTGGCTTGTTAAAGGACCCACAATTAATGAGATTTTTTTTAACCTCTTACAAATAGCTTTATTAGGTTGTTTTCTTTCTGGATACCGATTGAAATATAGTTCGGATGGAATATCACAATTGTTATTACTTTGAATAAAGCATTCTAGCATATCATATTTCTCGTAGTTTTCGTAAGACATCTTCACTTTTACGATTAAATAGGGTGTAATTATGACGGAAACAAAATTATTAATATGCAATTTACTGACAAATGCATAAACACTGTCATAGATGACACACGCCTACTTGGAATAAATATAAAAAAAACGCAAAAAATAATCTAGTAAAAGATTATTTTCGCTATTAAATATTTACACATCAAAAGCGACCCCACATATGATATATAGTTTGAAAGAGAAAAAAATTTCCTTTTTAACTAAACCATAGCCAACTGTGATTCCTGTTTACAAAAATACAACTTTATGCCATAACCTTTTTTTAAAATTTTCTCGACACCAATGTATTATACAGAAAAAGTGCCTCAGGAATGAAAGTTGTTTTTTCATAACTTTACAAACAACCAAAATATTGACATGTGTCTAAAAGTCGAAAATTCGAACTTTTGTTTACTACTTGAAAACAAAAGACGATAGAACATTTTTGTTTTCGCCAGTGAATTTGTCTCAAAAAAAGAGATGAGAATATGTCTTCCATTTTTTTGTATCCCGTGCAGTTACCGAGTAACCCTATATGTATAAACATCGAAATTTTCTCACCCTGTACAAAGTTTATTAAAATAATATCCCTCAAAAATCCATCCAGTGTTTCCTAAATTGGAACAGTGAATATTTTCGCTCTCTATATTTGTTCTACTTACCTCTGAATGACGCTTAGTTTACCAACTGTGGGTCTCTTATTTCTTTTTGTTATTGTTTACTAGTCACAAAAATTAAGGGATATTAAAAAGAGTTCCAAATTTTAGGGTGATTTTCAACAAGAGATAACTCGGCGAAAAAATGGTCGTACAGAAAATAAAAAAAGGAAATTGTAGCTTTAAGTGTCTAATTTTCAGATCTGGACTGTAAATTTTTTTGCGTGGGCGGTTTTCACATAATTATCCAAAAATCAACAAAAAAAAAATTTTCCAAATTTTTTCTCGTCTTTAAAATGGTCTGTGGACTTCAAAAAATTGTTTTTCATCATGCGACCATAAAGCTCTTCTAGACTATTTAATTAGCTTTAATTTGGTCTCTGAAAGAGCTCCGTACGATGATTTGCCGCGGAGTTATTGTTGATCAAAGCAAAATAGTCTATTTCAACTTTGACAATCGATTACTCGGGAGCTAATGATCGTACAGAAAATGGAGATAGGGTTTTGGAAACTGCAAAATATTCTCTATAAGACACAATTAGTGGTGATTGAAAAAAAAAAATTTTTTTGAAGCGATGATGTTGGCTGAAAAAAAGTTGAAAATTTGCGAATTTAAGGATATTTGGACAATTTGGTATAACATAGAATATAGCGATTTTTTGTTCTTAGTGCCCCGAAGGTTTAAATTGATCGTTTCGGTCAAAAATCATCTTAGTAAGCAATTTTTTGATTTTTATGCATATTTTCGACTTCAATATGGTTTTTTGGCAAAAATCCTTATTTTTTTTCTCAAAAACATGACTCGTTCGAAAAAATAAAAAAAAATTTCAGAAAAACGCAGCGCTTTGCAACTTTGAGGGTATTTTAGGGACACTTTGAGGTTAAAAAATTACCGGCGATATCCTTCGTTAATTCACTATATCCAAAGTTATACCAAATTGTCCAAATATCCTTAAATTCGCAAATTTTCAACATTTTTTCAGCCAACATCATCGCTTCAAAAAAATTTTTTTTATCAATCACCACTAATTGTGTCTTATAGAGAATATTTTGCAGTTTCCAAAACCCTACCTCCATTTTCTGTACGATCATTAGTTCCCGAGTAATCGATTGTCAAAGTTGATATGGACTTTTTTTGCTTTGATCAACGATAACTCCGCGGCAAATCATCGTACGGAGCTCGTTCAGAGATCAAATTAAAGATAATTAAATTGTCTAGAAAAGCTTTATAGTTGCATGATGAAAAAAATTTTTTGAAGTCCACAGACCATTTTAAAGACGAGAAAAAATTTGGAAAAATTTTTTTTGTTGATTTTCGGATAATTATGTGAAAACCGCCGCCCAGGCAAAAAAATTTTACAGTCCAGGTCTGAAAACTAGACACTTAAAGCTACAATTTCCTTTTTTTTATTTTCTGTACGACAATTTTTCGCCGAGTTATCTCTTGTTGAAAATCACCCTAAAATTTGGAACTTTTTTTAATATCCCTTAATTTTTGTAAAATATAAGGCGTGTATTCTTAACAAATAATTTCGACAAACACTAATAATTGCACATTTTATTCAACATGTATTTCGCCAACTAAAAAGGCATAATCTAAAGATTAAAACTAATAATTTAATCACTTCCATTTAATTTTGTAAACTTGGAGAAGTTTACGCCGATTTTGTGTCGAATATTTATTTTTACATATTGATGTAGTTACCGATACATATCATTTAGATAATTTTTTTTATCGCCTATGTTATATAATCGTAAATAAAAACAAATAGACGAGGTCGGCGTGCTTCGAATTCCTGCATTTTTATTTATTTCCAGTTATGTATCAAGAATTCTAAGAACAAATTCCATTACTAGATAAAACCGGTACGCGATTTTTTTCTAAACAACTTCTGCTTTGGTGAGCCGGATTAAACAACAATTTATTTATTGTTAAATTGTATCCGAAATTACGAAACTAAAAACAATAACACAGTAAATTATGCGGAGACAATAACCTAATTAATAGTTTATAACGTCTTGTTTTATTCCAGTTTGAATATTTGAATACGTAAATATTTAAAAAAAATTAAATTAAATGGTATCTTCTATTCCTTTCTATCGTCGTCTTTTCTGTAAAGGAAACGGATCCTAATTAGCTGTAATAAGTTCGTATGCATTGTGGCTGAGTGCAAATTTTGTTAGTGTTTCATTTTCGATATATACAGGATGTTTCTAAAAATAGTGTTAGTCTCTTCACCGTAAACTCTGAGACCAAATAAGGAGGATTTGGATTAACCTTAAAGTGGAATGAAAAATAATATTAACTGAAAATTTTTGTTAATTATTATTTACTAACTTTTACAAATCTTATCACAGATAAGTATAACATATATCTTTTTAAACAATTATTTTCCCGGCTATTTGCCAAAACGCTGAAACTTGGATTAGAAAAAAGATAATATGCACATTATGTTCAGTACTACTGACTCAATAATGTTATTTTTAATTTCAACTATTCTGTCTAATAAAACCAAAAATAAATAAAACACAAGGTACTCACCAGTTGACACTCACTTTAAAAAACTTTAAAATATCTACCGACGCGTGTTTCTGCTTGCCTTTAGCGTCGAACATAATGTGCATATTATCTTTTTTTGTAATCCAAGTTCCAGCGTTTTGGCAAATAGCCGGGAAAATAATTGTTTAAAAAGATATATGTTATACTTATTTGTGATAAGATTTGTAAAAGTTAGTAAATAATAATTAACAAAAATTTTCAGTTAATATTATTTTTCCTTCCACTCTATATTTTAACTTTTATCAAGAAGAGGAACTTAATTTGTTTTTAGATTTATCTTAATCTAAAACGCGCTCCAAAATAGGTATAACCCTTTAAAAGTTGAAAAAACCTGTTTGTACATTATGATGGTTGAAAAAAATTGAAACGGCGAATGAATAAATTCTAACTGGGGAAATAAAAAATAGTACAGTTTTTTCTTCATTTCACAACCATGTAGTAGAAAAATCATAAACACAAGAGGGCAGATCCTCGAGCCGGTCCTGTTTAATATCAGTAGGTTTTTTTCTGTTTTAATAAGCGTTCTACAAAATTTTATATGTGCCTGCGCTACTAACAACAAACAGGTAACACGTCTCTAAGGCATCAATGTAAAAAAAAAACACATTTCTAAGGAAAAAATGGAATAACCCAATTTTCAATTTGAAAAACATTTTAAAGCCCTTACTACTCGTTAAAGAGAAATATTTTTTTTTATCTACCAATGGATACGTCATAAGTCACAATGTAAAAAATAACACAGGGCACTTAATTTGTTTTTGTCTAGGAAATCCCAAATCAAATGAGGAAACTAGTCCCCATGGCCCACAGTGGACCAAAATTAATATTTAGCGGGATAAAACCTAAATTTGTAAAAATTAATTTTTGGAAAAACTTCTTTAGTATCTACAGAAATGGTCAGTGCATAATGACAATATGAGAATTCCTAAAAATAAATCATTTAGGAATAGTGAGCAAGTAAAGAACACTAATAATGCGCAACTATTCCCAGTTTATCAGTTGCTTTTACTCGTATATTGTATAGAAGTGGTGTTGTGTTCTCGATTGTTTCTTAGGGTGTAAAATCTTTCCTGTAGGAATCTTTTTGTTAAAGGTGTGTTATTTTTTTCCCTTTTTACTTTCTTACACCCAGAACTGTCAATACTTAAAGTAAAATACTTGAAATTATACTTCAAGTATTTATTAGTACTTGAGGTACTTTACTTTAAGTACTTATCTGAGTAGATGTTTGTATTTGTACTTCAATTATTCACATAAAAAAACTTGAATTTTTACTTGATGTTGTCAAGTAAGTTACTTTAAGTATTCTTAACAATACTTGAAGTATTACATCATAATTCAAGTAATAAATTGTACTTGAAGTATTCTAGGGCTACTTGAAGTAAATATTTGTGTAATACTTGGCACTCTGAAACAATTACTTGAAGTAAACTTCCTTTTTCAATTATATTTTGTTTATCAAAACTCGCATAAACAAGACCATACAAGAAATGCATCGGAATTACTAGAATTACTTAAGGTTTAATTAATTTAGTTGGATGCTGCAACGGCTTGAGGTAAGGTGATTTTAAAAAGACATTTCTAAAATTTTATCTTGTGTATAGTGTACAATGAGTAGCACAGTGCATTCTGTGATTAGGGATTTACAAAATTAAAAAGATAGGTAGATAGCATATATAACTAAGTACGTCAGCATTATTGGGTAAATTAAGATATATTTGCACATAAATCATTTATATCAAATATTACTTTCACATCACGTTACGTGAGTAGAGGTATTGTATCGGCAGAGGAGCGTTTTACTGACGGCAACCGGAGTAATTTTTTTTCGGAAATAGAACGGCTATAGAACTGCCAGCAAACGATGTATCCTCTTATGTTTTTAGTTCGATTAGTTGATATTATAGTTCAACACATAGATATACCATAACAATCTTTACTGCTGAAAACCACAAAGAAATATCGACACACTTTCGGCGGAGAATAATTTGTGCTTTAGGCGTTATTTTAACTGTATAGCGCGCTTCATACTCTTTTTTGTTTCGCTGTAGGAACTACGTGTGGTGGTCACTTTGAGAAAAGTATTTAGAAGTTTTTTTTAAGTTCAAGATGACTATGTTATGTTATATCGGTGTGTTTAAGTATACTTTCAGCTTGCAGCTCTTTTGTTTTCTCACATTCTTTGCCATTTCGGTAATCGACGTTGTCGTAATCATAACATACATTATATATGGTTAGGCCAAGGGTTGGGGTTGTTATGCATTAAAGTGCCAAGAATATTAAGCCAGTTTTCGAAGTAATGATAATGTATAATAATTATATTATTATACATTATCATTTACTTATTTTTGTAAATTAATATTAGAAAATAAGGAAGAAAATAAATTAAGCAAAACATTATTATCATTAAGTAATTGTAATTATTATTACGATAAGGTTACATGTTGCATCCTTATTCCTCCGAAACAATTAAAATGATCTCAGTCTTAAAAATTTGTTGATGTAGACTTTGCTAATTTAAAACTGATTTCTGATATACCGAGTCCATTGCAGGGGACAAAACAAAGTGACATTTTTAAAACGCGACACCTACGAATAAATTTATTTTTATATTCACTAACTTTCACCGTGTGATTTACACGTATAAGCATAGAATATAACTAAATATGGCAAATTATATTTTTTACACAACTCTAATCTATATCTGAAACCATCAAACCATTTATCCATTCCAAAAATACAAATTGTATTTAAAGCGAAAGTTATACTTATTTTTACTTTGTTTTTTATAATACTTTAAGTAATTTTATGTACTTTAAGTATTCTATATACTTAAATTACGAAGGATACTTCAAGTACTGTTGTTGTACTTCAAGTAAATTACTTAGCGATAAATCGAGCAATTTTCAAGAGGACTTGATAATTGAAGTATGTTTTAAGAAAATAGTGCGTCGGACCTCGATATCTCGAGTTCTACGGTAGCTAGAAATTTTTTTAAAAAATTGCAAGTAAACTAGATAAAAAAGTCTATAACAGGAAATTATTTTCGAACATACAGGGCAAGCCAAGACGAAATTACAGGACCAAGTGCCTTTTTTTAAATGGAATGCTATGTATATCAGTACATTTTTTTGAAGCCTCTTTCTAGGCTCTATTCATTCCTATATTATTATTGGCTATCTCCCAACCACTTTGATGTAATGAATTTTTTTGTTGAAATAATGCCATCTGCAGATGGATATTAAAAAAATCACCACAGTCACAATTATGGGTTTTAAGAAAAACTTATGTGAATACCAGTTACGTGACATCTAATTAATATGTTTGAATCATTTTCATTTCCTA
The DNA here is from genome assembly GCA_029963845.1 of Rhamnusium bicolor. Taxonomy (NCBI): domain Eukaryota; kingdom Metazoa; phylum Arthropoda; class Insecta; order Coleoptera; family Cerambycidae; genus Rhamnusium; species Rhamnusium bicolor. Next base: position 573,928 of record JANEYF010005386.1, on the reverse strand, counting down.
AAAATGTACAGGGTGGCCAAAAATTAGTATTCAATTAAGAACTTTTTAAATTGAATTTTCACAATTTTTTCAAATGGAACACCCTGTATATTTTTCAACGATGTGATGTAAAAATTAAAAACGAACATTTTTTGTAAGTACTTCGCTATGGCTAATTGCAACCATTTTCGTTTTATTGAGCAATAATTACAACATTTAAAAATAAACTTAAGAAAAGAGGTTTCTTCAAATAACTCAGTAGAAAAAATTATAATATATGTTCCACATGTTAACCATTTTGATTGACACACATCTCTATGCGCTTTTGAAATGAGGTTCCAACTGTTCCTAAAACTGCCGGTGTGATAGATCTAAAGGCAGTTATTATTCTTTCCTTCATATTTTGTACTGTTGTTGGTGTGTCTCTATAAACAATTTCCTTCACGTATCACCATAAAAAGAAATCCATTTTTGTAAGATCTGGGGATCTAGCAGGCCATTTAGTGGGTCCATTTCTTCCAATTCATTGATAAGGGTAGGTATTATTTAAGTGGTCTCTAACTGCATTTAAATAATGTGGTGGAGCACCATCTTGCTGAAACCACATCCTATTTCGAATTCTTTCAGGGAGATTTACCAATAATTGTGGCAAATAAATAGCTCCAGTCAATGTACCATCAAAGAAATGTGGCCCTATTACATGTTCTCCAATAATTCCTCCCCAAACGTTTATAGACCATCTGTGTTGGTTATCAACTTGCATAAAAAAGTGAGGATTTTCCGAAGCATAATAATGGAAATTGTGCCTATTAACAAATCCATTTTAATGAAAAGTTGCCTCATCAGTGAATAAAACATTATTGAAGAAGTTGACATCAACTTGCATTTTACCTCTGGCCCAATTACAAAATTGTAGGCGCTTTTGAAAATCGTCATCAGATAATTCCTGGTGCATTTGAATATGATATGCATGCAACTTATTTGTTTTTAAGATTCGACCCACAGACCGTCTACTTATTCCTACTAATGAGGTCACTTCTCTTTGGCTAACATGGGGATTCTCAACCGTTGCCAGCACCACAGAAAACTCATTTTCTTCGTTCACAACACGTTTTGTTCTTTCACTTTTTTATATTCGACATTTCCAGTTTCCAAAAATCTATCGAGAAGGTTTTGGAAGCTGCTAACATCAGGAAGCCTTCTTTCAGGATAACGTTGGTGATAAATTCTATTGGCAAGTAAACAATTTCTGTCTGACTCGCCCAAAACAAAAGTCATGTCTACAAGTTCCGCTTTATTAAAATTCATATTGTAAAATTCCAAATATTTTAAATTCAATACAAATTGTAACTAACGACCGATAAGTGTGATAAATGCTCCTTTGTACACGACAATTTATACCAAACTGAGGTTTTATTGCTTGTCGAATAACGAAAACAGCAAAAAAATTTACAAAAAAACATTACAGTAAAGGACTGGTTAAATACTATTTACTCATTTCAATGTATTTAAAGCGAAAGTTATACTTATTTTTACTTTGTTTTTTATAATACTTTAAGTAATTTTATGTACTTTAAGTATTCTATATACTTAAATTACGAAGGATACTTCAAGTACTGTTGTTGTACTTCAAGTAAATTACTTAGCGATAAATCGAGCAATTTTCAAGAGGACTTGATAATTGAAGTATGTTTTAAGAAAATAGTGCGTCGGACCTCGATATCTCGAGTTCTACGGTAGCTAGAAATTTTTTTAAAAAATTGCAAGTAAACTAGATAAAAAAGTCTATAACAGGAAATTATTTTCGAACATACAGGGCAAGCCAAGACGAAATTACAGGACCAAGTGCCTTTTTTTTAAATGGAATGCTATGTATATCAGTACATTTTTTGAAGCCTCTTTCTAGGCTCTATTCATTCCTATATTATTATTGGCTATCTCCCAACCACTTTGATGTAATGAATTTTTTTGTTGAAATAATGCCATCTGCAGATGGATATTAAAAAAATCACCACAGTCACAATTATGGGTTTTAAGAAAAACTTATGTGAATACCAGTTACGTGACATCTAATTAATATGTTTGAATCATTTTCATTTCCTAAAAATGTACAGGGTGGCCAAAAATTAGTATTCAATTAAGAACTTTTTAAATTGAATTTTCACAATTTTTTCAAATGGAACACCCTGTATATTTTTCAACGATGTGATGTAAAAATTAAAAACGAACATTTTTTGTAAGTACTTCGCTATGGCTAATTGCAACCATTTTCGTTTTATTGAGCAATAATTACAACATTTAAAAATAAACTTAAGAAAAGAGGTTTCTTCAAATAACTCAGTAGAAAAAATTATAATATATGTTCCACATGTTAACCATTTTGATTGACACACATCTCTATGCGCTTTTGAAATGAGGTTCCAACTGTTCCTAAAACTGCCGGTGTGATAGATCTAAAGGCAGTTATTATTCTTTCCTTCATATTTTGTACTGTTGTTGGTGTGTCTCTATAAACAATTTCCTTCACGTATCACCATAAAAAAGAAATCCATTTTTGTAAGATCTGGGGATCTAGCAGGCCATTTAGTGGGTCCATTTCTTCCAATTCATTGATAAGGGTAGGTATTATTTAAGTGGTCTCTAACTGCATTTAAATAATGTGGTGGAGCACCATCTTGCTGAAACCACATCCTATTTCGAATTCTTTCAGGGAGATTTACCAATAATTGTGGCAAATAAATAGCTCCAGTCAATGTACCATCAAAGAAATGTGGCCCTATTACATGTTCTCCAATAATTCCTCCCCAAACGTTTATAGACCATCTGTGTTGGTTATCAACTTGCATAAAAAAGTGAGGATTTTCCGAAGCATAATAATGGAAATTGTGCCTATTAACAAATCCATTTTAATGAAAAGTTGCCTCATCAGTGAATAAAACATTATTGAAGAAGTTGACATCAACTTGCATTTTACCTCTGGCCCAATTACAAAATTGTAGGCGCTTTTGAAAATCGTCATCAGATAATTCCTGGTGCATTTGAATATGATATGCATGCAACTTATTTGTTTTTAAGATTCGACCCACAGACCGTCTACTTATTCCTACTAATGAGGTCACTTCTCTTTGGCTAACATGGGGATTCTCAACCGTTGCCAGCACCACAGAAAACTCATTTTCTTCGTTCACAACACGTTTTGTTCTTTCACTTTTTTATATTCGACATTTCCAGTTTCCAAAAATCTATCGAGAAGGTTTTGGAAGCTGCTAACATCAGGAAGCCTTCTTTCAGGATAACGTTGGTGATAAATTCTATTGGCAAGTAAACAATTTCTGTCTGACTCGCCCAAAACAAAAGTCATGTCTACAAGTTCCGCTTTATTAAAATTCATATTGTAAAATTCCAAATATTTTAAATTCAATACAAATTGTAACTAACGACCGATAAGTGTGATAAATGCTCCTTTGTACACGACAATTTATACCAAACTGAGGTTTTATTGCTTGTCGAATAACGAAAACAGCAAAAAAATTTACAAAAAAAACATTACAGTAAAGGACTGGTTAAATACTATTTACTCATTTCAATGGAAATGGTCCCACTAAATGGCCTCATTTCAAAATGGGCAACACGTCGAACACCTATTATAAATTTTTCTAATGATTTATTTGAGGGAACCTCTTTTTTTAAATTTAATCTTGAATTTGACACTTATTTATTTATAAAACGAAAATGGTTGCAATTAGCCATAGGGAAGTACTTACAAAAAATTTTCGTTTTTCATTTCTACATCACATCGTCGAAAAATATACAGGGTGTTTCATTTCAAAAAATTGAGAAAATTCAATTTAAAAAGTTCTTAATTGAAAAATAAACACTTATTTATTTATAAAACGAAACTGGTTGCAATTAGCTATAGGGAAGTACTTACAAAAAAATGTTCGTTTTTAATTTTTACATCACATCGTTGAAAAATATACAGCATTTGAAAAAATTGAGAAAATTCAATTTAAAAAGTTCTTAATTGAATAATAATTTTTGGCCACCCTGTACATTTTTAGGAAATGAAAATGATTCAAAAACATTAATTAGATGTCTCGTAACTGGTATTCACATAAGTTTTTCTTAAAACCCATAATTGTGACTGTGGTGATTTTTCAATATCCATCTGCAGATGGCATTATTTCAACAAAAAAATTCATTACATCAAAGCGGTTGGGGAGATAGCCAATGGAATGAATAGAGCCTAGAAAGAGGCTTCAAAAAATGTACTGATATACATAGCATTCCATTTAAGAAAAAGGCACTTGGTCCTGTAATTTCGTCTTGGCTCGCCCTGTATGTTCGAAAATAATTTCCAGTTATAGACTTTTTTTATCTAGTTTACTTGCAATTTTTTAAAAAAATTCTAGCTATCGTAGAACTCGAGATATCGAGGTCTGACGCACTATTGCCCACCCTGTATATTGGTATAAGAAAGTTATGTGCTGACCACATCAGATATTTACTTATCATTTTTCAATACAGTTATTTTTGATATTACCTTATTCAAAATATTACTAAAAAAAGCGCCGTTATTAATTTACATAACTTAGGTTTAAAAACAATTGCACGTATTGGCACACTGTAATTCAAGTTTTTTAAGGAAGCTTATACAATAAATGTTAGTGCCCGGTAGCGTCCATTAGGAATATATAGTGATAACTTGTTTTTATTTGAGCTTTCTTTTGCCTTGAGTATTAGCATATTGTTCTATTTACAGAGACAATGTCTGTTACCAGATGAGTTATTTGAATTTTTTAAAAGACAAGGGCAATCTTATGACCCGAATTGTGCAGTTAAATTCAGAATTAGCTAATTATATTTATAAGCAAATTGACTTTTAAAAACTCAAATAACTCTCTTCTGGTAATAGACATTGTCTCTGTAAGTAGAACAATATGAGTATTAGTCAAGGCAAAAGAAAGCTCAAATAAAATCAAGTTATCTTTTTATGTCCCTAATGGGCACTAAATTTTATTAACAGTTATTGTATAAGCTTCCTTAAGAAATTCAAATTATAGTGTGCAAATGCATGCAACTTTTTATAAACCTGAGTAAATACGTAATTTAAAAATGACGACCTTTGTTTTGTTAATATTTTGAATAAGATAATATCAAAAATAACTGTGTTAAAAATGTTAAATAAAAACGGAAAAAAGTAGCATACTTTAACAAAAATATTCCTGCAGGAAAGATTTTACACCCTTAAGAACAATCTAGAACACAACACCACTTCTATACAATACAAAAGCAAATGATAAACAGAGAATGGTCGCCCATTATTAGTGTTCTATACATGCTAAATTATTTGTTTTCAGGAATTCTCATATTAATGTCATTATGCACTGACCATTTCTGTAGATACTAATAAAGGAGTTTCTCCCAAAATTAATTCTTACAAATTTAGGTTTTGTCCTGCTAAAAATTAATTCTAGCCCACTGTTCGGCCCTCATAGGCCCCACAGGACCGTTAGTGGCTAATTGTAAATTCCTCGGCAAAGTTTTGATCATTCAATTTACTCCAGATTTTTTCATTCTCTAACATTATAATTACACGATTTTGCAACTCACTTCGACATAAACCTCATAATTAATTGCTTTGCATTCCTTCTCCGGCACATAATTAATTTTTATTTTATTTTCAGAAAGTGATTTAGTACTGGGCTTTACGACTTTCATAGCATGCTTGGTACTGGCTTTGGAAATTGGAATACTGGTTGGAGTCGGTATAAATCTACTGTTCATTTTGTACCATGCCGCAAGACCCAAAATTAGTGTCGAAAAGTTACGAGTAAGTGAAAGTTTAATTAAATCTCTATTTTAATTATGTATGTTATTAAATAAATTAATTGGAAAACTAAGATGTATAAAAAAATTGCCATTTTTTTGCTACACTCCAGGCAACAAGTGGCAAAATTGACACTTATACCTTGTTTTTCCTACAGCGAATAATACATTTGAAATTTAAAATGCAAAATACACATTTATACTTTATTTTTCCTGTAGCGTACACTTGAAATTTAAAATTCATTATTCTGATTGTCTTATCTCACAACAAAACAAATTTTATTTTATTTAAATATTATTCATCTTGGGAGGCTCAAGGCTGTTGTTACAATGTTGCCATATTGTCTGATTTTCACCACTATTAAGTAAAAATAAATTACTACTAATATTTCATCCTATTTCAAAAGGCTTAGTCAATATTGACTGTTTTATTATTACTTTTTACGAAAAGTGTAGTTAGGTAATTTTCTTATTAAAAGTCCATTTTGTACTAGTTGGAGACAACATGTGAATGAACCCTGTAATAGTGCTAGAAGCAGTCTTATACAAAAAAAATACCTAATTTAAAAAAAAGGGTTTGTCAATATTTCACGAAGTTACGACCCTTTCAAATTTGGATCATTTTAGTTGTTGAATTTATTTCAGTTACTCCTTTTGACAGTATAACAAATGTTTAACACCATTATTTATTTACTTTTGCAGTCCAATGGTGGCACCGAATACCTTATGCTCACCCCTGATCGTTGCTTGATCTTCCCCTCAGTAGACTATGTCCGAAATTTGGTGACGAAACACAGCATTCGGCAGGGAATCCCCGTGGTCATCGATTGTTCCCATATTTACGGTGCCGACTATACAGCCGCCACCGTTGTCGAAACTCTAACTCAAGACTTCGCCGCCAGGGATCAACCTTTGTTTTTCTACAACCTTAAACCGTCTGTCAGCTCAGTGTTTGAAGGGCTGTCGCCGAAAGACTTTGTAGTGTTCTACAACGAAGATGAAGTCGATGATTTGTTGAAAAATCGTTCTTGCATTAAGAAACAGATAGAGATCATGAACGTATGACTTCTCCATGCGGTTCGGAAGAAGCAGGGTTGCTGTTACATCCACTTTTAACTCAATTCGGCGCCAGGTTGTGTTTGTGTGGACGATGGTGCCAACTCATTTTACTATGTCAGTATTTCATATTTATTCATCTCAAATACTTAATTTTTTATGTTTTTGACTAGAACAAACTAGTTAATAATTTAAAATTTCGTTTTTTGATTTTGCCAAAGTATTTGTATCGGTTGCATAATAGCCCAAGCAGCATACGTTTTTGTATTTTCTTAGACTTCTAACCTTTTTATGTATTTTATTTATTTTACTTAATATTTTGCATATATCTTGCATTTAAAATCTGTACATATTCTCATGTAGTTCTAGGCTATAAAACTGTGATATTAAACTTTTTTTATTAAAATTATGCTTATTTTATTTCACTTGTGATATCCATTCCTCCACAATCCTAATACCTTTGCAAATACCTCCTCACGTTTATGTTATCCTGATACGTTCAGTTTTTCGATTGTCAAGTTAGTAGTTCTGTGACTCTCTCGGGGGTACCATAATAACAGAAAAACGAGGAGGTATTGATTATACCAGAAATACAAAATAATTGATATTTAGGCAACCAACATTACACAAAATAATAATTTGATGTAATGTTGTTTGCCTAACTATCTAGCATTCCTGATACTTTCGCCAATACCTCCTGGTGTTTCTGTTATTTTGATAGCTTTTCAACTGTTTTGAAATTAGTAATTTTGCAAAGAAAATGATTACTTTGTGTAATGTTGGTAGCCTATATATCAATAACTTTAACATTAGCTACGTTTCTGTTATACTGTTACTTCTGATAGGTTTTCCGAATTAACAATTCTGTAAATCTTTTAGACGTACCAGAATAGCAGAAAGACGAGGAGATATTTAATATACCAGGAACGCTAAATAATTGATATTTAGGCAACCAACATTACACAAAATGAAATACTAAGACTCAAGACCCAAGACCCAAGACCCAAGACCCAAGACCCTAGACTCTAGACCCTAGACCCTAGACCCTAGACTCGCGACTCGCGTCTCGACTCTCGACTCTCGACTCTCGACTCTCGACTCTCGACTCACGACTCACGACTCACGACTCAAGACTCACGACTCAAGACTCAAGACTCCAGACTCCAGACTCACGACTCCAGACTCACGACTCACGACTCCAGTCTCACGACTCACGACTCAAGACTCCAGACTCACGACTCCAGACTCACGACTCACGACTCCAGTCTCACGACTCACGACTCCAGTCTCACGACTCAAGGCTCAGGCTCAAGACCCAAGACTCACGACTCAAGACTCAGAAGTGGATCACCATTGCACATATTCATCGTTTCACAAAATTGTAGCCTCCGAGTTGGTTCATCATCAATTAATTCTTGCACAAGCTGAATCGGGAGTATTGAAATAACGCAGACTTCTGTTATGAGGACTATTTCTGGCAATTTCATTGGCCGCTTTAAGATAGCCGCAGGGCATGCGCAGTTACATGACATATTACAGTGTATTAAATCCTTTTGGAATCGTTTGTCAACAAGGAACTGGTTAGATGATAGAGAAGATACTTGCCTAGTACGCGGTAGGTCCAGGGTTCAAATCATAATCTTATTATTATTATTTTTTTTTAAATAAGTATTTTTAGTTCGTTAGCAAGATTTTCCTTACCCTTTATTATAGTTTCTTTATTTTCCTTGCCCTTTATTATAGTTTGTTTATTTTTCACGGTGCCGAATTCCCCTTTTAAAAATGATATCTGATGAGCACGCCATGCCGTGGCCTTGAAACGGCCAATGAAATTGCTAGAAATAGGCCTCATAACAAGAAGTCTGCGTTATTTCCATACTCGCAGCTGAATCTTAAAGAGGATGCCATTTTTCTAATTTTAATACGGTACTCGTATATACTGACATTTTAGTAACATCATAATCGCGACTAACCTGACGAACGCTGGTATGTGGATTTTCTTCGACAGCCAGTAAAATATTTAATTTTGTATCCTCGTCAACACCTAGGAGGTCTGTTTTGGGTAAATCTTCCACCGTACCAGTGTGTCTAATTTTTTTCAATTTTACTCACTGTCAATTGAGTTATGGGTCGTTCTGGATATTTAGTATTAAATAAATTACATACTTCTTGTTGAGTTCGCATCCTATCACCATACCCAACTATCGTAAGAATTTCAATTCTGTTTTATAGATACACTGATGTTATAAATTAAAATAAATCGACAACAATTATTGAGAAACCACTAGTGGGGTAAAGTATTATTAAGTGATTCGTCAAAGTCGATAATGATAAAACAAAAAAAACAAACAAAAACTAGCCTACTTCAAAAATGAATAAGAAAAGTGTTTATTTTACTTTTTATTTTTTTTTTCAATGGCCGTAAACCCTAAGTCATAATCAGCTGTTGAAGCAATATCCAAATTAAATTGAGAAATATACAGGATGTTCTATTTAAAAAATATATCGATGATGTCATAACGGAAACAGTGGCGTCGTAACCAAAAATAAAGGATGAGGTGCGCAATTAAAATTATAAATCGACGTGTTCGAGGAATATTTCTAAATATTTTTTTGTTTAAAAAATAATGAATTTATTCCATACTTTACGGACATACTGTATGTATGTATGTATGTATGTATGTATGTGAAACGAAATACCACTGGCATGCTTCGAATTTTGATCACCCGAAACATATCGCCTGAATGAAATCGTACATATCTTAAGCTTATTAAACAAAATTAATAGTTGGTATGTTAATTAGTGTAATTTGGTTTATTTGCACAACAGATCGTAATTATTTATTTGATTTGGAATCACTTAACACGCGAGATACGAAAATCGTGCTAATGTTTGTTGACTAATATTTGTATCTTTTCTTTTGTGTAAATAATGGTTACTTATCAAGATTTTCATTTTATTACTTTTGACGTAAATATGTAATTAATGAATATTAACAATATGATATATTACTATAAGCCACTTAACCAGGCAAACAGTGTAATTTAAATTTATTCGAAGAAAAAGTTTGTAAATAATAAATTTAAATATTTGATTAATATAAGTACATATGTATTAAATGTGAGTAACAAAAAAACCCGACACGCTACCATTTCTATTTCTCTATTTGCAATTCGATTTCAGTGAAAATCGGCATGGTTTATACAGGGTGTGAGTCTTTTTTTTTCTGCAAAACTTCAAAAATCGACATGACCAGCCGAAATAATGGCAGTTTCTGAAAGAACTTAATTCCAAATATTCACCGTTTCTGAGATACAGGCCGTTGAAGTTTCAATTTATTTTCCGTTTATTTTCTATATCAACGACATTTATTGTAATATCGATATGAAATTTGATACACATTGTATATTTATCGAGACCAACAATACGAGAACTAATTGGGATCGTAGTCTGTGTCAGTCACTCAAAATTTTTTGGACTACGTCACTTAGGGGCGGATCAAGAAAAAAACAGGAGAGGGGCACATAATAAAATCAACTCCAATAGGATATAGAGGCAAATGCAGAAGCCACCTCCAAGTCCGGGAGGGTCCCCCTCAAATTTTTTTGGATATGTATATTGGGTGTCTCACCAGGAACTGCATCGATCGATATAGGAAAAAAGTACGCACCAGAAAATTTTGAAAAATTAGGGAATTACTAATGGCAGTGTCAATCCAAATAAATTACAAGCATCTGGCACTTCCGGTTATACCGGAAGTAGATACAAACTTGCTTATTTTAACTGGAATACCCTATATATTTTACCGTTTTCGAAAAGAGCATAAAATTCTGAGTCAAAAACATGTAGGATAGTTGTTTCAGAGATATTTGATATTATAAAAAAATTTTGACAGGTGTAATGGTTTACAACAACCTTATAACTTTTTTCGTGTAAAAGATACTCATTTGCTTTTTGGCATGCAGATAGACCGTAAGGTGAGCTATGCTATACAGTTTAAAGAAATTCAATAATAGTATACCAAGTGTTCCATTTTTAACTTTACATTTTGTAAACTTCGAGCCGCGAAAATTGGCTTAAGTCAAATGGAATACCCTGTATTTTTTTTACTTCAAGTTATGTATAATTAAATTCCTTTTTTTCTGATCTAGTAACAAATGTACTATAAGTTCTTGATATTACTTTATCACATTCTCCATAAATAATAAACAAATTCAAAAAAGTCTTCGTGGGTGTAATTTAAACACGGTGGCATTTTTTGACAGAGAATGACTGACATTACTGATCGTTTCTAATCATGGCTAACTTGATAAAATTTTTACTAAAAATTCTTGAATTTCTAAAAAAATCGCAAATATTTCAAAAATTTTTAACTAAAATCCCCACAACGCTTATATCAGAAAAAAACGAATTTAATTATACATAACTTGATGTAAAATAATATAGGGTGTTCCATTTGATTTAAGTAAGTTTTCGCGGTTTGAAGTTTACAAAATGTAAACTCAAAAATGGAACACTTGATATACTATTATTGAATTTCTTTAAACTGCAGAGCGTAGCTCACCTTGTGGTCTTTTCGCATGCCAAAGAGCAAATGTGTATCTTTTACACAAAGAAAGTTATAAAGGTTATTGTAAACCATTACACCTGTCAACATTTTTTTAAATGTCAAATATCTCTGAATCTGCTGGGTTTATGTATAGGGTATCCAACATGTTTTTGACTCAGAATTTTATGCTCTTTTTCGAAAACCCTAAAATATATAGTGTTCCATTTATAATAAGTAAATTGGTATCGACTTCCGGTATAACCGGAAGTGCCAGATGCTTGTAATTATTTTAGTTGGATTGGTCATACTGCCGTTAGTAGCTTTCTAAATTTTAAAAATTTTCTGGTGCGTACTTTTCCCTATATCGATCGATGCAGTTCCTGGTGACACACCCTGTATAATACAGTTACCGTTAACATTGTTGTTCATTATTTATTCAATAACAAATGCTAGCTAGTGAGTACTAATAAGATAAAACGAAAGAAAGGCAAACCAGACTTTTTTTTTATATAAATTCCAATTGAATACGCGCATCTTTGAAAACATGTTTAAGACCTCATCAGGAACTATTTTAACATCTGTATTGCTATTCATCAAACTCAAACCATTTCAACTTTCCTGGCTTATAGTTGACCTCAAGTAGGCCTTAATACTTTTTAACTATAGATTTGCGCTTCATGTCTTCCGATGGTGCAAACAGAGGTAGCGATATTGAAATATGTTTATTAGATACTGGTAGAAAGAAATAATAATCATGTCATTTATAATAGAGAATTAGGATGACATGATGTAAATAACAGGAACAGACTGCAGAATAGAAGCAATTAGTATAGTACACTAGTATTTTACCTTATAAACTTCTTTAAATAACAGATCCTCCCTATTTTGCCGCCTTTGTTTGTCTCCACCAATCAACGCTTGGTATTTTTTTTGACGACATATGTTTCCTCACAGAGAATTTACGCATATGACAGTCTAACGTCGCACTCTTTACGTAACAACGCTTCACTGTTTTTGAAGACGCGGTCTGCCTCGCCATTTTTTACGTGCACTAACGCACTACACTAAACAGAATATATCGCATAGATAAAAAATGTTTTTATATTGTCGATACATACAACAGATCTCCAGCTTGAAAATTCTCGAACTGAACAATATTGCTAAATGATGTAAAGAAAATAGCTCCCTCCGACAAAACACAAGATCAATACCGCGGCAAGTTGCTATAAAGTAAAGCACAGCTGTTAAGCTGAACGCTGAAACACTATTCGAGCTCCATCTCGAAATGTCCATGGTACTAAATTCACATCATATGTAATTTTTTTGTAGCGATTTTTTTTTGTCAAATAAACGATAGGGGGGACACGAGCCCTTGTGCCACCCTATGGATCCGCCACTGACACCACTGATCACTTGGTCATCGATTAGAATCCCTAATTTATTTCGCAACTTTTAAGTCACTTGGTGTTCGACATCACAATAAATGTCTGTGGTACAAAAAAATAAACTGAAAATTGAAACTTCAACGCCCTGTATCAAAACTGTGAAATTGTGGAAGTTTCTTTAGTAAGCTGCCATTAAGTTTTACACAGAATAAATGAGTCATCCTGTACAATCAATAACTTACGAATACATGCATTTGTCAATTCTTTCTATGGTTGTTAAATTCACGATTTAAACAAATTTAAGCAATATTTTTTCTTCATTGTCAACAAAAAAAAATTATGTACAGTGTGTATAATTCTTTTCACCTTCAATACGTTTGGAACCTATTTACAAAAAGACAAATGGAAATGGAAAAATGATGACTGAAGAAGTGATATTTCCAAACATTTTCATCCTGTATTTTATGTTGCCTGTCGACAGTCGTATAAATGTCAAACTAACTTGTTCTTTTTTGGCGCATCCGGTATATATTTTTTCCATTTATCTCTCTTTATAATCAAATATATCTCCTTATAAAATATTTCCACTGTTTACGGCTTTCTGTTACACCTAAAGTAATAGAAATTTTAATACACTTTTGTGTCACCTTGTAGGTTTTCCTTGAAAGAATTAGGTAAATAAATTATGTGTTCATTTGTTGACTATTTGTGAACCAAGAAACAGAAATATTATTGATTTTGTATTACGAATTTGTTCACTAAAAAAACGAGTGACACAAAATTACATAAACACTTTTATTATTTTAGATATAACCGGAAGGAATGGAAATATTTTAGATGGGGATATATTTAAACAAAAAATATGTATGTATATACAGGATTCGGACTAAGTCCCGGAACGATCGATTATATTTGTTATTTGCAGTGACGATTTTTTTAAATTTGGCATGAACATATGGTCAAAAATAAGAAATTTTTTGTTGACACTTTCATTTTTTTTGCTTTTTCGTTTTAGCTAGAAATGAAAACACAACTTATGTTGTTTAAATGAAACATCTGGTATATTTTTACGTTTTTGAGTATGGAAAAAATACTACATTCAGAAACATCAACATAAAGTTTTTATTTAAAAAAAAACGGTACAAAAGTTAAAGAACCATTGTCACAAAGTCAGTATACTTTTGAAAGTAATGATAATTTTAATTTGGGCTATAAAAAATGTTCCAAATTTACTCCATTTGCATTCTGGTAATGACCTAATCGATTATTAGTGTCTTGCTGATTTCTGGATGAAGTAATAAGTGAGGCTGTTAAAAATGTTCCGTGGGACAGTGGCGTACGCGAAATTAACTAATACGAGAAACAATAAACTGTTACAATTTATAACAATGTATGTAAAACTTACCTTCTTAACTAGCTTGATGAACTAGCTTGCTTATCACAAACTGGAGAAGATGTGTAGCCATTTTGCAGCATCAGGTATGTTTCTATGGTTGTCTCCATGAGTGATGTTCGCTTTGGTGAAAATATATTCTTATATTTTAAAACGACCGTTCGACATCTACTAAAACAGTCTTTGAACGCACTTAACGAATCTGGGGCTGCACCATCACATATTTGTCTTAATTTGGTAAAACCGGTGTCTTTATTTAACACACTTGCGAACTTGAAACTGAACTGAAAACGTTAATCTAAGAAAACATTGATATATCATATAAAAATTATTGCAGCAATATCGAAAGCAATATTAACAGTAATCCAAACAAATTTTAGCAATTTTTAAATAATAAAAAAAGTACAATCTCTGATTTAACTTCTGATAACTTTCATATAAGCGATTTTTCGGAAACTGATCTGTATGCAAGTTTAAAAAAATTAAAACCGAAATTTACCACTGGATTAGACAATATTCCTGCCTTTTTTATTAGAGACTGTGCTTGTGTATTTGCATATCCTCTAACAATCATTTTTAATTTATCTATTAAAACTGCTCTTTTTTCAGAAACTTGGAAAACCTCTAGAGTTGTCTCTGTTTTCAAAAAGGAGATCGTGCTAAAATACAAGATTACAGAGCTATTATTATAGTTAATAATTTCTCCAAAGTTTATGAAATTTTGGCGTATGAATTTATTTTCTTTTACATGAAACATCGCATTACGCCTTATCAGCATGGATTTACGAAAGGGAGATCAACTGTTACCAATCTGTTTTGTATCACGCAGTATTTAGCAAGTTCTTTAGATGCCGGGCTTCAGACAGATGTCATTTATACAGATTTCTCAAAAGCATTCGACAGATTGGATCACAGTATCTTATTAATAAAATTGCAGTTATAGATAATATGTTAAACTCTATTACATCGTACTTATCTGACAGGAAACAATTTGTGCAATACTGTGGAGTCCAGTCTGTTGAAATACATGCCACTCCTGGAGTTCCTCAAGGCTCGAATTTAGGACCATTACTTTTTAATATCTTTATAAATGACATTATATCTAGTTTAAATTGTAAATATTTATTATATGCGGATGATTTAAAGATTTATTCTATTATTAAAAATATTGAAAATTGTGTTACTCTGCAGAAAGATTTGGAAAACCTTAATATTTGGTGCATTAAAAATAAATTACCCTTAAACATCACAAAGTGCATGTTATGACATTTTCTAATAAAGTACAAGCACTAAATTTTGACTATACTCTTAATAATACATTAATTGCAAGGCCAACTGTCTTTCTAGACTTAGGTATAATATTTGAGAGCAAACTCTCTTTCATAAATTATGTTAATAGCATAACATCAAAGAGTTTTAAAATGTTAGGTTTTCTTATAAGAAACTCCCGTGAGTTTAATAATGCAGATACGCTGAAATTGCTTTATAACACTTTTATGCGATCTAAGCTTGAATATGTAGCTATTATTTAGTGTCCTTATTATACATACATGTTAACAGTATTGAAAAGGTACAGCGGAAGTTTTTAAAACATGCTGGTTTCAGAGAGGATGGAATATACCCAACTATTGGATATCCAACTGCATATACCGGTTGGGATTGATACCAGCAACTGCTGACAACCCGCCAGTTTAAATAAAGTTTAATATTATTATTATTATTATTATTATTATATATGCAGAAAGATTTTCTTTAGATAGCCTCGAAAACAGACGGGTGAAATCTCAGTTACCCTTCTTGAACAAAATAATAACTGATGACATTGACTGTTCTGATATATTACAAAAGTTAAATTTTCGTGTTCCCAGAGTAACCGCAAGGCAACATATGACCTTTACTTTGAGTACACCTCGTACAAATATTGGTAAATATCAAATGTGCAATAATTATAATGAACACCAACATACTCTTGATATTTTCTTCTGCAATGTAGCCACAGTTAAAAAAATTTTTTTCTTAAAAAATTTGCATGTGTTAGTTACAGATATGTAATGTATAATAAATTTGCTAATTCTAGATTAGTATATGGATATGTGTGTATGTGGGTATGTATATATATATATATTGTGGCGTTTATTATTTTAATATTAATACTTACGTTTATAATTTTTTTTCTTTTAAACTCGCTCTAACAAGAAAACTGTCTTAGCAGGATTTGTAGTTAGGTTCCATAGTCAACATGAGGTGCTTTGTAGATGTAAATTATAATACGTACTTCCAGGCAAATGATAGACCAAATTCAACTGAGCAGTTTAATTTGCTAAGCAACAATAGTTATCCAAACTTATTTAGTTTGCCAATAAATTAGCCTAAAATGTCCTACCTAACTTAAAATTATTCCTGTCTAATTTTTTTTTTTTAATTATTTAAAAAATTAAATACCACCTTATGTGACAAATATTACAACTTGGTTACATTTATGTGTAACCTTAACATTATTTTAAAATTAAATATAAAAGAGCATAAAGTTTATACTTGCGATCGAAAATAAGTTTATTAGCACTTACGAAATATCAGTGTCTAATTCTCCATGTGAGTCACGTTTAAAGTTTCTGCGCTGGATTATTCCTCAGGTAAACCAAACACCTTTATTTATTTATTTCCTTTCTATCTGCTCTTTAAAACTGCTTGCTGCTGCAAATTTCTAATTTTTTTTTTTATTAACATTTTTCTTCTCTGTTAAACTGCTTTTATATCATCACAAACTTCAAAACCAATTTCCAAAACTTAATTTTAGTTTATCTCCTATGCTTCAGGACAGGACGGAATAAAAAACCGTTCTAAACAATCTCTCGGTAATTTTTCTTCTTATCCCCCTTCCTTCAAAATTGAGAATTGTCAGTTTTTTTCTGTCACTCCAACGCATCCTATTTTTTTTTATCTTCAAATTTCATATGTATTTATTATAATTATATTGACTCTAAACCTTTTACTATTCTTTATCTTTTTTTAATTATGTCCTTCTTAAATTTTATTCTGCTTCTTTTGGTGTTGGTTTGATTCCATTCGGTTCATTTTATTTTAATTTAGCTTTTGTCCGACACCAAACAATGTTTTCACATTTTTTTTTAAACATACACAAATTTTTACATATACACAATTTCTTTATTTATTTATTTTTTTTTTTAATAGAAGAATACCTATTCGTTGAATTCAGCCCATATCTATCCTGAAAGTATGGTAATATGTCTAACTCTGATGTTTTATCCAAGAGATAATTTTTTTTTATAGTTTATATATCTCCAGCCCTTCAAATTGCATTAATTTCTACAGGCATAGTATTATTTTATAATAATTATATCAGTAAACTAAAATATGACAATATATATATATATATATATATATATATATATATATATATATATATATATATATATATATATATATATATATATATATATATATATATATATATATATATATATATATATATATATATATATATATATATATATATATATATATATATATATATATATATATATATATATATATATATATATATATATATATATATATATATATATATGTATATATGTATATATGTATGCATGCATACATGTGTATATACATTTTAAAATTAAGTTTAAAGTTATATTCTTAATGCTCTATGTAATATTGTTTTTTTACTTCTGTCTTTTTAAAATAGTATTTTATATTATACTTTTGTAATTCCCATGTTGTTTCCCGTTGAATGGAGTAAATAAATAAATAAATAAATAAAATACAGTGGTCGAAACTAGACAATCCATATTTTAGACAGTTTTGGAAAAAATGTATTAGTGGTAAATATAGCAATGTTAACGTGCCTTCGGGGTCTACACTAAGAAAAAATATTTATCAACGGGGTGTGAAAATATTAGACAGAAAATTTCTTCTGAGCTTAATGGGAAGTACATCTGACTTAGCGTGGACGAAACCACTAATGTTTGCGGGTTTATGATAGTGAATGTTTTAATGGGTGCATTGGAGGAAAATTGTACAATGAGCGGGCACTTGTTTGCCTCTAAAGTTTTAGAAGCTACAAATTCTCGCAATATAGTGGAGATAGTGAATTCAAGTTTACACCAGTTCTGGGGTGACAAATATGCAGAAAATAAGGACAAGTTCTTATTATTTCTTACCTATGGAGTGAATTATATGAAAACGGCTGGAAGAGTTTTGAAGGAGACATATCAGAATATACTTCATGTAACATGTTTAGCACATGGGCTTCATAGGATTCCTGAAGCTATTAGGGGTGCTACCTTATTGTTGATAATTTAATGTCCAGTGTAAAGAAAGTTTTTCTTAGAACATCAAGTCGTGTACGGTTATATCATGAAACTCTACCAAATACTCCATTACCTCCACAGCCCATTATAACACGATGGGGAACTTGGCTAGAGGTAGTATCGTACTATTACTGTCATTTTGAAAATGTGAAATTATTAAATTCTGTTGAATAAACTGTTTTACTATTCTTTAAAATTTTACAAACTGCGAACATTTAATTTGTGACTGACAGAATTAGAATATATAATAAACACTGTCAGATTATAGAGGCGCCACCAATCCTTTATCTGTTAAGTGCGTAAATTCAAACATTCAATAGAAATCCCTAATAAGTTAAATCCAAATGACGCAGTTGGTATTTCACAGGCGCAACAGGTATTTATGGATCCAACTGTTCAAGAAAATCTGGAGACCACACACGGAAGTTTTTCATGAATTCCTCTAGCCATACAGAACCTTCAATATCAGTTAACATCAGAATATACTACAGTTAATGCAATAAACGTGTTCGATCTTCGACAATATATTTTTTCAATCACAGGGAAAAATTGCTCCGATACAAACGAAATTCTAAACTGTTTAAAAAAAAATGTCGGATTTGTTACGATGACAGATGTAATAGACCTTTTAAACGGCAAAGAAGTAGACTTTGCTACACCGGGCATGAATGTAGTGACTTTGCGAAAGTTTACATATTTTGAGTATGCTCCAGTTACATCTGTCGACGTCGAGCGGTCCTTCTCGCAATATGAATGGATTTTTAATGAAAGGCGCCCAAGTTTAACTACAAAACATTTAGAACTGATATTAATAATATACTTTTATTTTTGTAACTGGCGGTGAAAAGTACCTGTGTGTGTAGTTTACTGTTAAGTACATTCCCCTATAACTCCAGTTCTCTTTAAGTAAGTGTTTATAATTAATTGACTTCATCAACTTTAGATAATACGGAATTCGCTAAAAAAAATTCAAGGTAAGATATCGTTTCATATATGCATGCAAATCTGACACATAACCACCAAAAGCCGACCCTGGTTTTACGTCATATCCGATTAGTAAATCCTACCTTTGGATATTATTGAGGATTTCACCAAAGAAAAATGTAGAACAGTTGCCTTTTAAATATATGCTTACGTTGCATTGTTTTTTTTTGAAAAACATGTTTTATTTTGTATATGAATATTTTGTTTATATATATATATATATATATATATATATATATATATATATATATATATATATATATATATATATATATATATATTCAGAGAGGGAAATTAGACGACTGTCTATGTTAAAAACAAATATTTTTAATTTTTAAACGGGGATTGCAGTCATGTGACAGGTATTAAAAGAAAAATTCTTTTTTTCTGTTCAAGCCTTCAAAACTTTTATTGTTTCTTCATCAGGAACTCTACAATAAATTATAATTAATCAAACTAAGTTATGAAAAAAGTAAAAAGTACTTACGAAAGTGAGGTTAAAGTTGAAAACTACAAATTCTTGACGAATTGTAGAAAAAACACTAATAATTATAGTTGGTAATGTACTACCACTACTGTGTAAAATTAACAACATTATGAATGGATGACTAAGGATCCATATTAATTTAAATTCTTAGAATTATAATAGACATCATGTGTATTTTTATGAAGTAAAAAACAAAAAGAATTTGGATATAAAAACTTGTTAGAGTGAAACAAAAGAACAGTGATAGTATATGCCAACAACTAGATGTCTTATATTTAGGACATTAATTATTATTCCATACTATATAGGGTGTTTTTATCATTGTGGACATTATGGTTGAAATGTAGTAAGTAAGTATAAATTATGCTTAAGTTATCAATATCCTTTCTGGCATTAACAGTATTTTGGTTCTTTGAAAATGTGATACATTTCCAAAAAAACTACGTTTGTGATAGTTAATTTCAAAATCTAATATTTGAACGTTATTATAATTGACATTATGATTATATAATAATGGATGATTGGCTAATGTGCAAGACTGTTTGTTAAGTCTGATGTCACTTTTGTGGGAAGTTATACGGTCTTTAACTTTCCTTCTAGTTTGGCCAATATATTTTTTGTTACAGTCATCACATGGTATGCAATACACCACATTGGACATCACCAAAATATCGTCCTTATCTTTTAATTTTGAAAAAAGGTTAACTGTTACTTTATTTTTACATGCTAATTTGATATTGTTAAATTTAGAAAATATTTTTTTAAATCTGTGATCAAATGGACTGATGTAAGGAAGTGAGCAGGAAATGATTTGAGGCGGGTTTTGTTGTAACCTTTGAGAATCATGTAACACATTAAGTATCGATGATCTGCTGAACAATAGTTTTTTGACTAACGGTGGTGGATAACCACTATCTATAAAAAAGTTGGAAAGTTTTTTAAATTATGTATTTTAAGTGATGTATAACTTGTAGCTATCACCCTATTTTTCATACCTACTATGAGGTTGATTTTCATTTTTTTTTTGGGTGGTTGGATTCAAAATAAATATAAAAATTGGGCCTAGCTTCAGGCGCCAGTTTTGAACGGGCCGACCCTGGTAATAAGACATCAATAGTGATATTTTATCAATAAATGTTATATCATTATTCGTTAAAAAAATTCATATTGTATTTTTTCTTCTCAACTATTATTTGTTTTGTATAAAATAATATATCTGTAAATAACAAAAAATTAATACTTACATATCATATCTTCTATTAGACACTCTTTCAATTCTGCGTTATTGTAGGTTTCTTATCCAGATTTTTAACATATGTTAAATTCATTTTAAAGGTGCTTTAAACTCGTTTTTTTTTATATTTGACGTAAATAATATAAATATTATACCATATATGCGTCATTACAACTATCTTTTAAATATTTTAGAGCCACTTAACAAAGCAAACAGTATAATATATTCGAAAATTTAGTAAGAATTTATTTTGAATGTCAGAGTAAGTCTGCATGTAACAACCGGTTTTATCCGGTACCATAATTAGAAAGAAAGCACTCAACAATAATTGAAATTATTTCATTTGAAATTTACTCCGATTTCACACGGTTGGTATTTAAAAATTTTCGAAAATATAACAATTTCTTTGACAGCACAAACAGATCCTTTACTGTTCATTGTACACGGTGGTGATCCGAAATATTACAAAATGGACATTTAAGCAGCTGCTGTTATCCATTAATAAATCAATTAGTAATACAGGGTGTTCCAGGACATCTCCTAAGTCGTGATTCTTGAATCAATTCTGCGTCGCCCAGTATAAATACTATAATAATCTCTTTTGAGGTTTAATTTGGAAGCAAGCATTGCATTTTAAAAGTTTAAAAACGTGGTTTGGAAGAATGTTATTAACAAAGACGATTAAACGGTGTTTTCAAATTGACTAACATTGACTCCACACACAACTTCGCTCATCGAATAAAAACAATAAAAATTACTATTTGCACAAGTCTGTAGAAAAAAATATTCGGCATAATCTAGAGTGGCAATGAGTTTCAAAACAAAACATCTAATTGTCAAATAATTTACTACACAACATTCGAAAATTTTCAAATAATAATTCCAAGCACGTCGGGGATTCGGTACGATAATTTCACAGTTAAATAAAATTAAAAACTGACGGCATCAGCCTAAAAAGAAAAATTTAAAGAATGCCACAAATAACGTTCAGACAATATTTTAATGAAATAGCCGTTGATTTGAGTGTAATATTTTCCTAGAATATTAATGTTTCCGTATTAAAATTAGATGTAGCTTGAATTAAAAATTCAACAGGGACATTATTGTATTCATACACGTATAAGAAAACCGCTAATTTTGAAATGGTAAATACAAAACAACAGGTAATAGGGAAAAACTGAAATAACAAGAATAACCGCACATTCACGACTTAAGTAATGAATATACTTTTTCAGTGAGAAATGGTGCAACGAATTTATAAATATTCATATGGCAAGTGATTGTGACTAATTTGCACCAAGTTACACACAATTTAAAATAATATATCTACGGAATTTCGCAATAAAAGACCAATTTAAATGACTAGCTAGCTATACAGGGTACTCTAAATCCAAGCCCAGCCATTGGTATCTTGGAAAATTGGAAATTAAAGCAACAAAAATTGAATTTCTGTGGACGTTTTCTACTTTTAATTTTTGTTTTTATTTTTAAGACAAATAATTAGTATTTTGTCTCCGAAATGCTTGACCAATTTCCAACCCAACAACGTTTTGTACTCGTCAAAACTTGAAAAAAATGATGGAAGACCTGAAATAAGACGACAGGAAGAAAAAGAAGAACAGGAAAGAAAAAGTCAGGAGGAATTAAGAAAAATGTTTGAAGATCAAGAAAAGTGGCGAGTCGAGGAAAGAGAAGATTTCAGTAGAAGCCTAGATTAACAGCAGGCAGCTATTTTCTCCCTCACTAAAAAATTTTAAAGGATGTTATCAAAAAAAGTCACTGAAGTAGCAGAGAAAGTCTGTGAATTCGAAGGACAAATTAATGAAGTTAAAGAAGAAGTTAGTGAAGTTAGAAGAGAAGTCAGTGAAGTCAGAGGAGAAGTAGCCCGACTCAAACAACAGCTAAGAGAAACGGGTGGCCAGTTGGTACTGTTGTCTGGTACTAGGTTACAACCACTTTCTTTCAACGGTCAAAGTTCATGATCAACGTATAAGAGACAGTTCGAGGCAGCTGCGCGTTCAAACAACTGGAACGATGAAGAAAAGGCAACAGCACTGGTATTAGCAATGAAGGGCCAAGCATTAGACCTACTCCAGACAATTCCTGCAGCACAGCAACAAAACTCTAACATTCTGGAGGCAGCATTAGAACTAATATATGGCGACCAACGTCTTGCCCAAGTATATCAGGCTCAGCTAAAAACACGCAGACAACGGAGTGGGGGAAGCCTACAGGAGTTCGAGGCTGCTGTACAAAGATTAGCCCATCTAGCCTATCCTGATGCAACAATGGAGTTTCAGTAATAGTTGGCAGTTGGAGTGTTTATTGATGGAGTAAGGGACCAGGAGGTTAGACGAATCCTTAAATTTGCCAGGCACAAGCGAAGTAGTGAGGCACTAGTACATGCACTTGAGATAGAGGCTGCCTATGAGGATAGCACACAATCAGACCAGAGAGTGCGAGCCACGGCTGTGGAAGAGACCCCGGCAGATAAAACCAAGCAAGTCATATTAACCGAGTTAAAAAAAGTATATTCGGTAGCCTGAATGGAGGTATCCGCTGTTATAAGTGTGGCAAATTGGGCCATATTAAGAGGAACTGTCATGAGCTCAACATTCAAGATGTAGTGTCCGAAGTACAAAAGACCATCCAACTACTGATAAACTCGAATCTCCAGCCGAGACAAAACCAACAGCAAAATGGTGGGAGACATAGTGGAGGAGGCATGCGCTGTTATAAGTGTGGCAGAGTGGGCCATATTCAGAGTAACTGTCGTCAGCGCAGCCCTAAGAGGGTAAATGTCGCAGTAATGGAGAAGCCGCAGGAAAACTGGAGAGCTGGTACTTCGGCGAATATGGCATATGGCCTTTCCAACAGACTGTGTCAGAAAGACTGCAAGCCTTGCCAGCGTGAGGAAAAACAGCAAAATGTACAAATAATTAATACCGTTAAGATTGATGTTCCGGATTATTGGACAAAAGAGTCGTTAAGAGAAGCACAGTTAAACGATAAGGAAACTGGTCCTATTCTGAAATGGAAAGAAAGAGGAACCCAACCCGATTGGAAAAACATTTCAAATAAATCAGTGGGGCTGAAGGCTTTATGGGCACAATGGGACTCCCTTAGAGTATAGGATGGACTGCTGAAGAGAGCGTGGGAAAGTCCAGATGGAAGGAAAGTTACTTTGAAATTGGTAATCCATTGGTGGCAAATATACTTCAGCAAGTACATAATGGAACGTCTGGCGGACATTTTCGCAGCAACAAAACCCTAAAAAAAGTCAGAGAACGTTTCTACTGGGTAAACAGTCGTCAAGATGTGGAGACTTCGTGCCGCCAATGTGAAGTTTGCGCGGCAAGAATGGGACCACAAATAAGAAATAAGCAATATAACGCCAGGATTCGCTCCTTTTGAGCGAATTGCAATAACAAGTGACCGTATGAAGGCTCGTTATGATCTTAAGGCTAATTCAGGAGGGTACCAGATGGGAAAGATGGTTTGGCTATATAACCCAGAACGAAAGAAAGGCAGGTCCCCGAAGTTTCACGCGCCCTCAGAAGGGTCATACACTGTCGTCACCAGACCAAACGACGTTGTATACCGAATTTAGCAAAGTCCAAAATCAAAGATGAAGGTGGTGCATATAGAGATACTAGCGAAGTATGCAGGGAACAATGAATTGCCTGATCGGGTCGTTCAGGCTTAAGGAGGGGGCAGTGTTACGCCACTGGACTGTGTAGACTGGTTAGATGAATTGGACGCGAACGGCCGGGAATATTCTGGAATGCCCTAGACGGTGTGAATGTATGTATAAATAAGACGCACGGTGGGCCGAGACTCAGTCTTAAGTCGAACGTGATAATAAATTTTTAATCTTTCTAAAAAATTGTCTGACGGATAATAATTGTGAAATTTGGGGTGAAGATACAGTATCCATTTCCAACAAACGTGCATAACTTATTAATCGGTGATCAGCATAACTGGAATTTTGTGTTCAGACATATTTTTCTTAAAATGTCTTCCAGTTTGTCCTATACAGGGTAACCACCGAAAACAGTACACACGAGTTCATGCCATTTTTTTACTCAATTTTCGACAATACGCATGAACAAAGCGATTTCATTTTCAAGTAGGACACTTAAATTCATTATTTTCATTGGTACCATGGTGGGTGACACCCCCAAATTTTCAAATGGAAAGGGAGGTCAAGTAACACATCATTCTAAAGCATGTTAAATTATCTTTACGACGACATTTTACTTTTTAAATTGAGTTATTTGTTTCCGAGAAATTGCGTTCAAAATTTAGTACCCAATGAAGTAGATTACTTACGTGTAAGTTGATTATATATTCGAAATTCGAATTAAAATAGTTGCAATGAAATATCCATCACCAAATGTGCAATATTAAATTACCAGATCGTGTTTGTCAATATAATATAACAACCCAATCATAGGAAATAATGCGACAAATTTTAAATAAACTGTTTCGCAGAAATGCACTTGCATTGTTAAACAATTTGACTTATTTAAAAACAATTTTATATCAGTCGTATCGTTTATTGTTTGTTTTCCGGTAAATTATTACATTAAAAATCAAATTACAAATTAGTCTAGATATATTTTATCAACATTTTCCGGGTACACTAATAGGGGGTTTGATTCTATGAAAAATAAATTATTAAATTATGTGAGTACGATAATTTATCGAATAAGAAATCAGAAATTATCGGTCTGTATTCACAAAAACGCAAGGTTGATTTATTATTTCAATTTTAAAATTGCAATTTTTTAGTCTGTGAACGACATGTCACTAAACGCTACCCGCCATGACAGTTTTAAATGTGACGTCACTCTTGTAGTAAGTAAAACCTAAGGTTTTGTGAATATTTGGACTGATTTCGTGTTGTTTTTTTCAAGTTTAAAATAATTTATCATAGAGGGGCTGTTTTTTAAAAGCTGACAGTATGAATCTGTCAAGAATTGACACAATAATGGTAGCTAAATTCTTTGCGACTAATCCCGATTTCTATTCTGCCGAATTTAAAAACATTAAAGCATCTGTGTAAGTATATAATATTTACTTACTTCTAATTTTAACGCTAACTAGGTACTTATGTTTATAAAAGTGTGTATGATGTAGGTAATTAGAACATTATTTATTAGACAATCTTCAACGTAACATCAAAATTACAAAAATGACAAATATGTAAAGGGATTTACTTGTTTACATTAGCTGTAAAGTTCAAAGCTACTGAAAGTATAAGACAATATAGTACTTACATCAAAGTGGGCCTCACAAAAATACGGTACATTTTTACTCGCTAATAATTATGAGTCTCTCCTGGAAAGTTGTAACCAAGTCTTTCTCATTTTAATACCATCTGGCAGCTTTATAAACAACTTTTGTGGTATCTTTACACTTGTACTCCTACAGTTCGGCACCAAACACCACGTATAACGATGGGAATTCTTTATTTTATATGATAAATAAAAAAACAATACTGAATGTTACTTGCACTTGTTAGTTCACTACAAGAATGACGTCACAGTAGATAGTGACATGGTGACATGGCAGCTCGTGTTTTCGCGCCATATACAGCGTGTCCCGTCTCAACACACCTTGATATTTCGGTTATTATTCGACAGATCGATTTCAAATTTTTCTCTGTTATGAAGCTCTTCAAGGCGCATTTTTTATGATTTTCAATATACTTTCAATTGGCACATCAACCCACTGCGTTCAGTCAAAAATGTGATTTTTTTTATATTTTACTTAGCATTAGAGATACAGCAAAAAATGATTAAGAAAAGTTGTTCAGAATCAAAAAAATACTCCTAGATACTGAGTTTTTAAGATGGCCGTGGAAACGGAAACAAAATGTACTCATATCCATAAATGCAACAACATTAACACAGTATTTAAGTACTTAAATGTAGCCTTTTTTAACTAAACCACCATCAATAGCAATACATTTCTCAATGCGTTTTTCATTATTCATTGCTACTCGTCGTAGTTCTTGAACGTTAATTTCTTGACAAGCTTGCCTGATTCTATCACAAAGCTCTTGCCTAGTTCGGGGCCTCGTTTTGTAAACTTTATTTTTTATGGTGCCCCAAAAATAAAAATCAAGCACGGTAATATCCGGAGATCTAGGAGGCCACTCGATTAAAGGACTGTTTCGCCCTATCCATTTTTGAGGAAAGTTAACATTCAACCATCGTCGAACAATTATCAAGTTGTGACTCGATGCTCCATCCAGTTGAAAAAACAGATCCCTTAGCACTGCCAGTGGAAAATAATCAATTACCTCCATTAATTCATTATTCAAAAAATGTAGCAGAAGTTTGTAAGAAAAAGAAAGTGCCTATTATCCTTACTCCTAAAATACCGCACCATATGTTCACTTTTTCAGAATACTATCGATTACAATTGATTATCCAATGTGGGTTTTCTGTTGTCCAATACCTACAGTTTTAAGTTTTACGACGATACTACACCACTGGTGGTGAATGTCGCTTCATCACTAAACATAATTTTTTCCAAAAAATGTCGATCATTAAGATAATTGCCTTGAGCCCAGAAACAATATTCAAGCCGTCTGTTTTCATCATCCTCCTCCAAGGTGTGCAGAAATTTGGGTTTAAATGGCTTCAATTTATATCGACGAAGGCACCTCCAAATTTTGGTGCGAGTCAAATTCAAGTTTAATGCCATATCTCGTATGCTACTACGAGGATTGTCATTGAAAGCGTCTAAAATTACTTGGTCTACATTCTGACGATTATTTCTTTTTCTTTTGGTTTTTATTACACTACCACACTGGTTGAAAAGTCTGTTAATTTTAGCAACAAGTGAGTAACTAATTTGACGTAGTGGATATCTTACATTAAATTCTCGAGCTACTGCTCTGGTAAAGGGGTTATTTTCATCAGTAAGTCAAATTATCTTACCCTTTTCATCGACACTCAACCACTGTTCAGCCATTGTGCAAGAGAAGAATTTAAAAAAACACAGGTACACGTTTGATGTTTTTTATGACACTTGCCGTATTTTCTTGTTTCCACGGCAATCTTTGCTTAAGTCTAATAATACTTAAGAATTAAATTTCTGAATAATTGCAAAATTTATGCAACATATCAAAATTCGCATATTTTGATGAAACTCATTATCTAGGGGTATTTTTTGATTCTGAACAACTTTTCTTAATAATTTGTTGCTGTATCTCTAACGCTAACTAAAATATAGAAAAATCACATTTTTGAATGAACCCAATTTGAAATCGATCTGTCGAATAATAAGCGAAATATCAAAGTGTGTCCACTTGAGACAGGACACACTGTATTTAAAATTTTGATTGCTATTTTATCCTATACAGCGATTACATTTAAGCAAAATAAAAATTCCGGCGGACTAATACTACGATATGACAATATAAAAATAATAATATTAGACAATATAAAAATAGGAGCCAAATACGCTATTGCGGAATCCCACAGAATAATTTAAATCAAAAAGGGAGAATTTTTTTTTGTTTAACTTTGAACATACATGTTTAATTCATGTAAGTCTACAATGGGTAAAGGTAAACAAATTTGCATTTAAAAAAAATTGCCATGAAAACAGTAAACAAATTTTGACATGCAATGATGTATGCGAGTAACATGCGACGATTTATTGATGCACCCAGGGCAGCATACATGGTCTTTGAAACGCACTCGTATTGCCAAATTTTTAAAATCATTACTGATTTGTTGCATTTTGAATAGTGGACACAAAAATTTTTACTAAGGCTAACCGCTGACACCTGAATTTGACGTATAATAATACTCGAAACAACACAGCTCGAAGTGGTAGTCAATGCCACATGCCACAGTGGATTTATAGATTTGGCTACATTTTAATCCCAAAACGAACCATTACTTGTAAAAAGAATTGTTTTATTTATATTAATAAATGTTACGTCGCTTTCTGGTTAATTTGAAGGTAATGTCATGACATGATGGTAAAGTCCACAAATTAAATTATAACAAGAAATTCTTATAACTTTTGTTATTAAATATTTTCTTTTTTCTCTAGAAAATACACGTTGATGTCTATATTTATACATTATTATATTATGTCATTTTATTATTTTATATTTATTAACCTATTATGCTCTTTGAGCGAGAAATTCAGCAGAATTTTTAAACTGCACAGTGTGTGTCTCATTTTTATGGAAACGCTCCAATAAATCATTTATTTTTAAATGATCTTTTTCTTTCCTAAATATGCAGTTTGAAAAGTTGTATACAGGGTGTTTCCACATGTAAATCTTTAAACCACCTATTCCTTACTTAAAAATAAGACAAAAAGTCTCGCTGACACCTAAAGAGTAGTTTTTATGAATTATTTGAAAACGATTCGATGTATTTTTCAAATTTTGCATATACAATTAAATAATAGAAGCCTAAAATACAATAACTTCATCAAATTTACTTAACTAAATACATTTTTTGGCCTCCAAAATTAACATTTTTTATTTGAAAACGTCGCTGCATTGTCAGAAAGTAAAAAATCCTCAATTTGTAAATAGAATGATTTTTAATATCTGACTTTTCCCTTTTGTAAAATTTTGATTGGACTGACTGCTTTAGAAAGAAATGTAAGAAATCTGTAACTCTGCATTCAGTAAATTATCAGGACATTTGTATTTTATAATGAAGTCAGTTTATGAAAATATGACATTAAGAAATTAATTGATGGCAAGTCGCCGACATAAGGAGTTATTTCCTGATAGAAGGGTTCCCAATTATCAAAATTTTTAAACATTAAATCGTTGTTTAAGGATTATGGGTCGATTTGCACCAAATAAGTCAAATGCTGGACATCAACGATATATAAGAAATCCAAATAGAGAAGAAGCGATATTATTTTTAGTAAAGTCTGAACCTAACACCTATAAAGGGTGGGCAAATTTCGATATTTGTACAAGGTAACTCGGTAACTGTAAGAGATACAAAAAAATGGGAGACATCTCTTTTTTTTTTAGACAAATTTACCGGCGAAAACAAAAATTTGCTATCGTCTTTTGTTTTCGAGATAAACAAAAGTTTGATTTTTCGACTTTTAGACACGTCAATATCTTGGTTCTTTGTAAAGGTATGGAAAAACAACTTTTACATTCTTGAGGCACTTTTTTCTGTATAATACAGTGGCGTCGTGATAGTTAAAAAAAGGTGCATTTTCGAGTTATGGCTTAAAGTTGTATTTTTTTAAATAGGAATCATAGTTGGTTATGGTTTAGTTAAAATGGAATTTTTTTTCTTTTCAAACTATATATCATATGTGGGGTCGCTTTTGATGTGTAAGTATTTAATAACGAAAATAATCTTTTAGTAGATTATTTTTTTCGTTTTATTATATTTTTTCCAAGTAGGCGTGTGTCATCTATGACAGTTTTTATCCGTTTGTCAATAAATTGTATATTAATAATTTTGTTTCCGTCATAATTACACCCCATTTAATCGTAAAAATGAAGATGTCTTACGAAAATTACGAGAAATGTGATATGCTAGAATGCTTTATTCAAAATAATAACAATTTTGATATTGCATCCGAAATATATTCCAATCGCTATCCAGAAAAAGACAACCTAATAATGCTATTTTTAAGGGGTTAAAAGAAAATCTCATTAATTGTGGGTCCTTCAACAAGCCAAGACCAAAAAATTACAACACTGAAGATGCTGAAGAAACTTCTATAACTGTAATTGGAATGGCGGTTGTAAATCCTTCAATTTCAAGTCGTCAAATTGAAGCTGATTCTGGGATTTCAAGACGTCGAGCTTTGGGTATTATGAAGACACACAAATTCAGGCTTATACAATAACAAAACAACATCACCTGCAACCAACTAATCTTCAGCATCGATTGGAGTTTTGCATACAGTATCAGCAAAAAGGTCAACAAGATCCATTCTTCTCTAGAAATGTAGTTTAGACAGATGAAGCCTACATTAGCAGTGCAGGAAATTTCAACAGGCATAACGAACAATATTGGTCTGATATGAACCCTCACCGTACCGTTGACGTGCGATCTCAGGGACGCTTTGGTTTTAGTGTTTGGTGTGCTCTGCGTGGAAATCGTGTTTTAACATATCACATACATAAAGAAAATCTTAATGGCCAACGGTACTACGAAATCTTAAACCAAAAAATTATTGAGGAATTTATGAACAATCTACCCTTAATTGAGGCAAGAAATCAGTTCTTCCAACAAGATAGTGTACCACCTCATAATATCAGGACCGTTTCAGAATTATTAAATAACAATTTTGGAAATAACTGGATGAAAAGTAACGGACCAGCGAGGTGGCTACCACGATCACCTGACTTAACGCCACTACAGTTTTTCTTTAGGATCACATTATAGACAAATTATACAAGAAAACTAGTACTGACATACCCAGAAAAAATTTTATAGACCGTGTGAATTCCATTTCAAATCTTCATATTTATAATACAGTTCAGAGTATTATGAAGAGGTTTAATTTATGTATCGACCATAACGGACATCAGTTTGACCATTTACTTTAATTTGAATTTTTATTTTGTAATTGTAGTGTATTATAAAATTAGATATAAATATCTGATTTTGTGGTCTTGGCTTGTTGAAGAACCCGCAATTAATGAGATTTTCTTTTAACCTCTTAAAAATAGCTTTATTAGGTTGTCTCAAAAAAAGAGATTGGGAATGTATCTTCCATTTTTTGTATCTCTTACGGTTACCACGTTACCATATACAAACATCGAAATTTGCCTACTCTGTACAAGAAGAATACCAAACCGCTCAGGAGTTTTACACGCAATTGCATGGAGGATAACTCATGAAGAACTTCTTTATCCATTTTTTTTTCTTACAGGTTGCGGTTTTGACTACCCGCTGTACTGAAGCTTAAGCTTATTGTACTCTTCTTTATCCATACGAAGACCAAAAAGGTACAACATTTAAAACCGGCTGATTTACCAAGAATGGTCGGGTTTTCTCAGATAATGTTGGTACGTTATTGTGATGATCCGAGATTTTTGGAAAATATTTATTTACAGATGAAACCTACTTTACACGAGATTGAATATTTAACCAGCACAACCTTCACACTTGGATACCTTACGGAGAAAATACTCATAACAATAAGAATCGCCCACTATCAAGATTCTCATTAGTCCGGTTAAAAGGAACATAAGATCTTAAGGTTCCCTCAAAGCTAAATTGGAAGAGGAGAAGCTCCTACCAAGGACACTGCACGTTCTCCCGAATTAAATCTTCTTGACCCTTATTTTGACACAGTATGAAAGATTCAATTTATGCATATCCAATACATGATGTCCAAGAAGTGCAAAATAAAATTTCTGAAGCCGGCGACATCAACAGACAAATACCATTCGTATTTTTAAGTACCAGAGACAATTTTGTACGCCGTCTATAAGCATGTATGTGCGAAGATGGTGGACATTTCAAGCATCCCTTATAACGTTCTTTTTTTATTTTTAAAAGCTGTTAATTCTTGAATAAATATCATCTCATAACATAACTTCTGAATATTTTTTTTAATGAATAAGAAATAAGTCTACTAATAGGTTTTGTTTACTACAAAGCAAGATTGAGGATGATTCTTGCATTTTCCCAATTTGAAAAAAAATACGTTGAGTCGTTTCAGAAATAGTTCATAAAAACTACTTCGCCTCCAGCTCTCTTAGGAGGCGATTTTTATGTTTAGAGAAACTGTTCGTCTTATTACACGCTTTATATTAGCTTCACCTGTATGTATCTATGTATGTATATATCTATGTAACGGAATCTTTCAACGTAATTTTCACCAACTTCAAGACGTTTGATTAAATTGAAAATTGGCACACGTATTAAGAACCGATGACAATATAATAATTTTAATGCGTATCGACGCATTTCCCTTAAAAAAAATTTCTAAGCGGATGTCAAAGTTGTGTGATCGGCGCATTCGCCAAAATAACGGAATATTTCAACGTAATTTTCACCAACTTCAAGACGTCTGATTAAATTGAAAATTTGCACACGTATTAAGGACAGATGACAATACAATAATTTGAATGCGTATCGACGCACGTATCTTAGAAATATTTTTTCTAAGCGGATGTCAAAGTTGTGTGATCGGCGCATTCGCCAAAATATCGCATTCATGATAAGTTGGCAAAAAGTTAACCACTAATTGAATACCATAACTCATACTTGAAATACAAGATGAACTAGTTACCAATTTACGATAACAATGTTTTTTTTTTAAATCATTTAATTCTTTCGTTTTGTCAAAATATACAGCAATTCAACAATAGCAATACAATAATTTGAAAAAGAAAAAAAATTCCGAAATAAATTCAAATCAATAAATTATGAAAAAATTTTAATTAAATAATTTCGTTTCATGACTAAAAAATAAAAAAATATATTATAGTTTAAAAAACTAAAAACACACGCTTTAATAGCGAACCGAACTAAAAAGTAAAAAATAAGAATGAAGTGAAAAAAATTCATTTTATTGTAAAATGCGTAGGATGCTGTTTACTATATTTTTATGATAACTCTTCTTCTATTAATAGTTTCCAATAAAATATTTATAACAATTGATATCAAGCACCCTTCGACTTTTACAATAAAATGAATTTTTTTGTCAATCACTTCATTCTTATTTTTTACTTTTTAGTTCGGTTTGCTATTAAAGTGTGTTTTTTTATTTTTTTTAAACTATAATTTATTTTTAAGTAAGGCATAGGTGGCCAATTGCACCATATCGTTCTACTTATATTTAAATAGCGTTTAGATGATGACTCACCATTTGATTATCGTTGAGACGTCACAATCTAAGTTAGACTTAAATATAAGCCGAGTTTAACGCTATGGTACAATCGGCCATTAAAGATTTACATGTAATTTAGAAATACCCTGTATAACAAAAATTACATTTTTACGGTGAAAAGGTGATATACTACGATACAAATAAGTACCAAAAATGTATGAATCATATTTTATGACAAATTTTTATTAGGAAAGAAAATAATCACCCCAACTCCAAAATTTGGTTGAAATTTAAAAACAAAAATATGCCTGAAAAAATTTCAAATTCAAAAAATTCAGTTATTATTCGTATTTTAAGAATCATTCTATAAATGAACAATATAGAGTTGTATTTGTTTAACACTTATCCTAATAATTCTCAAGTATTTTTTTTATCCTCAGTCAAATTTCGGATTTGGCCTTTTGGGATAATTCTCAACAAATTTTATTAGGAAAAATTGTTCATTAAAAAAAATGGTTAACATGCTTTCTGCATTTTTAAAATTTACTTAATCATTACTATAAACTTTTTGATCTTTAACTTTTTCAATTGGCTCAAAAACTAATCAGTAATATCGAAAAACGAAAACATTAGGTTCATTCTAAATACCATACAGATTTAATACAGGGTGTCCCAACCAAAAGTAGGCACCATGAATAACTTTGGAGATAAAAATTTTTTGAAAAATTGGTGAAACATGTCGACCTTGTTTCCAAGGGGGCATGTTTTAATTTAATACTTGTATACCTATCATCAAGGGGGTCGAGTGATACATCTATTGAAAGGTCTTTCAATTCCCTACATAACTGTGTATTTTTTTTTAACTTTTATCGATTCGTTCTTAAGGAAAATAATTTTATTTATAATGATTACACACAATCGAAATCGTTTAAAAAATCTAAAATACACGGCACTGGGTATTGGAATTTATAAAAAACCTACATTTTTAGTGCTCTCAAATCAACACGAGTTTTTCCGACAAAAAAACGCTTTCCTTGTCCGTTCAGTTTTAGAATAAAAGTAAGACTCATAAGTATTTGATAGTCCTTGAACATTAATTTGTTCACAACCAATTTTAAATCGAGATACATTTTACCAGAGTGAGTTCTCAAAATGGTTTATACCCTTCAGGAGAGAATAGAAATTGTCAGCATTTATTTTAAAACCGATAATTGTGCTAGAGCTACGGAGCGCATATTCAATATAAATCACCCAGATAGAAGGGTTGGTTCTCAGTATGTTTTACAATTATTGACAAAATTTATGGAAACAGGTGCTGTAGGAAACAAAAAGCATGAACCTCAGCGACCGATTAGGAATGAAGCAGTCGAAGTGGCAGTTCTGAGTCATTTGCAGATGGATAATACTCAATCGATCAGGAAAGTAGCTGAGGCTTCCAGTGTATCATGAAGCAGTGTTCATCGAATTGTAAAGGCCCACAAATTTCATCCATATAAATTTAAATTGGTCACGAATTAAACGAAGATGATCCCGATCGTCGGCTTGAATTCTGTGAGATTTTTAGTGAACAATTAAACGGTAATACAAATCTACTATACGTGTTTTTCTGATGAATCGACATTTAAGTTAAATGGGGAGGTAAACAGGCACAATTGTAGGTATTATTGGAGTGAAACCAATCCACATTTGTTCATGGAAACTCATACCCAAAGACCTCAGAAGTTAAATATTAGGGCTGGCATCTTAGGGGATCACATTGTCGGGTCATTTTTTATTGCTGACAATTTAAATGGGGAAAGGTACATCGATCTGTTAGAAAATAACATCGACCCAATTATTACCCAAATCCTCGAAGAAGACGATAATCTTTTAGAGGGCGAACTGTTTTTTCTACAGGATGGGGCACCCCACATTTTGCTATAGCAGTTCGTCAATTTTTGGATAATCGGTTTCCTGAGCGATGGATTGGAAGAAGAGGTGCTGTGGAGTGGCCCGCTAGGTCCCCCGATTTAACTCCCTTGGATTTCTTTCTGTGGGGACATTTGAAATCGAAGGTATTTACAACAAAACCCGCATCTCTGGAAGAGTTACGTGAAAGATTTGTTCGAGAATGCCGTTTATTGACTCCAGATGTGTTCAGAAATGTTCGTACAGAATTTCAAGACAGATTATACCACTGTATGGAAGTCGGTGGGGGTCATTTTGCATAATACATACGATAATTTAAACTGCTTCTTTTGTTTTTATTTCCCGAACCTAAAATAATGAAACAATTATTTCTCAGGAACGAATCGATAAAAGTTTTTAAAATACACAGTTATGTAGAGAATTAAAAGACCTTTCAAAAAGATGTATCACTCGATCCCCTATGCCATTTGAATTTTTTGAGGGGGTGGCCGTGTAGGGTAGAGGGATGATGATAGGTATACAAGTATTGCATTAAAATATGTCCCCCTTGGAAACAAGGTCGACGTGTTTCACCAATTTTTCAAAAAATTTTTATCTCCAAAGTTATTCAGGGTGCATACTTTTGGTTGGGACACCCTATATATAAAATGACAGGTAATACTGATGCGTATTTTTTTAACAAAATACGGATATTTTATTTTGTGTAAGCATGCGAGGTTACAAACATTTTGGAGAATTCTAAAATTAATAGGCATAAGAACTATTTATGTAAACGTTATAAATTCTCTTCCAGACGTTATTTTACAATTTCAGATGGCCAAAAAAAGGCACGTTACGCAGACATTCATAAAACTAATATAACTTGCATAAATAAGATTACTTATGAAAAGTTTTATCGAACGCTGGCAGAAGTTTCAAAAAAGAGATTCTATTGTTTTTAAAAAAATTAAATAATTAATGGGATATTTATAAGTATCACAATTAGCAGTACAAAAAAAATATCTGTAAATTGTTTTTATTACTCCATATTAATTTCATAAACCTCAAAATAACGTATTTTGTAAACTCTATATTTAACCCTTCTGTGGCCATCTGACATCGGAAAATAACATTTGAAGAGAATTTTTATAGGTTTCATAAATAGTTCTTATACCTATATCTATTTTAGAATTCTCCAGTATGTCCGAGGTTGCTTTAAACGACTCCGCTATTTTTTTAAGACCAGCTTGACGACGAACGTACTTACTGTCGCCGCCATTGTGATGATGACAAAAAAGTGAATAAATATATGAATTTAGGAGATTTTGGTCAATCTAACTATGCTAATTTAAGTTTAAAACCACTAATAAAGTAATCACTTATGTGTTGACAGGTAAATCACTCAAATTTGTGTATCCAAGAAAAATTTTGGGGTCGCGCTTGTTTTTTCAGCTTACAGTGTCCATATTTTACCATGAACTGGTCTGCGTGTTGACAAATTTTAGTACCACAATGCTCTGAAATCTATTGAAAATATCACAATATTAAAACAAATAAAGTGTGACAGCCTAATCCCTACATTTTGTATAAATATTATATCACGTTGCAAAGTGCATGAGAATTAAAAACCATAATAAGGAATACATATTGCATATACTGTACACCACTATAAAGAATGTATAAAAAAGTATTCATTGTGAAGTCTATAAGAGGTAATATACAACCTTTTAAAATGTGATTAAGTATAGTAATTAACACCATTATTTTAGAAATGAACAGTTACTTCTGGCGGTCATATTTGAGAGTTGTTTTGTAGCTGACATTCATAGATCTAACGGAAGTTAATAATCCTCACACAAGAAATCGCAAAAGAAGTTTCAACTCTCAAAAAACCTTCTTTAACAATACTTGTAGAAGTAATATTTTAACTGGGGCCATTTTATGAAACTAAATAATCGTATTTTCTAGGTTTAAAAAAAGATACGCATCAGTATTGCCCGTAATTCTATATATTAAATCTAATAAGATATTTATAATGAACCTAATGTTTTCATTTTTCGATATTACTAACAGAAAAATTTTAACAGCGATTTATAAATTTAAGTTGGATATCTGGTGAAAATGCAGCCTTAAGTTGTTCAGATGTCCAGATCCAAAATTTAATTGAATCCCAACATACTTTTGTGTAATATGAATTTATTTTTACTCGTAGTAGCACTGGCGGTTCTTCTATAGGGTCATTTGGTCAATGACTTCCCACATACAAATAAAAAATAGAGCTATTCATTTTCTTGAAGTTTAAATATATATATTTTTAATATTCTTAAAAAATATATTAAAGTTTCTAGTTCATTCTATGCACAATACTATTGAAATAACTAGATCGGAGGATTTCGTATCCCCTCCGAACACCTAGCCTCTACATTCATATTCATTACATTATTCATTTATAGAATTTAAAAATCTTGGGTCAGTCCACAACTTGTCCTCAAAGCTAGCTACGGACCGAATTTACAACGAATTAAAGTGAAATAGACTTATGCGCGAATCGTCAGAAAGCAAAAGAGACAGAAAACACTGGCGGGGACAATGTCCCTGACACACTTTACGGAAACGGTAACGCACGAAGTTCGCTAGTAGAGCAGTCTTAATACTGACTAGGTACGCGTTGGTCTGTAAATTCTGTCGCGTTGTTTTTAATGTTTTTATTTTTGAACATTTTGTTAGTAAATCTCTACTTGTCGTGAAGTTAAGTAAAACAGTGTTTTTGGTGTTTACTATTAAATATGAGTGTTGTACAAAATATATTAAAACTGAAAGATGGACATAAGTTGGGTTATGAATAAAGTACAAGTAGTTTTTGTGTTTAGATACGTTTTAGACGGTGTTGTATGTGAGAGATTTTGGAAATTTATTCAGCCTTAAGGAACGACATCGCAGCATTTGACAAATGTAATTTTGAAAGGGTTAGAATGTCTGAAAATTATTAAAGTCCTGAAAAATTGATAGCACAAAGTTACCATGGAGCACCAGTAATGAGTGGTGCTTTTGGAGGTGTACAAGCCAAAATTAAAAAAAGTTATCCTTCAGCAAATTTTATTCATTGTTACGCTCATCAACTAAATTTAATTTTACAAAAAGCATCAAGTCAGAATAAAAGCATACAATTTTTTTTGCTAATTTACATAGCTTTTCTTCATTCTTTGGAAAATCGCCAAAAAGAACAGCCGTGTTAGATAATGTTGTTAAGGTGAGATTACCTAAAGCGGCTCCAACACGATGGAATTTTAATACAAAGTGCATAGAGACTGTTTATACATATCGAACAGAATTATTAGATTGTTTAGAAAAAATCATTGATAATGAATCAGAAAACAACACTCTAAACCAAGCTATTGGTTTAAATAACTACTTACAAAATGAACATTTTCTTTACTGGTTAAATTTTTTTCATTTAGTTATGCCTCATTGTGATATATTGTTCAATCAATTACAAAAATGTAATATCGATGTCATAACAGTAAATAAGTGTATTGGCGTTTTTAATAGTAAAATTGAAGACATCAGAAATAAAATTTTGAATAACTATTTGGAGGAGACATCCATGCAGTATGCCCAGAGATGTAAAACGGAAGAATCAAAAAGGAGAATTTCATTAGAAGTTTGTAATATAATTACATCTGAGATCAAAAACAGGTTTGGCTTCAGTAATCATTTAGCAGTGTCTCAGTTATTTCACGCAGATCGATTTAAAGATTATAAAAAAAGCTTTCCTCAAGATATGTTTAAATTAGTTGAAACGG
Source organism: Rhamnusium bicolor (assembly GCA_029963845.1). Taxonomy (NCBI): domain Eukaryota; kingdom Metazoa; phylum Arthropoda; class Insecta; order Coleoptera; family Cerambycidae; genus Rhamnusium; species Rhamnusium bicolor. Next base: position 534,197 of record JANEYF010005386.1, on the reverse strand, counting down.
AGTATCCAGTCATAATTCATTTGAAACTTAAAACTGAATTAGAAGTATTATATAGCCGAGAAGATTTTTCCAATAGTGAAGGTGCAGTTGCTTTGTTACAGCTTTTTATTAATAATAATTTGTGCAATATTTTTTCTGAAAGTGTCAAACTGTTAAAAATCTTGTGTACTCTCCCTATGACTACCGTCGAAAGTGAACGTTGTTTTTCCACTTTAAAAAGAATAAAGACATTTTTAAGAAATACCATGGTTCAGGAAAGGTTATCCTCTTTAGCTATGCTTACCATAGAACGGTCATTAATAAAGAAGATAAAAGACTTTAATGAAAAAGTAATTAACCACTTTGCATCTCAAAAAGACCGGAGGATCGACTTGGAATTTAAATCACTTTAAAAGATAGGTAATACAGTAAACTTTTCTAATTGTCCTCCCCTATCTCTTGACCCACGAACCGCCACTACGTAGTAGTCTACTTTTTTACTAATATAAAATAAAATTTATTTAATAGATAGAACTTTTCAAACTGTATAATAAATATTTCAAATTCCCTTACATATAAATAAATTATCGGGGTTGTACTAGTCTAGGGTAACTAATATTCTAAATAAACATTGTTTGTATGAATTAATGAATGAATTTTAAAGGTATTTAGGATATACGGTAAACCAGTAATAAATAAGATGAAAAACTATCCATGCTAGATATTTAGAAAAAAAATTGCGACAAAAAATTTGGCCATCGTTGAAAAGAGATCTCTTTTATAAAACACGGAAATACGTCTGGCTATGAGAAGTTTGGGAGTTATAAAATTATTAAAATCTTACCAGTGGTGATAAATTTAAGTAATTCTTGAAGTCGAAATAAAAATTTATGAGAGATAATATACAATATAAAAGTTAATTCTTTAATTGTACCTAGCCTAATTGTAATATTCCACAAATGAAAATTAATTTTTAATAGTACAATTAATCTTTCAGCAGTTTATCACGATGACATTTTAACACCTCTGAATCTGATAAAACACAATAAATGCGAGGTTATATTAGCCTTGGCGCTTCGAGCAAACTGTAGCTTACAAATCTTCATTGTCACGTTCAGTTTTTTTAATCTGTCCAATGTAATATACGTGTTATAAATTTCAGACAAATGTCAATTTGGTTTAGATCTGTCATTTGAGGTATTTAAACTAAATTTGGTTAAAGTCGTAAAAATAGATGCGATGCCACCACCCGGAAATCCCTAATTAAATTCAGAACGCAATCTCGAAAATATCAAACGTTAACATTCAACCTTATATAGACAGAACGTCAATGGTTTTACCAATTTACATTTAAATATACAGAATGTAATAGAGCCGCCAACACAAAATCGGGTTGTGGTACACTTGACAAAAAAAAGCATAAATTTCTATATAAACATATGTCAAGGGTAACTTGGATTAACCTCTTGGCGGAAGGTTATTGCAACCTTTGCGCTTCTGCATTTCCAAAAATGATGTTTAAAAATCGTTCGAAATAAACTAATCTAAGAAAGTTATGGGCATTGCGAAAAAACGCGTTTGGGAACTATAGTACATTTTATCAACATGAAAATTTCCATTAATTTTACTTTCTCATCTATCTATACTGATAAAGAAAATACTGACGTTGTGAGAAAAACCAAATTTCAGATTATGATGAAAACGAACGTTATGAAACTGGAAAATAGAAAATTTATCCGAATTGGCATGTCGTCTGTGTGTCGCTGGTCATTTGTTGTGACCGCATTTTCTTAAACACGTTTCAACATGGAAATCTGAAATTTTGCATATAATACCTATAACATCTAAGGATGAACTCTATTGGTAACAATTTTTTTCGTCAAATCAAAAAATGTTTCAAATAAAAGTTCAGAATGAGGAAATGTGCCGAAAATAACTTTTCAAAATTCTCCATTTGATTAATAAAAAAAAAAACGTTAATAATGAAGCTTGTATTAACAAGCACAATTAAAATCAGTTATTAAACACCTATAGAAAATAATATTAAGCAACAACTTACAACACTTACAACTAAAAAATAAAAAAATAATAATAATTAACAGAACGATGCAATTAATTAAAATTACAATAGCGTCGATACATTTTTGAGAACAATTTGAAAGATTTTTTCGCTGATTTATCAATCATTTTCGGTTTATTTCTAATGTTATCACTAGGGCTGTCAAAAATTTTCCGTGGGACAGTGGCGTACGCGAAATTAACTAATGCGAGAAACAATAAACTGTTACAATTTATAACAATCTATGTAAAACTTACCCTCTTAACTAGCTTGATGAACTAGCTTGCTTATCACAAACTGGAGAAGATGTGTAGCATCAGGTATGTTTCTATGAGTGATGTTCGCTTTTGTGAAAATGTATTCTTATATTTTGAAAACGACCGTTCGACATCTACTGATGTAATATACGCATACGTAAAATAGTCTTTGAATGCACATCTGTGGCTGCACCATCACATATTTGTCTTATTTGGCAAAACCGGTGTCTTTATTTAACACACTTGCGAACTTTTCTTTAACGTGCTCATTTGTTGCGTCACCTATATCGTGTAGCAGTAGATTTACTTCGTCCACTATTTGCAGTAACTCCGCTAACAACAACGCACTGTTTTTTAATTTTTTTATGCTTTCATGTAATGGTTTATAGTTCTTCGCAATATTTTTTAAAGTTGTTTCAACGGAAATATCTTCGAATTTTGTCTGGCGTTCCTTAATAGCTGCAGCCTCATCTGGATTGAATTGTAGTATCACAGCTTTTATTTGTTGGAAATAATCAGCATAATAAAAAGCTTTCTGCAGACATGTTCCCCAACGGGTAAGAATCGGTTGTGATGGTTCAGGAATATCGGGACACTTGCTATGAAATGCACGGAGACGTTTAGGAGATTTAAGAAACACTTTTTTTGTACTTCCTATTAATGCATCCACCTCTGGAAAACCTTTTCGAATAGTTTCTGCCACAAGATGTAAAGCATGCACTTTACACGTAACATGTATAAACGTACAACCTTGTTCTTGCAAAGAACGGCCTACCGAACGCATTGTCACGGCGCCATCAGTCACCAACATCAACACTTGACTTTTTGACAGTTCAAATTTTTCTAACGTCTCCAGCACCACCCTGGTAATTGTTTCGCTAGTACACTGACTTAGTCTTTTGCTATCTAGTAACAATGGAACTGTCGGTTTAAGAGGGTCCAGTACTCGTACTATAACATTTAAAATAATTTTTTTTTTACAATCTGTTGTCTCATCAACAGATAACCACAGCCGTGTATCTTTTAATTCACATTTCATCTTATTTACCATGTCTACGTGTACAGTTGGTAGATAGTTATATAACGTTGTGCGAAATGGTTGTTTATCGAGTATGTACAGCGAAACATCACAGGCAATCAGCATTAATAGTAAATCAAGCATAAACTGTGTTGTCGAAGGCACGCAATTTTTTTTAATTTTTATGGTGTACACTATTTACGTGAAGTCCACAGTTACGCTTATCCCAGTACATCAAATCTTTCTTGCACACTTAAAAATTATTTTAGCACCATCATAGAATAAATCCGGGAATTCATCTATGAATTTATTCACTTTGTCAACCAATGGCTGGAGTAGATCCTGCGTACGTCTGCCATGCTTTATTATTAAATTAATATCAACAATACGGTACAACAAATAAAATAAAAACACAAAAACAATATGCAATACGCCCAAGTGACTTAACGGGTACACAACTCGAAAGCTAATGTAGACTGGAGAAAGAGTTTCGGGGCCAAGGTGAATGCCGGCGATAGTAAGTACATCTGTACTCTACGACCATGATACACAGAAACGATTTGCAGCTTTAGTTATCACATATAAATATTTTTTTCTAATAATTGTTCCCCTGTACCGAATTTTTCGGTGTACATCTCTGACTTGAGTTGGCCCTATAAAAAAATAGTCCACAGATGTAAGATTAGGAGACTTCGGTGGTCAGTTAACCAGAACTCTTCGACAGATCAATCTGTTGGGTTAATGCTGAATCAGATGTTATCTAACCGGTACAGAAAAATGGAGTCCAGCACCATCATGCTGAAAACACTTTCTCCTAGAATTGATGCCTATTGCCTAGTAATAAATCTGGTGAAACGCCTAAGAAAATTTAAATAAACTTCACACCATCCTTACGGTCGTATTATGTGGTTAAGGTGACATTATGTGTAGGGTTTTTTACAAGGGAAATGGAAAAGTTCCAAAAAGTGTAGACGTTTTCCAAATCGCCGTATATCAAATCGTGCGACATTTTCAAAGATATTCCAATTTAGTAATGAATATAGAAAATTTCGTATTAATGATGTAAATAATGAGAATACCAAATTTAAATAAAATGTAATTAATTATGGAATTTTAAGAGAGTCCCGCCCTGCACGAACCATTAATTTCTTCAATAAATGTGTATATCTTGTCCAAAAAATTAATATGAATAATTAAGTCAAATTAATAAAATAGTGGCATGAGTTAGTTGATTGTCTAATAGAATTTAAAATTTGGTCAATCAATATTTTTGGAAATTTAATGGAGAATAACCATAAACATGCCATCAAATATTATGACATTATTTTATACACTGATCTATAGACGTTTATTAATATTTACCAAAAAAATGACACACAACGGAGAATGATTTAATGACATCCTTAGACTATGGTCAGCAATGTTCGTCAAAATAGTCCTATCTATGGTTTCCTAGTATATGTTAGCTAAAAGTCTGTAAAAAGATTTCTTTGGTGGAAAGGGAGAAAACCCTTCGCTGAAAATCTTAATAGCTTATATGCCTTAATCTAGAACCCTAATATTAAAATTGAAATTACTGCATTAATTTAGCCCGAAAAAAAAAGGAAACAATGTTAAACTCTCCTTCTTGTGAAGGGTTGTTACAAACGAAAGAATTTATCTGGGACGATAAACGACACGCAAGTATGAGATAAATTCTCACGTACTTAATTTTGTAACTACAATAAAAAAAATTTCATTATAAATAATTATTCAACAAATCAATTATTTACAAAAAAACATCGGTACCACGTTCTAGATCTTAAGGAAATTAGAAACCATTCAGCTTCCAGAATAGTGCCAAATCGAGAAACAGGGCTCGAACAAGGAAAATGTAGTCTTTTGTGAATATTCTTTCTATTCTCAAAGCCAAATAAATGGAAAATGTGCTAAAACACCTTAACAATTCACAGCTTATCACTAGCCATCCGTTAATTCATTATGTCTCCTGGAAGGTTGGATTTTATAAAAAACCTATACGAATGTCACACGAAAGCTTAACAAAACCAAATTGACAGAAGATATTTGATAATAATTAAAGATAAATAACCACAGAGAGATAAATTTCTTCGTGGCATATTGTAATTAAGAACAAACGGTATTTCGAGCTTACAATCAGAAATATTTTAATGGTCGGCTAATGATATTCTGACAATTAGAGTAAAAAAACAAACCAATGTCCCTCCAGCAATTGCAAGAAACTCATTTTTTTTGTAGTTTTTTATTGAATTGTTTTATGTCTGCCTAGTACAACAAAAAGTATTTCGGAACAGCTGTGGCACATGTTAAAATTTGTAATATCCTTAACTTTCTTGAAGCAGTTTACTTTACTGTTAGCAGTTTTATTACTTATACAGAGTGTTTGGCTTTAATTTTCCCAATAGAGATCTCGCTTATTTTGCAAATGACAACATTTTATCGAATCGTTCTTAAGGAAAATAATTTTATTTTTGATGATTACACACAATCGAAATCGTTTAAAAAATCTAAAATATACGGCACTGGGTATCGGAATTTATAAAAAAAAACTACATTTTCTTGTGCTCTCAAATCAACACGAGTTTTTTCGACAAAGAACACTTTCCTTGTCCGTTTAATTTTAGAATAATAAAAGATAGAAGAAATATTTGATAGTCCTTGAACATTAATTTGTTCACAACCAATTTTAAATCGAGATACATTTTACCAGAGTGAGTTCTCAAAATGGTTTATACCCTTTAGGAGAGAACAGAAATTGTCAGAATTTTTTTTAAAAACGATAATTGTGCTAGAGCTACGGAGCGCATATTCAATAGAAATCACCTAGATAGAAGGGTTGGTTCTCAGTATGTTTTACAATAATTATTGACAAAATTTATGGAAACAGGTTCTGTAGGAAACAAAAAGCATGAACCTCAGCGACCGATTAGGAATTAAGAAGTCGAAGTGGCAGTTCTGGGTCATTTGCAGATGAATAATACTCAATCGATCAGGAAAGTAGCTGAGGTTTCCGATGTATCACGAAGCAGTGTTCATCAAATTGTAAAGGCCCACAAATTTCATCCATATAAATTTAAATTGATACACGAATTAAGCGAAGATGATCCCGATCGTCGGCTTGAATCCTGTGAGATTTTTAGTAAACAATTAAACGGTAATGCCAATCTACTGTACAATACGTGTTTTCTGATGAATCGACATTTCAGTTAAATAGGGAGGTAAACAGGCACAATTGTAGGTATTGGAGTGAAACCAATCCACATTTGTTCGTGGAAACTCATACCCAAAGGCCTCAGAAGTTAAATATTAGGGCTGGCATCTTAGGGGATCACATTGTCGGGCCGTTTATTATTCCTGACAATTTAAATGGCGAAAGGATCCTCGATCTGTTAGAAAATAACATCGACCCAATGATTACCCCAATCCTCGAAGAAGACGATAATCTTTTAGAAGGCAAACTATTTTTTCAACAGGACGGGGAACCCCCACATTTTGCTATAGCAGTCCGTCAATTTATGGATAATCAGTTTCCTGAGTGATGGATTGGAAGAAGAGGTCCTATGGAGTGGCCCGCTAAGTCACCCGATTTAACTCCCTTAGATTTCTTTCTGTGGAGACATTTGAAATCGAAGGTATTTGCAACAAAACCCGCATCTCTGGAAGAGTTACGTGAAAGAATTGTTCGACAATGTCGTTTATTGACTCCAGATGTGTTCAGAAATGTTCGTACAGAATTTCAAGACACATTATACTACTGTGTGGTAGTCGGTAGAGGTCATTTTGAACAATACATACTATAATTTACACTGCTTCTTTTATTTTTATTTTCCGAACCTAAAATAATGAAACAATTATTTCTCAGTTATGTAGAGAATTGAAAGACCTTTCAAAAGATGTATCACTCGACCCCCTTTGCCATTTGAATTTTTGAATGGGGTGGCCGTGTAGGGTAGAGGAATGACGATAGGTATACAAGTATTACATTAAAATATGTCCCCCTTGGAAACAAGGTCGACGTGTTTCACCAATATTTCAAAAAAATTTTATCTCCAAAGTTATTCAGGGTGCCTACTTTTGGTTGGGACACCCTGTATATACAAAGGTGGCAAAGGCATGACGCTAAACTTTTTGAATAGAGGTTGACAAAGTTCTCTATTATTATTAATTCCAGCAAGTACTCTAATGGCTGTTTTTTTGGAGGCGCAAAATTTTTTGTGCAAGACTAGAATTACAGCATAGGTAATACGCAAATGAAATAAGCCAAAATATGTAGAAAGCAGGGCGTTAGTACCCAAAACTAACCTCAATTGGCGTAACAAATAAATTATACTTGCGAGTGATTTTCCCAAATAGTCGACATAACCGGACCAACTTAAATTATCAGCCAATATATAACTTCCAGCAACTAAACACTTTGTCCTCTAATAATAGCATGATTTGAGGATAAAAGTAGAATCTGTAATTTATCACTGTTGAGTTTAAGTTTATTTGCGACAAACCATTTCTCAGCAGTTTTTTCAATTGTTTCTAATTTATTTACTAAGTTTAAATAATCTGTATCCGAAGTAATTAAAGTTGTATCATCGGTAAAATGTATACAACTGTAGGGATGGAGAAAGTAGCAAATATCATAAATGAATAAAATAAACAAGAGTGGTCCCAAGACAGATCCTTGGGGCACTCCATGTTTAACGCCACTAAAACATGAATTTATATTATTGATACATACGCATTGTCTTAGGTATGATTCAAAAGGAGTCAGAGGCAACCGTCTTATACCATAGTGAAATAATTTTATCAGCAGCAGATAGTACGGAACACAGTCGAAATCTTTGGAGAGATCACACAATGCAACACCTGTATGTTTCCCTCCTCAAAACTTTCGACTATGTCACCTACCACTTTCTGTACACCTTGAGTTGTAGAAAGCTTGGATCGAAAACCATACTGACAATTTGAAATTAAGGAGTGATTTTCTATGTACTGAGAAAATGATAATTTTAATAGAATTTCAACTAACCAAAAATAGGGATAATTGAAATGGGTCGGTAGTTTCCCATTATTCCCGTATCATTTTTTTTAAAAAGTGGGATGACTTTCGTTACTTTAAAAGAGTCTGGAAAAACTACTTCACAAAAACACCTATTTATTAGTAATGTAAGAGGATATATGATTATATCAGTAGTTTCTTTAATTGTCTTACTATTCAAATCATAGTACAGGGAGAAGTTTTTAGTGCCTTAGCCGCATCAAAAACTTCAAACGTAGTGACTGGCAGAAGAAAAAAAGAGCCAGCTGCAACAGGAATTTTTTCTAATATATCATTTAAATTCATATTGCCATTCGGAAGCGAGGCATATGTTACAGGTATATAAATAAACACACCAAATAAATTTTTATGTGGCGTGTTATTAATATCTATATTTGTTTTATAAGTGCCGGCTCTGAAAAATGGAATACAAATCCGGACCTTGCTGATATCTGATGCGACCTGATAAAAGAATGCGCCTGCCATTCAACATTTGCACTTACTTGCATGTTTGCTGGCCCCCGCCTGTGTTTTTATGCATTTTTGATTCAGTTTTAATTCACCCACTATAAAACATACATATATGCACGTTCCTCACATTAGGTTACCTTCAAAATTTTTGTGTAATTTTCATCTATTATAAATGCCAAAAGCCTCAAGCCAAGCTTCAAATGAATTGTTGTTTACGTATTGCAATATTCGGGGGTTTTTACCTGCACTTGTTTTTCCGGTTTGTTGTGTTAATAATCTTCTTATAATACATTAGCGCAATTTTAGACTAGTTTACAAGGCACTATTGAAGACACAGAAACGATAAAACTGTGAAGGTGACAGTGCTTGTGACTAACAAAATGACCGATAAAATGCCAAAAATGTCGCAGAAATCATTCGATTTTTGCAAAAAAATTTAGGTGAGTATTTGGATGGAGTGAGAGCAGGTGAGTTATTCTATTTCCTTAAGTGCGCACTTGTCACGAGACCGCTATTTGGAGGCAAACTAGAACGAAATACGAATTCTATATCTCACAATCAGCCTCACACAATTTTTTTTAATATTAAGAATCCGTGTATACATTGTGCAATGTGTTGAAAAGTATATGTCTTTTGAAAAATGTATATTATTCAGCGAGCATCTAAAGATAGCTATTATTCACGAGGGTGAAGTTTCGTAAATCACCCTAGTGAATAATAGCCATTACATTTACAGTTGACTACTATACTGTGTCCACCACTATTAAATAAGCAATTTTTAACGATTCAAATCAAATAACAATTTCGCGCTTTGACTCAACATATCATGGTCAATTTTTAAAACATGTTTGTGAATACGTCATCATAGAAAGTTTTGTTATTTTAATCAAAATAAAAAATTTCAGAACCAGTGAATAATGTTGTCATTATTCATATATACAGGGTGGGGCAATAGTGCCCTGATTTCGATATGTCGAGTTCCATGATAGCTAGAAACTTGATTTAAAAACATAACTAAATTAGACAAAAAAGTCTATAACCGGAAATTGTTTTCGAATATACTGAGCCAAGACGATTCTACAGGGTCAAGTAAACACGTGCATATTAAAAATATCACTACAATCACAACTATCGAATTTAAGAAAGTATCTTTAGATAACTAAGAATTATTCATATGGTAATAAGCCCCAAGAAAGCAAAAGAAAAATTGATAAATTATCGAATAGTAAATATCTCAACTTACCATAAATACAGTATGTAACACTTAAGCTTGAAATAAGATTTATAGTTGTTAATATTCCAGACAGACAAAAAATTATACACCAAATTTTGTTGGCTTCTGATCGGGCACCTTCTGCCTATAAAATTTTCAAAAAACATAGTGTGTTTATGAGAGGCGGAGACACAATTTCATCAAAAAAATGAACGCATGTTAACAATGAAGATATGAAGAAAAAAACTTAGAAGAAAATTATATTTGAATTTGTAATTTGCTAATTTATAATAAATAATTTATCGATTTTAAACGAAATCATCATATCGGTTTGTAATCCGTCATTTCTCGGAAATTAAGCATGTTATATGGACAAAATTCCAGACGCCGATGAAGGACAGTCTTTTTCATAGACTAACATTTTTTTTGTAACTAACTTTTCGTTTTAAAATTTCGGAATTATTCTCACAAACGTAACCTGGTGTCCAATAAATTATTTTTCGAGGCGTTAAAACAAATGGCTAGTTTACATAAAATGTTTTCAGAAAAAAGATTTTAAAAATATCAAATATTAATTGAGTTATCAATATTAATATAAATGCGTAAAAAGGGACATAAGTAAACTGAGCGTCATTTGAAACATTAAGGGGCCTGGTCGGGAAAAAGCTTCGGATAGCTGTGTCATTCTCTAGAAAGTTTTTATACATCCGCCTCTGAATAATTTTGCTCTTGACTATACCTTCACTGGACGTTTCATTCACCGACTTCATTGAGGTGCGATTCCAGTTAGAAGTAACACTTCCTTGTTCCATTTGTAATGACAAAGGATACTGATTTAGAAAATTTATTTTAACCAGACAGTATGGAATAAAAGTTTAAAACTTGCTGAGCACAATTATTAAGGTTCATTCTAGAAGACATGTATGAATTTCACCTCGAATTTTACCGAATGATATCATAATTCAGGAGCTAAGCACGTTCAAATTTCACTTATATTTACAGTATAAATTTTCCCTGCATAAAGTGAAAATTAATTAAAATAGATATACATGTACCATCTAGTACACTTTCAACTACTGATACTCCAAATTTGATGTAATTTGACCAAACCGTATGGAAGAAATAAATTTTGAAAAATTACCTTACAAACACTGGTTCGATTAGCCCTTATTAAGGGAGAAACTGGACTTCAATTTTAAAACTCAAAAACTGCTTAATTTATTTTTAAAACGGAGAATGATTCGGAAAGGGTAATTTATGGACCGTTGCTTGAAAATCAATATAAAGCTAACTGGTTGAACACTATAGCACATTTTTTAACAAAATTTTTTTAAAAAATGACTACAGTTTTAATAAACTTCTATATTTTTGAAAAAACTTTAAAATTTTTTTTTATTCAACACTTCTACGAGTATACGAGCACACCTTCCATCTATATCATATAAATAAGTCTTTAAAAATGTATTAATTTTATTTTTGTCAGTTTTATTATTTACGTCCGTATCGATTTTTCATTTAAATAGTGTGGAAAAGTAAGGATATGAAGGGTATATGTTTAAAGAGGCAGCAGGGTAAATTGCAAGCACCGTAGCGGCGGCCCCGGATAATACGGTCTTGTCCAAACCATAGGAGGCGCTGTTCTGGCACCCTTTTTATAGCTGGCAGCGATAAAAAATCAAAAGTACCAAATTGTTACTAAAATAAAGAATTTTATTGTAGGTAAGTTGTATATAATGACTAAAAAATTGCAATAGAATTTATTTGTGAATGTTAATTTAGCATTTTTAGTAGGTAACTATTTAACATTGCAAATATTCATTATCAGCCAAAAACCAGGGGGGCGACCGTCCCCTATTTAATGAAAGATAAACGTACATTTTCGTAGAAACTTTTTAACAACCTGTTTTCGTCAAGTGGAATATCAATTGATAATGTGTGGTGTGTTAATTTTGAAAACATAGTCTATTTATTATGGCGAAACTTCTTCCTACAATTTTTTAATTCAATAAAAAAATTAATAAAAAACAAAGCGTTAATTTTTGGTGGTGGCCAATTGCAATAATAACTGAGGATGTACTTCCTAAGGACTAACAACCACGCAACAGACAGCAACCATCTACATTTAAAAAAAATTGTTAACATTTTGATTTTGAATTTTTGCGTGACTAACATGAAGAATTTTTCTTACTTCGGCACATAAAATAAATATTATATTTTCCGGATATTAAGAAAACTTTGAAAACTGAAAACCTTTTTTTTGATAAATCCCTTTTTCTTGTTAAAGACAACTATATGGCTATAATTTAGTATACCCAACAAATATCTTAATCTGGTAATTAAACATATCACAACAAACACTTTTTTTTAATTAAAATGTAATAATGTATTAAGTTTGTCTTATTTATTGCACCATTAATTTTTATTAGTTGATTGCTTCGAGTTATTTATATAATATAATACAAAATATTAATTTGAATTAAAAAATTAAAATTAAAATCTATTATTAATTTTATACGCATTCAGTCGTGAGATGAACTGAATATACAGTGCGTCCCTCGATTTGTTTCCTTGCAATAAAATATCACTTTTAGACAAAATAAATGCGATAAATGGATGCTTTATTATACAGATTGAGGCGAAAAAAGGGCTAATTTAAATATTGTGACTAATTATTGTGGCTTCTGGGTGGCTTCTCAAATTGCATCGATTAATGACATGGTACAGGGTGGGCAAATTTCGATAGGTAACTTGGTAACTGTAAGAGTTACAAAAAAATGGAGGACACATTCTCGGTCTCTATTTTTTGAGACAAATTCACTGGCGAAAACAAAAATTTGCTATCATCTTTTGTTTTTGAGTTATAAACAAAAGTTCGATTTCTCGACTTTTAGACACATGTCAATATCTTGGTTGTTTGTAAAGTTATGAAAAAACAACTTTTACATTCTTCAGGCACTTTTTTCTGTATAATACAGTGGTGTCGAGATAATTTAAAAAAAAAGTGCAATTTCGAGTTATGGCATAAAGTTGTATTTTTTAAATGACAATCATAATTGGCTATGGTTTAATTAACAAGGAAATTTTCTTCTCTTTTAAACTATATATCATATGTGGGGTCGCTTTTGATGTGTAAGTATTTAATAACGAAAATAATCTTTTAGCAGATTACTTTTTGTGTTTTTTTATATTTATTCCAAGTAGGCGTCTGTCATCTGTGTTTATTCGTTTGTCAGTAAATTACATATTAATAACTTTGTTTCCGTCATAATTACATCCCATTTAATCGTAAAAGTGAAGATGTCTTACGAAAATTACGAGAAACATGATATGCTAGAATGCTTTATTCAAAGTAATAACAATAAGGGGGCTGACCAGTTGGCGCCACTGATCGAGTAAGATCGTGTCAAAAGTTATTGTTAGGCGAGGGTAAAGTTTATAGTGTTTTATTATAATTATTTCATACACCAGCAAATAAAAAACCTTGTTAATTGTGCCTCAGTGTTGTGCAGTTTCATTTTGTTCGGAAATAAAAGGCGGACATATGCTTCCGAGAGACAAAACTCGCCTAAAACAGTGGTTGATAGAGATAACTTTACTCCTTTGTCTGAGTTCATTTATGTCGGTACTGGTTTTCTTGTATAATTTGTCTTTAATGTCTCCCCAAAAGGAATAATCCAGTGGCATTAAGTCAGATGATCGTGGTGGCCTCCTCACTGGTCCGTTACTTCCCATCCAGTTATTTCCAAAATTGGTATTTAATAATTCGGAAACGGTTCTGATATTATGAGGTGGTGCACCATCTTGTTGGAAGAACTCATTTCTTGCCTCAATTAAGGGTAGATTGTCCATAATTCCTCAATAATCTTCTGGTTTAAGATTCTGTAGTACCGTTGGCCATTAAGATTTTCTTGATGTATGTGATATGTTAAAACACGATTGCCACGTAGAACACAACAAACACTAAAACCAAAACGTCCCTGAGATCGCACGTCAACGGAACGGTGAGAGTTCATATCAGACCAGTAGTGCTCGTTATGCCTGTTAAAAATTCCTGCACTGCTAATGTAGGCTTCATATGTCCAAACTACATTTCTAGAGAGGAATGGATCTTGTTGACTTTTTGACGATACCATATGCAAAACTCCAATCGTCGCTGAGGATCAGTTGGTTGCAGGTGATGTTGTTTCCTTATTGTATAAGGCCTGATTTTGTGTCTTCAAAATACCCAAAGCTCGACGTCTTGAAATCCTAGAATCAGCTTCAATTTGACGACTTGAGATTGAAGGATTTGCAACCGCCATTCCAATCACAGTTATAGAAGTTTCTTCAGCATCTTCAATGTTGATCTTGGCTTGTTGAAGGACCCACATTTAATAGGATTTTCTTTTAACCTCTTAAAAATAGCTTTAGTAGGTTGTCGTCTTTCTGGATAGCGATAGAAATATATTTGCAATATCACAATTGTTATTACTTTGAATAGAGCATTCTAGCATATCATATTTCTCGTAATTTTCGTAAGACATGCTCACTTTTACGATTAAATGAGGTGTAATTATGACGGAAACAAAATTATTAATATGTAGTTTACTGACAAATGGATAAACACTGTCATAGATGACACACGCCTACTTGGAATGAATATAAAAATGGCAAAAAATAATCCACTAAAAGATTATTTTCGCTATTAAATACTTACACATCAAAAGCGACCCCACATATGATATATAGTTTGTAAGAGGAAAAAATTTCCATTTAACTAAACTATAACCAACTACGATTCCCATTAAAAAAAAATACAACTTTAAGCCATAATTCGAAATTGCACCTTTTTTTACTTTTCTCGACGTCACTGTACAGAAAAAAAGTGCCTCAAGAATGTAAAAGTTGTTTTTTCATAACTTTACAAACAATCAAGATATTGACATCTGTCTAAAAGTCGAAAAATCGAACTTTTGTTTATAACTCGAAAACAAAAGACGATAGCAAATTTTTGTTATACGAAAAAAAATACGAGAAATTATCTATTCTCGGCGTACGAGAACGAAATGAGAGTAATGCAAATGCAAATATCATTTTAAGTAAATAGGAAAATGCGGCAGGGCTTCAAATGAAATTTCTAAGTAAAAAAGTGATTTGCGTGACCTCAGTATCACAAAAAAAGTGACGTATCATTATAAAATTACTACCAAAAGTGACACCTATAGTGATCCCATAACCAATAATTCGCCTGATATTAAAGATTTATTATTCAAGTAACTGAAAGAACCCAATAATTAAAAATTCTCTAGTATAAAAACAAAAATATTAAATTCTCATGTCAAAAAAACAAAAATTATTTATGTAACAAGATGGAAAGTGATTCTTTATTGAGCGAGCTGATGAGTCCAGTAAAGACATTTTCCGGGTGGGTTGTGGCAATATTTTTCTGCAGCCGTTCTTGCTAGTCTTAAAAAAACTTTTTAACTTTAAAATTCATAATATTCAACTGAAAGATGCCAGAAGTTTACTTAACGAAGACTGGATTAATCATTTTTAATTGTTATCAGATACCGTATTCTCAACCAAAAGTGACAAAACTCAACTTATTTTTTCTAGTTCTATCACCCCCATGAAGGAAGGTACTTAATTGTGGGACACCCTGTATATATTTTTGGAACTCTAATTTTTTTCCGATATTGGGAGGTCAACGTGTGAGCACCATCTGAAATAAGAAAGTTGGACTTGATATCTTCAAATTTAGTAATGTTAAAATTCTTTTGAAAGATGTGTCTTATTCTATGTTGAAAAATGCCTGTACAAAGTTTTTACTGTTTGAAAAATATTGACAAATAAAAAAGATGACACTTTTTCGAAATCTGCAAATGCCAATTTTCGCGATATCTCGAAAACCGTTAAGAGATATCGAAATGCGGTTTTTACAGTTCTTGAAAATCGAGCTCTAGACTCGTTGGCCGGTTTTTATCTGTTTCTTGGTCTAGAAGTAGAAGAAACAGCCAAAATCAAGCATTTAGGCCACCCTGTACATGGATTCGTGGTCACCCGGTATATTTATATTAGTAACCCGTAATGTTTATTGTGCAGTCACACTGGGTGAATCCTCAGGAGTTCTTTACGGTCTGAAACTTGTGTAATATGAAGTTGAAATTATATTAAAGGTGTGGTTAGTAGACATTATCATGGGCTCGCCGAAATGATATTATCTTTCACTACCTACAACGCTATATTCCTATTTAATCCTCATGCTTTTATCGCTAAAACTCCTGGAGATTCCATGACAAACGTAATAAACGCCACGTGATCATAACTACAAAATGCAGGTGAGGTTTATCGCAAAATTCAGTTTCTTTTCGCGGACGGTACTTCTAACTCATACACTTTAAATAACCATATTTTTTACATATTAATTAACGAACCGGTCTGGCGGCTCTTTCGTTTGTTTAAAATTTGTTGCTGTTAGTTTTTCTTTGGACGATATAAGTTGAGAGCTTTTTGAAAGATGGCTCCAAATAAGGATGTAAGAAGGAGAATATCCGTGTAAGTTGAGGATATTTATATGACACAACTTTACATTGTTTATTATTAGAATCTGTTAGATCTGTTTAAATTATAATAATTAATCTAAAATTTAGAATATAGAATCCAAGACAAGCCCAAACATAATGCAATGGAAATATGCTCGCATTTTTCTCATTAAATATTATAATATAGTATTTTAAATATATATAATTTGCTTTTTAATTCTTTCAAAATTTATTAAAAAACTACACCGTTTCTGCTTCTTAGCCCTTTGTCAAGAGTACGAAATATACTGAATAGTAAAATTTTTTTTCGTTGTTTGTTATTATGTATATCACATCTAGTACCTACTATAAAACTATTGTAAACTTAATATTTATTATTTGAACATTTGTATATTCTTTGAATCCAAATTATTTTATCTATAATATGGTGACCGGCAAAAAATTTGTTGTTCATTTTGAGTTTTTATAATTTTTAATAGCTTTGCTTATTTCTAATTGTTCTAATAAATCAAGTTTCTTTTCTTTTTTTTTGCAAATGGAATAGTTTAACATTATTTAAATCTATCAAATAAAGATTTTTGTGTTCCTTGCACCGCTTTTTTATATTTTGTCCCGTTTGTCCAATGTATATAGCATTACAGTCACTATATTTCTACTAATTTCAACCGTAGAATCTGTTCAATATATTATAAAAGTACACGAATTTTTTTATTTAACTATACTGAGAATAAATTATACCGAATGAAATAAAACAACTTGTTGATGATTATCACTCTTTTTATATTTATATGTTTACAAAACAAAAACGGTCGATTAAATCAAATACAAAAAATGTTTTTTAAGACGACTAAAAAAAACGGGCGACCAAGAGAAACGGGCCTTAGAATGCACATTTGTCTTCTTTTAACTCTTCCTTCTCTAAAATGATATGGAGAAATTTGTAAATATTTCCAAAAATATCAAGTGAAGTTCAAGATTCATAATTGACCTGGCAGATTATGTAGCGAGAAGTAGAAATTTCTACACGACGAAAGTAAAATACACATACATACATAGTTTAAATCTACTGATTCTAATTTAATTTACGTGCATAAAAATAGTGCAAGAAATTCATCTTGAGGGTCAACTCTTGAACCCAGAGGTCATGGTTTTAATTAAACATTGCTATAAGCATAATAATAAAAAACATTGAAACTATAAAAAAATATGAGACTTTTTAATGTTATTAGAAATTGAACCATACCTTGTTAATTAATTTATTTATTATAGAGCACATTTAAAATACCTTCTACCTTCTGTCTTTAAAAAAATGCATTTATTGTTTCTCTGACAATTAGATGTATTTCATATTATATGGAAAAAAAATGGATATTTATAATTTATTTTTGTTGACGCTGTTCAACCCACTATTATTAAAATTCCTTTTTTTTTTTGTACTGTGGCTAAAGCTATATTATTATTATTATTATTAAATAATGCTCACATATGGAATGACATTATAAAAGAATTCTTTATATGGGATGTGCTAATCACGTTTCATGTGATAAATCAGCATCCCCTGAACCAATATGTGTCTGATGAAAATAGTCACTTATGGGGGGTCTTAAAGATGCGAAAATATATCGAAA
Organism: Rhamnusium bicolor; assembly: GCA_029963845.1. NCBI lineage: Eukaryota > Metazoa > Arthropoda > Insecta > Coleoptera > Cerambycidae > Rhamnusium > Rhamnusium bicolor. The sequence goes on along the minus strand of JANEYF010005386.1, from coordinate 516,004 downwards.
ACTTGCCTTTGGGGATGAACACATTAAAACTTTGCTTAATATTAGCGCAATTAAAAAATGGGAAATTTTAAAAAATTTTAATAAATCAATTTAAATTTATATCCAGCCCACGCTGCCCTCAGAATAGAAAATCATACCGGCCTCTCAAAAATCAGTGGTGTTTATTTCCGTTCGACTCTCGATTCACCCGTGGTGTTGGTAAGATTTTTAAAGATATAGGTATGACAGTGTTTCATTCATCGGGAAATAAACTACAACATATTTTAGGCACTCCAAAAGACAAAACTGAAATAAACAAAAAAGTCTGGAATTTACGAAATTAACTGTAAGGACTGTAATCAAAAATATGTTGGACAGACTAGGCGATCAATTCAAACTAGATTCAAAGGACATATGGCCCATCTCAAATATGGTAGATCAGATAAATCTAGTGTTGACCAACATGCGTTGAGAATAACCATAAAATAGATATTGGCAATTTAAGATTGATTAGGATTGTAATAAATAGTAGACAGCTGGATGCATTTGAAAGCTTCGAAATCGCAAAGTGTAAAAATAGTATGAATAGTGGAATAGTCCCTCTACCCAAATAGCCCGCTTTATTAATAGGATACATTGTCAGCATAAGGTTAGTTTTAATCATCTCCAGATGATGCCAACTTGGTTGGCGAAACGCGCGTCGAGTGCAGTGTATAGTGTTTTAATGTTTCGTGGAAAACTACGTAAGTGAAATGACTTAAAAACAAATGACTTATTTTACTTAATGGGGCGTTTGCATCTAAGTGACTGGTGTGATTTAAAAAAAAACGAATTAATAAGATGTCATATTTCTTAAACACGATGCGTAATTGTTTTTTCTAATCAGAATTTGGATCCTTCGAACAAAATAGTTAATGCAGGTCTTGACACCTTTTTGAAAACTTCATAAATAACCAAGTTATTCCAAAAAAAGGACATTTTCGCGTGATGACCCTATACATATAGAATAGAATAGAATAGAATAGAATAATGTTTATTTTTAATATATACATACAATACATAAATGGAATTATAATTATACAAATAAACATGGTACACCACAAAATATCAAAGATATTTGAGCGTGGGATAGTACATTTGATTATATTCATATACATACCGATACACATATATCCACGCATACACTCATATATATATATACACACATATATATACACATATATATATACACACACATACATATATACACATACATACACACACATACATACATACACACATATATATATATATATATATACATATATACACATACATATACATATATATACATACATATATACATAATACATCACATACACACATACACACATACATACACACGCATACACACATATACAAGCATATACACACCTATATTCTAGTATATAAACATATACAATACAATAATCTTAAAAAATAAAATAACAGCAATAATTTTAGACAATATACGTACATATATATATATGTGATAAAGCACATTTCATACACATGTACATATGCACACATACATGCATGCAAATACATTAATACATACTTTGAAATGTCCTCAGATACATATCATATACACACTCATATATATGATATATAGTTAAGTTAAGATAGACAATATATATTTATTTGCAAAAGAATACAAAATTTCATCGGTTACAATAACACTTGATTGTGTATTATACTATAATGTAAAATTAGTGATAATAATAGTATTCGGCTTTATTAGGTATAAATGCATATACATATATTTAAATATATGAAACAAGAGAATAAGCAAATGTAAATAATACCCACATATGTTTAAACCTATACATACATCCATCCTCACACATGCACACTCCCACACCTACACATGCACACACACATACTTATACGCTCATGAATACATACACATACATGCATATATATGCATGTTAAAAGATAATCAGAAGGTGATGAAGCACTAATCAGTCTGGTAAGTATTGTCTAATTTAGATTTTATAGAATTGTATTATTTAAAATTTGAAGTTTAACCTAGACAGCATTTTTCAAATCAATCTGAGAAAGTATCACTTTTCTGTCCAAAGATAATATGTGTTGTTTACTAGTTTTTTTTAAATTTGTGTTTAGGCTGAATCTGTTTTATAGTAGGTGGGAATGAATTAAATGCTCTTGGCGATAAAAAATAGCTGCTACGCTGCCCTGCAGTTTTTAACATTTTAGGAACAGGCAAGTTATCACAATTTCTTAATTTGTAATTAGGGTTCTTTATATCTAAATTTTTTACTGGGTGGGCCTTTAGCAGGAGATGCAAGAAAAATAATTGCCGAATATCCATAACCTGAGCTTCTTTGTACAACTCGTCACTAGGGTACGTTAGTTCTTTTTTTATAAATGATTTTTAGTATTCTTTTTTGGATAATTTCTAAGTCTGCTATATAACAATTTAATGCCCCTCCCCAGGCTATTATGCCATATCGAAGCTGAGATTCTACTAGTGCGTGGTATAACATTTTTAGTTGTTTAATATTTAGTATATATGTAAAATATTTAAAATTATAGATCGTAGATCTCAGTTTTTTTATCAGTTCTTTTATGTGCACATCCCATCGCAGGTGTTGATCAATTAGAATTCCTAGATATTTGACCGTGGGAACAGATTTTATTGTTAGATCATTATCTATATCTATCTGAGAATAAGATGGTTGTCCTGATTTATACGATGAGAAGGCTAGATAAACTGTTTTTTCAATATTTAGTGTTAATAAATGATGGTCAAACCACGATTTTACGTTTTTGAAATCATTTTCAGCTTGTATTTTTACATTTTCCCAATTTTCGCCTTCATAAAATATACTAGTGTCGTCTGCAAATCCTATTATTTTACCTTTGATATTTATGTGAAATAAATTATTTATATACAACACAAAGAGCAGTGGCCCTAGCACAGTTCCTTGGGAACCCCAAAAGTGACAGTTTTTGGTTCGCTTACTGCGTCATCAATTTTTACATATTGATGGCGGTCTTGTATTTTTTGATCCTTAAGAGCTTGGAAGTTTTTAATGCACCAGGAGACTAAAACAGATCCAATTTGTACTATTCGCTATTAAAAAAAGAGAAAACAACATAAATTTTGTCTGTCTACGTGCAAAATAAATTGACATGGAAACAAACATTTTTAGAAACAATTTATTATTAAAAAACCTAATTATCCCAAGTAAATATGATTTAATTTAATAATTTTAGAAAAGTAGTTCTATGTAAACATAAATATTATTTAATAATTTTGGAAATTAATCTTACTTTTTCTTTCCAAATTAATTATTGTTTATCGGATTATTTAACAGATTTCGCAACGTAGGATATTCGTCCGTGACTAATATTTATCTACCAGTTTACCAACACCAATTTGTTTTTAAAATTAACCTATTGACACATTTTTTGTTAATATAACTTCAATAGAAAATTGTCTTATTAAAACATCTTTCTATCAATGCTTTACTAATTTTTAAACAAATTCATATTTTAACTATTATTCCCATTTAAAAATCATCTTAATTTCAAGATCTAATAAAATGCTTTAAGTAAACAAAGTTGAAATTGTGCCTAACTGTAGTGAAGTAAATACGTTTGAGGATAAATTAATATCACGACAAAACAAGTTACTTCTTACTCCGTTTACTAAAAAAGAGTTATTTGATCTGATGAAACGAAAATTAAAAAATAAAACATCATCTGGTCATGATGATATACCAGTTTTATTGTAAAGAAAATTATATATACATACATATACAATTGTACAACCATTTGCATAGGTATATGTATAGTTAACCTCACTTTTTGTGCAGGCATATTTCCGGAGTATTTAAAAGTAGGGGAAGTTTTACTAGCGTATAAAAAAAAATCCGCATAATATTGGCCAGTGACTGTACCTACAGCATTTTCTAAAATACTGATTATTGTTTTTTGGATAGGCTAGAAATATTTTTAGACACTTACAATTACTTTCAATGGATCAACATGGTTTTCGCTGTAGAAAGTCTACAGTTACAGCGATGTTTTTATTTTATTATCCTATTTCTAAATGTATCGACGCAGGCGAGTGTCCTGTTGGAATCATTTGTAATCTTAGCAGGACATTCGACTGTGTTGCTCACAATTTACTTTTCAAACTCGCGGAATATTGAATATTTAAAGCTGCATAAAGTTGGATAAGTTCATTTTTAAAAGGACGTAGCCAATATGTAAGTACTAGTACTATTATAAAAAATAATAAAGCAGTAATAAAATCTGAACATGCAGACGTTAACATGGGTGTCCCACAGGGATCAATATTGGGTCCCGGATTGTTTTTAGTTTATATAAATGAAATAGATACACTAACATTTGATGCAGATTTTACTATTTTAGTCGATGATACGTCAGCAATTGTTTCAATTAAATTAGATGGAATTTTAGAAATCATGTGTAATAAGGTATTAGAAAAAGATGAGCATTTGGTTTAATGAAAATTCCTTGTATTTTAATTTATAAAAAACACAATGCATTAGATTAGATGGTTATTTCTGGCCAAAGCCTCAAACGATTCTCTTCTTGTTCTACGAGCCCTAACAACTGTTGGAACAAGCAGTTATTTTTCGTATCATATGCCAGTTTATTACAATGCTTTGATTGATTTTCCTTTAATTCTGTGGACGCAATTTAACAACATAATCCATGCCAAAACATTTTTACACAAAATTACCTTTTGCTTTGTTATTGTGATTTATTTATATGATGTTCACATATGCTGAGAACTAAATGTTGGAACAAGTAAGTTTTGTGCTAATTAAAATAAAGTTAATAAAATGTAACGTCGCATTTAGCCTTAACAACTGCCAGTACCTTCTATAAATTTCATAGTTCGCAAAACTTTTGCCGAGATGCATCCCCAAACATAATGCCCTATGGAAACTTGACCGTCCTATTAAGACACTCCTTAGGCTTCTGTTTTATCTCGGATTACACTTTTACGGTGGTATCCTACGCATACATCAAATTTAGATTCATCACTAAATATGACCTCATTCCAATCATTTTTTGTCCATGAGAGTTTAGACTTTGCCCAAGTATAACGACTTTTCTTTTAAATTTCGGCCAGTAACGGTTTCTCTTTGGCCTATAAATTCCAACCTGTTTAGAAATAAAGATATTGTATGCTAAAAAAAGATACTGTTACGCCACTGGACTATGTAGACTGGTTAGATGAGACTGGAATTGTACGCTAACGGCCGGGAATATTCTGGACTGCTCTAGGTCGTGTGAATGGATGTATAAATAAGGCACACGGTGGGCCGAGCCTCAGTCTGAAGTCGAACGTGAACGAGTAATGAAGAAATACGAAAGAGACTTATAAGTGTTCAGTTGTGATTATAATTAGGACAGTGATTAATCTATTGTTGTTAATTGTTAATTAGTAAATAAAGTAGTGAGTAAGTGTTACCTGGACTTTCAATCAACGAACCTACGAGTATAGGTGTTTGTGTGGATAGCAAACACGTAACAATACCTTATAAAAGCTTAAACCACATTTGTGTATATATTTTCGAAAATATTCTCTCGAAATGTTCAACCCAGGTTCACTTTTCCACCGTGCAGTAATCTATCGTATAGTATTTCTTCTTCCCAACTTCGGTCTCTCCGAACTTTTACAAACAAAATTACAGCTAAAAGAAAATAAGAAAATACAATTTTGTTGTAATTACCTTGTTATACATAAGGTGGCTTCGGTTGGAATACAAAAAATGAACACAAAACATTACAACAGTTGTTCAAAATGTTGTCCATTAACGTCAATGTACTTCTGAACTCGCATAGCTGTTTCTCGAAGAACGTTCGCCAATTGCTGGGCCGTTATGCTATTAATTGCACGTGTTACACATAGCTCCAGGTCTTCACGGGTTGTAACGACGGTTGCGTAGACAATATTTTTTAAATGACCCCAAACAAAGAAATCAAGGGGTGTTAAATCCGGTAACCTTGGATGCCACCTCACAGCACCATGCGTCGAAATTACGTTTTCCCCGAATCTCCGTTGAAGGTAATCAATTAATATCCTTGGATTATGGGAAGGAGAGCCATCTTGTTGGAAATACATTCCCTGTCGTAAATGGAAAGGTAATTAAGCTAAACTGTCCTCAATTTCAATTTGCAGAAATCCCAAGTATCTGGCACCAGTCAGGGGTCCTTCAAATATTATTGGACCAATGATTCTACTACCGATTATTCCAAGCCAAACATTGAAATTTAACCGCACTTGAAAGTTACCCTCCCGTAATAAATTTTGATTTTCTTGTGACCAATATTTTGTATTTTGTCGGTTAAATGATCTCAAATTTGTAAACCTAGACTCGTCCGAAAATAAAATCGTTCCCAAAAAATCATTGTTTGGCTGCACGTAATTCTGCAAAATCCAATTACAATATTCCAATCTACGTTCATAATATTTTCGAACAAGTGCTGGTGCAATTGATATTTAAAATATTTATACTTAGTGGTATTTGTGCAAAGTTCGGTTTACTGTTTGGTGACTGATTTCCAATTCAAATCCAATTTGCCTTAAAGAAACAGTCTTATCAACTTCTACTCGAGTCAAAACATTAATTTCCGTTCCATCATCAAGAATGAAATTTTCTTTGGAATCATTGTTGGATATAATTTCTCGCTGGACATTGTCTATCAGGATATCGGTCGGCATAAAGGTGTCTAACCGCAACGGCATTTTTTCTACATTCCCCATAAATAATTAACATGTCAACTTTTTCATCTCTTGTATAAATTTGCGGCATTTTGAACACAATTAACGAGTATTTTAAACAATTTTTAGAGACACAATAAAAACACCAGTAAACCAACAAATGTTTGACAAGCTAAATATTTCATTGTTTTCAAAGCCACCTCAATTAGTTACTTCTTAACATTTAATTAGAACAAAATTGTATTTTCTTATTTTCTTTTAGTTGTAATTCTGTTTGTATTTATCGCACATTTTAATACGACATATGAATAAATTCCTTATTAATAGTACTAATAAATGGTACCACGGTACCAATATGGTTCCATTTGAAAAAAATTAAGTTTTGTCCCAAAAACCGTTTTGATGAACTTTATTTGTTATTAAATTACGTAATTTAGTATTTTTGACGGCATTTCGATTTCTCTAGCATTACACGGGTCATTTAGAATAAATCGGAACCGTCATAGCACACAAATGGAAAACTAAAAATTATATAAAAAATATTGACGTTTGAAATGTCACTTATTTGGTATCGTTGGATTCAGAAAATTATGCAGAATTCAAAAATGCAATAATATACAGGGTGTTCCATTTAAAAATCGAAAGTTAGTGTCACTTCCAGCGAAACTGAAAGTGAAAAAAAACACTTGTATGTCAACAAGTGCTGCTTATCATGTATATAGGATATCCCAAATTTAAATCAATTATCTTCAAAACTAAAGGAGAACAGGGAGGTGTACCATGATCCGGTGGCACCCGATATAGTTGTTAGGGATCGTATTAACCCAAAAAAAATTAAACATAATATCATGCTCATAACATTACAGTAATGAGAGTAGTAATAAAACAGACAACTTTTTTCAAGTATTTTTTTAATCTATCTAATTCTTTAGGTATTGTTACAGTTAATTTAGTAGGCATTTTGCCAAACGAACGTTTTTTACTGCAATCATTTGTTTAAATGTCTTAATTTTCTGCTTCAGTGAATATGCATTAAATATTGTACAGAATTTTCATTTCCAACAAAAAAAAGTGTATTGATCTCCTTTTAACTATTTGTAGTGCATTATTTAAGAATTTATTTCCAAGGCGAATGGTATACTATTGTATTGGAATTCAAAAAAAATTACAGTAACCATTTTGAGGCCTCCATTTTATCTGAAAATTTGGACCAATGGAGAAAATGATTAAAAATGAAAGTCAAACATACACACCCCACAAGAATTATCGCATCAAAATAAGTTGACATTAAGTTTGCTATTCATTGTAACTTGCTATTGTTGTTGTTGCACACCACAGGGTGTGTATTGGACCAAAACCCAACATCATCGTAATTCCCGGTATTTGTTCAAAAATGAATTTTTATTTAAAAAATTTCCCAAGAGTCAACCTATCTTCCAAAGAAAAGATCATCCAAATCGAACAAACGATTCAGAAGAAAATTAACATCAAACTTAATGTCAATTAAAGGTGATGCGAAAATTCTTGTGGGGTGTGTATTTCCGTTCGGCGCAACATTGCAGCTCCAAATGACTCGGCACCACTTCAACCAGTGGGCGATATCTGAATTCCAATTGAACGAAGAATTCGGAGACAACTATTTTAGACATCCCTATACAGGGTGGGGCAATAGTGCGTCTAACTTCGAAATGTCGAGTTCTTTGATAGCTAGAAACAGCAATAAAAATTAAAAATATATATTTTTTTTGTGATTCAAGAGAAGATATTATAAAAAGTGCTCCACACGTTGCCCATTTTAATTGGCACACATTTCTATGCGTCTTTAGAATGAGGTGTCTACTGTTCATAATTTATTATCCGTTCCTCCAAATTTTGGATTTTGGGTATTCTGGACGAAGTGTTTAAAATTATTTACTGCAATGTACATTTTACAAGTTAGTTAAATTACGTTTAATAGCTCATCGTCATAGTTTAAAAATATATATGTATAGAAATAGTCAGGTACTAAATTAAAACATATCTTTTTATCTTTATTTGACAACCGGAAAAAAATCTACGCACGTAAATCCATTCCGAAACATCATGAACTCAAATAAAATAAAAATTCCGCGTATATGTCTGTCGAGCGATTCTTAATCATGAAATAACTTTTCTTGGACAAAAAATGTATTTGGTAATTGTGCAAATGAGGGATATCCGCCGCAACTAATTTAATACATACAGTGCGTTCACAATGAAAGGAATAAAATCAATATAATCCGAACAACGTGGTTTTGCCAAAACACGTCAATTTGCAATTTTGAATTGGCACATTTTGAGTCATACAGTAAGTCAGTGTCACTTCCTGTCTTTTCGGAAGTGACATCAACTTTGTTATTATAAATGTAATATCCTGTCTTTTTGTACGGATTTGTATAGACGATAAAAAGACGTTTCCAGAAATGTAGTAAACACGTTATTTTTATGAATACTTTTTTGTATTTACAAACTTACTGCACTAGCCATCAAAAAAAAAGTTTCTAAGTTAATACATGTTCAATATGTTGCCCGTTTACCTCAATGCATTTTTGAATTTGAATAATTATTTCTCGTTGGACATTGTGAAACATTTCTGGTTAGATTAGTCGGATTTACTGGCGTATTCTTTCTTTTAAGTCATTAAAGTTGTTAGGTCGATTCACATAAACTTGGATTTTAAATAACCCCATAAGAAAAAATCTAAAGGGGTTAGATCAGGTGATCTCGGCGGTCTCCTCCTACCAATCCATCTATTCAGGAAGGCTAGAAATCGCATAGTGGGCAGGTTGAAACCAAATTATATCATTTGGTACGTCAGAGTCCTGTGGGTTGGGAAACAGATTAGGTAAAACAGGAATAAGTTCGAATTGAAGAAACTCTAAATAGCGTTCTTCGTTTAGTGTTCCTTCGAAGAAATAAGGCCCAATAATTCGATTGCCGACAATTCCTGCCCATACATTAATTTTCTGAGGATATTGTGTGTGAAACTTTTGCATCCAATGAGGATTTTCTGTCGCCCAGTATCTGCAATTTTGTGTATTTACATGACCACCTAAACGAAAAGTGGCCTCATCAGAAAAAAATAATATGTTCTATTAAATTTTAATTTTCATTGTGCATTCCATGTATTCGCTCGCAGAATTGTATTCTTCTATCAAAGTCGTCTTCCGACAATTCATGCACCAGGTGTACTTTATAAGGATGATACTTAGCTGCTCGAAGATTTTTTGATACTGATCCCGTTGCCAAATCATAGTTTCTTGAGAGTTCTCTAACAGCTACATGGGGATTCTCTTGAATGCGTAACGGGACATATACCTTAACTTTTTCAGGTACATTTTTGGTCGGCCTTTAGGTAAATCTCTAACGTGGCCAAACTCTCTAAATTTTGTTTCAATTTTGCTCACACTAGATTGGCTAATCGGTGGACGGTGTAACACCCCCGTCCAATTGCTGGCATAACACAATAAGCTGGGGGTTGTACTTATTGACCGGTAGCTCAGTGAGCAGGTCGTGAATAAGGGCTTAGATTGATTTCAGTTCTCACCAAAATCTAGGCTGGGCGCCAGGACTTTTGCAAGTACCAAATTATGAAAAGTTTACTTTAAAAAATAAAGATAACGTTAAAACTTGAATTCTGTTGGGAAGGAAGATGAATAAAAAGATATTATTTAATAAAAAGTATAATAAGACTGGTATATGTATAATATTTACATTGGCTCAGATTGAAGACCAATAAACTAACCACACAAAAAAAATGATATGACGTTATTGATAGTGATCTTTTACAAATTTCTTCTGACCAAATATAAATGTTCACTGGGGACGAAGATCTTACGTAACTTCCAATGGGTTAGTCCAGCGAAGAATCCACCAACGGCTAAACTCTTAATGGGTTCGGTGTCAGTTTGACTCACCACTGTCAGTACTGCAGTTACCCTTAATAAAAAATGCCAGTTGTATAAAATATCATCTTCCTGATCCACCCAGTATATAATGATCAGTTCGATCCACCAGTTATCCTCTTCTCTTGATCCAGGTATTTACATAAAAAGGGGATAGTTTTATGAGATCAGTATTATAGGCAAAACAAAGTTAAAAGCTGTGACATTTGAATTGTCCAGCTACGTAGACAAAATATGAGTTAACACAAATTTACAGACAAATTGCAAACTAAACAAACTAGGATCGGTGTCCTACAATATTTTAGGAAGTTGAAGACTTAAACTAACTTAAGTATCAATAAAAGTTACGTTAAATAGACAAAATACTAGTCCAACAAATAAACTAGGTATAGCTACGATAATAAACAAGTGAAATAGGTATTTACTAAATGTTAAGATATTTTTTTTTACTAAAAGAAGTTAATCTTCAAGAAAATAGAATTTAGAATATCTGTATACAGACAGACAACTAGAAAGATAACGTAAATAAATATTTGCTAAATATAAAACAATATGATAGTTTTCAACTTGAAGGTAACGTTAAATTAAATTATTTATTAGTTCCTCGGAGAGAGGGAATAATGAATTGCAAATAAAGATATATAACTTGACTATATGTTTACTGTAGATAATCAAAAGTTAATCAATTGCCAGATAACTAGGCAGGTATTTTTGCCAGAGAACTAGGCAAGGCTCCACTAGAGCAGCGTTCCTGACTAAATACTAAGTAAACGTTCAAGTAAGCATTCGATGTTTTAAATTTAGAAAAACCTTACGTTACTGAGGTCTGGTTGATAAGGATATGCACTGGTATAAAATAATCCACCACAAAACAAATTCACCACATTAGATAATTTTCACAAAGGTTATAAACAAGTAGGTTTGGTCCAACAAGGTGTACCAATGTCCAAATGTCACCAGTCACCACTGTTCAGAGCGCTACCAACATAGCTAAGTGACCTAAATCATCAACAGACAAAGACAGAAAACAACTAAATACGATACAAAATGGCGACATCCGTTGCCGAGTAAATCTAAAATTTACAATAGCCGAAAGTTAGTTTAAATTAGCACACGAACTTATTACAATATCAGAGGGATATTAGATAAATTGCCAACAAGGCACGATAAATCGATACTAATCAATATTAATGATGGCTGTTCCAAAGAACAACCAAAGTGAACTGATCACCGAAAGCAAATTCGCCCAAGGCGTAAATTAAGATAATTACGGTACAATATTATTATGAAAATTACCTCAAAGGGACTTTACATCAATATAGCAACTTTTTAAATAATGATGATCATAAAATCAAATGATAATACCAGAAAACATAAATTTTACCAGACCGCTGAACTAGAGATGGTTTCCATCTGAACGCTACATTAGTAAGAAGAAAGAAGTCCTGTTCTGTCCTCCCACCCAAACTCGGTTATAGTTTGGAAAGAGACAAACATTTGAGAGTAAAGTATGAGCAATAAAGATAGATAGATATTTAGTGCAAAAATCTGCAAAACCAACTGTTCCAGTAGAAATCAGTGACGCCATCTCGACTAGACTGGCATAAACTTAATTCATCGTGGACAACAAACTGGAATGAAATGGCTTGCAATTTCGTTACGCAACGGTCAGGATGATTTTCATTAAATAAGTTACATACCTGCTGTTGAGTATGAACTCTATCACTAAAGCCAATCATCATAAGCACCTCAATTCGATCTTTTTCCGTCAAATTCATTTTTTCGGTATATAAACGTCACTTGAACTTACAGACACCTGATATTGGAGACTTCAATTACTTAAAAATCTAATAAACGCTTACTAAGTTAGTGCAGTAAATATCTCACGTTTTTTGTAAAAAATACAAAATGTATTCATAATAAAAACGTGTTTACTTCATCTCTGGAAACATCTTTTTTATCGTCTATACAAATCCGTGCAAAAATACAGGTTGTTATATTTAAAATAACAAAGTTGATGTCACTTCCGGAAAAACCGGAAGTGACACTGACTTGTCCAATGACTGAAAATGTGCCAATTCAAAATTACAAATCGACCTATTCGAGCGTTTTTGGCGAAACCACGTTGTTCACATTATATCGAATTTATTCATTTCATTGTAAACGCACTGAATAATGAATTCTAAACACATTACAATTAAGTATGTATATGAATACAATTAAAGTATTATTATTCATATCGGTGTAATAAAGATATGTATGTGGATCGTTTAAAATTAGTAATATTTTAAATTAATAAATTAATTTTGCATGTCTTTATTATAGACCAGGCGTCACGGAGTAAAAAAAGGCTCAATAAGGAAATAATTCCAGGAAATATGGAATTTATTTTAATTACTTTAATTATATCTCCTACTAACCATACTACGGCATACTATTGGTACCAAGTGTTTGTCAAAAAGTTATTATTTTAGGAAATATTTGCGAAAAGCTAAATTTCGACGCTGACGTTTTACGAGGAGGAAAAATTAGTATAATATGTATAATAAGTTCCAGATTTCCTGGAATTATTTCCTTATTAAATTACCTAGCGCCTGGTCTATTAGTTTAAGAAATAATTTCATGTATCAAATTATGACCTTTTTTCTCGTTGATTCTGATTCAATTAGTAAGTTTATTTGATAATTCATACTTATTTGTTTTCATTAAATAAATGTATTGGAAATTATCGTGTAATGAATAGGTAAATATATAAAAATATTTGTCAAATTGTATATATGTATTAATTATTAAAGCAGGTTAAGTAATCTTAGAATGTAATTATTAATTATGTACAATGACCTCTAAATGGTAACGCGATAAAAGCATATACAGGGCGATGCAAATTCGATGGGATTACGGTGTATTTCCGCAACTGCAATAGCTATAGAAAAAAGTGAGAGCACATTCTCGATTTTTCAAGACAAATTCAACGGCATAAACAGATTTTGATGAAAATGATTTGTTTTTAAGCTACATTTCTTTCCCAATGTAAAGATTAAAATGTGTGCATAACATTGTGCAATAATTTCTTGAAAAAAAAAATAGATTAATAAAAAATAATGAAAGATTGTTACAAACCCTTAGTAGGGCCTGCAGGTAACGTGGACCGAACCCCAAGCCTTCAAAGCCGGTGCTCGTAGCCCAAATATTGATTTTTCAACCCCAGTTTTGCCACTTTAAGAACTACAGGATTTAAAGAAAATAAATGGAAAAAAACAACTCGTTTTACGTTTTCTGTTAGGTTTATTTAATTAAATTCAAAATTCAAACTGTTAAAATATGAACTGAAATAAACAAATAAGACAAAGATTTAATTTTAAACTAAAATTTTGAAAACAAAAAAGAGTATATTATAAAAATTTGTTTCTTTCTCAGAGGATCAGTATTTACAGATAAGTAAGTGTGACTTATAAAACCAAATCTCGATTACGAGTAAATGGATTCAAAACAATTCAAACTACAAAACAAACAATTTAAAATGTATACTTATCAGTTTTCTCCAAAACGTCTCAGCTCTCGTGGCCACTGTCGGTGCATCAACACACTTATATTTAACCCACAAATTTATTTATTTAAGTTTTATCTTTAAAATGTTCAAATATTCACGCATTACACATAGCTCAAACAGTTAGTTTATTTTTAGTTAAGTATTCTTTGTTGGAAAATTCTTAATTCTGTTAATTATTTATAATAATTTACTTAGATTTTAATTTGGATTAATCTAAATCACGACACCGCCCGCGTGTTCTACTCTTCGATGCCCGTACCCGATCTCCTCTTTTTTCTCCCCGACATCCGCTCGCCGGTTCTTTATCAGTTCTTTCTCGCAGAAACTGCAGCTTTGCAAATTACTTTTCCACCTACGCGGCCTTACATGACGACTCATATTCATGATTTATACAGGGTAGTGTCACAAGATCTATTGTAAAAATATCTAAAGTGTCCGTTATTACGGACACAAAGCTGCCAATGTCTGATTATGGCATAAGTGGCATTTTCGAGGTGGATATTGGTCAGCAATTCAAACGCTTTGTTTATAATGTTTCTTCAGTTTTATGGCGAATTATTATTATCCACTTTATAAACTTGGGATTCTATAAATTCCCACAAAAAATCCACGGGTATGATATCCGGTGATATGGAAAGCCAAGCTATTGGACCTCTGCACCCACCCAGTTGTTATCAAATAATCGATTGAAGTACTTATTAACAATTCTGGAATTATGTGCTGGCGCACCATCGTGTTGAAAATAAACATTGAACACTAGCTGCAAAGGCATGTTACTGCAAAACGGTTCAATCCCTATCTCCAAATTTATGTTTAAGTAAATAATAATAATAATAATAAGGTTTATTGAAATCCAACAGACAAAACTGTCCATAAATAGAACAGAAAAACATAGCAAATTACAGTATTTCATTAACAAATATAATTTTGCGCAGCAAAAATCTATAGCTAAACATTAAAAAAAATAGAGAATAGAAAATAGAAGTGCGACATACACAGCTGTCCAAATACAAGATATGCTCAAAGGACTTAGTAAAGTCCATGACATTACACAAAAAATAAAAGCTAAGATTTAACAAAAGTTTAAGTAAAAAAAAACATTAAATGAAGGAGATACGAATAATATTAACTAACATACATGAAAGGCGTAATCAACAATAGTCAAGGTGAAAATGCAGAATTAGTTAAAACAGCTTCTTTAAGCGAACGAGAAAAATGCGTAAAATTATCATAAAATATATCAACAAAATTCTGCAATTCATTGTATTGTCTAGACATAGAAAGTAATGGTGAATTTATGTGCTGATTGGTGTGGGGTGTATCATAAATAAAGATTGAAGGCTGTCTAGTACCAAATCTAGGTATATTAATATGCACCTGATCTAAGAATTGAGGGTTATCAATTTGACCATGGATAATTTTGTACAAGTATGTAATGTTCGTTACTTTACGCCGTACGAATAATGGCTCGATTTCAAATTCATTTAATAAAGCCCTATAGCTATAATTCTGCTCGGGGTATCTTTTATGCTTTATGAAATACAAGTATTTGCAAAACTTACGTTGTATACGCTCAAGCATCATAATATGAACATTATAGTACGGAGACCAAGCAACACTACAGTACTCCAATCGACTTCTGACAAAGGAGAAATATAATATCTTGAGACATTCAATACTTGTGAACTGTTTAGTGTTCCTGATTATAAAACCTAGCATTTTTAGGCAATGACTATTAATATATTCATAGTGGGGAATAAACGATGATTCAGGGTCTAATATTATACCTAGATCTTTTTTCTGATGACATCGTTGCGGAATAGAGTCACCTATTTTGTAATTATATTCTAACATGTTTTTTTTCCTTGAGAACGTCATTGTTTCACATTTATTAATATTCAAACCTAATTTATTCTGTGAACACCAAGTGTACAGGGAATCAATATCATCCTGTAATGTATGGCAATCTTGCTCACTACTTATTACTTTTACTATTTTCAAATCATCATCATAAAGAAACATATGAGAATTTATAGACTTCTCAATGTCGTTGACAAGCATTAAAAACATAAGCGGACCTAAGTTTGATCCCTGCGTTACCCCTCTTGTCGCACAATATATATCAGATTTGAAACCTTTATATTCTACATTGTCTTTTCTATCAGTTAACAAGGAATAAAACAGTTGTGTTAAATTTTCACATAGTCCAAACTGTCGAAGTTTATTTATGATAATACCATGGTGTACTTGATCAAATGACTTAGTGAAATCGGTGAAAATTACGTCAACTTGAAATCTATCATCAAGAGCTTGTGACAAATTGGACAAAATTGCCTACATTTGTCAAGGTAGACCGACCTCTAATGAAACCATGTTCACTAAGGCATATCTGTCTGCAAATATGGTTATAAACCAAGCATTAAGATATTGACATAGTGAGTGATAAGTGTCTTGCTTAGGCTAGCCTGGTTTGTTATTATTATTTGTTTTTTCCATTACTTATGGCATACTAACGAGAACATAACAAGTTCGAAACCGATCTATGTCTAGTGAAGAATTGACAAATAATCTCCTCAGCCAGCAAACCAGACTTGCAGGTTTAATTCAATGCAGATCGGAGTTTTTATCCGTTGAGTAGTTGTTTCCTGTAAGTCTTATTCAGAATTAAGATGTTGCTCAAAGAAATAAGGTCCAATAATACTGTTCCTTATTATGGCCCATACACCATACGTGTATTCCAATTCTTCCTTGCTGCTGCCTGCTGCTCACTAAAAATGGATTTTCTGAAGATCAATACCAACTGTAATGCCTACTGAACAATCCACTAATTCTTTTGATTGCACTTTTCTAAAAAAAACTGACGAAAGTTCATCCTTCTTTGTGAATCATCCTCATATTGTAAATGTTAAGATATGTGGTGTTTAAACGGTTTATGTTTGCATTTATTCAATATTTTTAATACATTTCTCTGACTTATACCTATGTCACGTTCTATTTTTCTGCTGGAGGTTAATAGGTTTGCCGTTGTATATAAGCTATTGTGTTAATTTCTTGTTCTTCCATTACTTTATTGCAATATTTTTTAAGTCTTGCTTTTGTAAAATTGTTTTCAAATTATTTTCTAAACATTGAAAAATCGGTTGCCTTCTTTTAGGATAACGGTTTAACATAATTCACCAGCTGTAATCGAAATTTTTCCTGCTTCTATGAATACTTCTACCATTATATTTTTCAAAATAACTGTAATTAGCCATTTTAATAATTTACTATACCACAGCGTTATAAGAAATTTTATTAGAGAATATAGTTGTAATTATTAAATTTGAAAAAAAAATTGTTTTTTACAGAATAAATCAAAAATCAGAGAGAGATCTACCGGACGAAGAAAATGTTGGTCAAAGTCTGGCATACGACAATCAGGCTCTTAGCGCCTCATCAAACAGCATCAACCACCTCCACAAACAAGATTTTGAATTGGGTAGCAGCAACTTTATAGGTAAGTCTAATTAATTATACAGGGTGAGTCAATTTTTTTGTAGACAAACTTTAACAGGAGATAGAACACATGTTTTTAAAAAGAAAAGTTCCTATAAACATATGTCGTAGAACGCTTCATTTTCGAGATACAGGGTGTTGAATATAATTTTTTTTTCTCGAATTTTCATTATAACTTATAAACGAATGCTTAGATTTTTCCATGTTTGGGGGATAATGCCTATTAATTAAGGGGCATAAAAAAAAGCGATAAGAATGTTCAAAAACTTGCACAGTGGTGGGTGGAGGGTGTGCTCAACCCCTTTTTTAAACAGAACTTCAACACCAATGACTATTTTTTAAAAAAACTGTTATTTTCATTATCTACATACAGTTTAACAAAAATAATGTCCCTTCTTCTGTTTCGAAATTCCTGTGCGTTTCCGAGTTATTTTGATTTTTAGTGTTTGATGTGGTACTAAATTAAGTAATTTATTCAGGGTGAGTCAGTTTTTGGTAGACAAACTTTAACAGGAGATACAACACATGTTTTTAAAAAGAAAAGTTCCTATAAACATATGTCGTAGAACGCTTCGTTTCCGAGATACAAGTGTTCAAAATTTGAATATAATTTTTTTTCTCGAATTTTCATTATAACTTATAAACGAATGCTTAGATTTTTTCCATGTTTGGGGGATAACGCCTATTAATTAAGGGGCATAAAACAAGTGATATATTGGACATAATTTTTGAAATACTATTAATTTCCCGAAAAGCATTTTTTTGCTTCGTACTGAGTTATACAGGGTGGTGATTTAGTTCCGCACAATATTCATAATATAATTCAAACAACCATTAACATTAAACGCAATTGTTCAAAATGTCCCCCAATAACAATCTGACATTGGCCGGCGCGTGTGTGAACACTGTATTGAATGTTCAATAATTTCCGGGTTGATATTTTCTATTTCGATACGAATTCCATGCTTTAGGAGACCTTTAAAATTATACCATGGTATTCAGAAAATAACAAGGTATCCATTTTTATTAAAAAAGGGAGGAGTAGCAATAAAAAAAGTAAAGAAACGATGACGTCACAGCTCAAAACCAAAATTTGAATAATTTTTTTTTTAAGTCAGCCAGTATCTTTTTAACAAATAAGAACTGCATGTCTCAGCGTTTTTCAAAAAATCATTTAATAACAATATTATGAATATCGTGCGGAACTAAATCACCACGTTGTATACAAATACGGTATATCGTGTGTCTCAAATTCGATGCTCACCATTGGGATCTCTGAAACGGTAAGAGCTACAAAATCTATTAAATGGGATAATTATTAGCAAATTTTAAGCTGATTCCCAATCCGGTAAGAAATCATAGCTAATAGTAAGCCATGGAAATTCAAAAAAAAAAATTGTAAAGCCAGAGACAAGGAAGTTGCTTATTCAGACGGCGCCTAATTATTATCTATGTACTTAAAATCTACTGTAAATTGCTTTATATGTACAATTTTCTAAAAATGTCAATGTTTAGACTATCATTAAAGTTTTATTTGTCATAAAATTGTCAATAAAGTGTTCAAAATTTGAACACAGAAATCCTCTTCGTCAAGGGCATTCTTGCATGCAAAATAGTTAGTAATTAGTAAAATTTGAAAAATGCTTTTCTAAAAACGACCAAATTCACACATAACTTTCAGTAAAGTTTAGTAGACTGTGGTTTAAAACAAATAGTAAGCATTAAGTATTGTTATTTGACAGTTGTTCACTAAATAGTAGTGGAATTACTGTAAATTGTCAAGAATACTTATTATTACTCTTCAAGAGTATGATTATTGCAAAATGGCGCACAAATTCTCAAATAAAGAAAAATTTTATATGTTAGAATGTTATTTAAAAGTAAATAGAAATTTGCAAATCGCATCGGCTTCCTATCTTGAAACATTTCCGGTTAGAATGCAACCACATATAACAGTTTTTGGAAGAATTGTAAGTAATTTGTTAAATTACAGAAGTTTTGATAATAAAAGAGACTGGGAGCCGGAAAAATTAATTGTTTAATTTTAAACTTTTACCAAGAAGAGAATACCTAATTTATTTTTAAATTATTCTACCCTACGGGGAATTTCCATTATATAATTTCAATTATCCTGTTCTCTGAAACCATCAATGTTTATTACATTGGGGTTTACTAGTTTTTAGTTACTTTGGATCCTTTGAATGAGTTATCTTGACAAAGCTAAAAGCAGAAACATGTGCCGGTAAATGTTTTAAAGTTTTTAAAGTGATAGTTCAACTGGTGAGTACCTCTTGTTTTATTTATTTTTGGTTTTACGGAACAGAAGAGTTGGAATTAGAAATAATATTATTGAGTCAGTCACACTGAACATAATGTGCATATTATTTTTTTTATAGTCCAAGTTTCAGCGTTTTGGCAAATAGCCGGGAAAATTTGTTTAAAAAGATATATGTTATATTTATCTATGATAAGTTTTGTAAAACTAGTAAGTAAATAATAATTAGCAAAAAAATATTTTTCAACAGTAAAAGCACAAGAGCTTTTTTTTATCGGATAAATTTCTCTTTGTAACGAAATAATTTTGCCAGTCAGTAATTTTATAAGAAAAACTGACATGAAAAAATCGCGAGACCGCAGGTCGAGCGATTTTGTCAAATGTCAGTTTTTCGAGCAAAATTACTGATTGGCAAAATTTGGAGTTAAAAAGAAATTTATCCATAAAAGAAAAGCTCGAGTGTTTTTTGGCAAGATAAATTAACGACAGAATATGTGAACGAACAACAACAATAATTATCTTTATTTATACAATTATTTAAAGGAACAGTTATTAAAAATACAGTTGTTATAAATTGTTATATGTTTTTATCGGTGATAAAAAACGATGCACCTTTTTTATCGCTGTCAAAGTGACAAAAATGTGCTGTCAGATAGACTTTTTCATATAGGAGTTAATTTATCAGCTTTATTATTTTTCATTTCACTCTATACCTTAATATTACTGTTATTTTTATAATGGTTGGTATTAAGTATATCCATGTAATCAAAATAACTTTTTGATTTTCCATGGCCTACTATTTTGTTCTGTTAAACAATGGATACCTTTTCTTAAATTAGGCCCTTGAAAAACAATTTTTCCTCGGTACGTGATACATCATTTTAAAGCTCTTTTTTAAGCGCAATCTGAGAAACGAAAAATCCAATATGGCTGCTATAAGAAAACCAAAAATTACCTCAAATATCTCGAAAACAGAAGAATATCGAACATTCATTTCTACACCAAAATATTAGTCTCCAAAGAGTATCCTAATAATGTAAAATTCGAAAACCTGTCTGACCAAGAATTATTTGACTACAGCCAAAAAGAAAAATCACAGTTTTCGTTTTTTTTTTTTGGAAAATCCCAAATTTGCTAAAACTAATCCCATTTAACCGTCCTTGTGGTTTCCGAGATCGCAGTGGTGAGCATTGAATTTGGGACACACGGTATAATATATGTAGAAATTTGTTAATAACAATAAAAATAAAGTTAACATAATGCGCTATACATACTTGTATATATTCTAACATGTTTTAATGCATGGTGGATGCATGGTAACTAAAAGTTCTTAAATATTTTTTTCCAACTGAGAAAAAAAATTCTGTTGTATGCCATGACTTTTTCGCGTAGGATGCATAGTTATTATTAATTATATGACGTGACAACTAATGTGGGCCATTGTCCCTACACGAAATAAATTAATTTGAATTTAAATTTATTGGTATCATAATCTTTGTTTTAATTTTTTTTTTAGGTTTCGAAAACCTAATTATATAGATCGAAAGCCAATGGAATGGGTTTTCAAAATCTACAAAGTTGAAATCTGTTTAGACATCCAAATTCTACAAATGTCCGAAAAAAATTATTTCAAATTTCGATTCTCTAATTAAAATATTATACACATACATTTTTGAGCTCTACGATTAGGTGAAAAATATCGGTTATGTTAAAAAAACACTTTTTTTGTAATTTTTGAACTGCGGTATCTTTTGAACAAATTAACCAATCGAGATGCAGTTTACAGCATTCAACGCAGTTTTTCAAGTACAAAAAGTTATGTTTGTATCAAAAATCGATCCGACAAAAATTTTGAACGTTATTTCAAAAAAAACACTTTTTTTGCGAATTTTTCGTAATCGATATCTCTTGAAAGAATCAACCGATTTTGATGCGGTTTACGGCGTTCAACGAAGTTTTTTAAATACAAAAAGTTATCTTAGTACCAAAAATCGATCCGACAGGAATTTTGAATGTTATTTTAAAAAAACACTTTTTTTGCGAATATTTCGTAATCGATATCTCTCGAACGAATCAACCGATTTTGATACGGTTTGCGACGATTGACGTTGTTTTATAAGGAGAAGAGCTGATTAGATTTTGGAATTGATCGGTTCAGTAGTCTAAAAGATTCCAAAAAAACAAATTTTTAAAAATTTTATTTTTGAGATTTCTCAAAATCTACCGGGCCGAATCGGTCTAATAGGAAATCTAAGTTGAGTCAACCCCTTTAGAATGCCGCAAACCGCGTTTCGATCGGTCAAGCCGTTCAAAAGTTATGAAAGGTTTACAGACACCGTACATACATACACACACACACACACACACACACACACACACACACACACACACACACACATACATACAGCCATACAAACACCATCGTGGGAATAGTCAGAATAGCTTCTTAGGACCTCAAAACGTCGAGGTCTGACAAAAACTCGATTTTCGAAAATCGGGGTGAAACCAGTAACTTTTCGATTTCTGAAAATTTTCAATTTTCTTATCGGGAAGTTAAAAAATTTGCAGTTTCATATATCACCCTTTATTTTTTTTTTTCTGAAAAGCAATTGAAAAAAACTAATTGCCAATGAAATGGGTTTTCGAAATATGCTAAGAAAGTTCAAATCGGTTAACTAAGCCGAAAACTGCATCTGTTAGTGGTGTTGGACACCCGTTTCTGTTTATGACCACTGCAGTTATACAGGGTGTTCAGCTTTAACTTTCCCACCATCTCGCTTATCTTGCGAGTTACAACATCGATTAAATTAGAAAAAAATTGCGTGATATTCTTACTAAGACCTAGGGGCCAACAGAGCTTAATTACCTGATTTGGTTTTTAGATATCTGGAAAAAAATTGAAAAATTCGCATTTCCTTTTTCTTCCATATGTTACTTTATTCTGTAAAAATACTCTTTGAGCAACTTTTTGTGTTTTATACGATTTTTGTAAAATAGAACAAATCAAATTAATAACAAAAAGTGAATGTAGTTGCTTACATAACGAGATTTCTGATGTCAAACACTAGTTACCGCAAATGCTCGATATGACCTCCATTTTTTTGTTGTAAAATTACCAACCGTTCCTCCAAATTGTATACAGCACTATTCAACATTTCTGGTTGAATTGCACGAATTTGCTCTCTGATACTGTCCTTTAATTCCTCCAGCGTTGTTGGCCGTGTTCTAAACACCAAATTTTTTAAATAACCCCACAGCCAGTAATCCGTTGGGTTAATATCAGGCTATCCTGGTGGCCATGGATTTGCAAAATGTCTTCTTATAACAAGATCTTGAAAAACCGCAGTTAACAATTCTTTAACTGGTCGATAAATGTGCGGAGGTGCTCCATCCTACATAAAAATCATGTTTTCAATTCCTTCGTGCTCGTTTTGCATCTGTGGAAATGCATAATCCTTTAACATTTGCAGGTATCGTTCACCAGTCACAGTTACAGATACGGCCTCCCCATTCTGTATTTCCTCGAAAAAGTATGGACCAATGATGAAATTAGCTGTGAAACCACACCAAACGGTGACTTTTTTGTCATAAAGGCCTTGCTGAACGATTTCATGTGGATTTTCTGTTGACCATATTCGACAGTTTTGAGTATAATTCCACCATTAAGAGAGAAATGGGCCTCGTCTGTCCATAAAATACGGGATAACCATTCGGGTTCAATTTCTATCTGAGCCAATACGTGTAATGAAAAATCGTACCTGAGAGCAAAATCTGCGTCCTTTAATTCAAACAGCACTTGCAGTTTATAGGGATACATTTTTAGGATTTTCCGTAAAATTTTCCAAACCGTGGTGTATGGCATTTGTAATCGTTTTGATAACGCATTCACACTACTGATTGCTAGCGGATTAGTATTGGCTACGTTTTGATTTTCCTGAAGAACTTCTGCAACTTAGACATCACTAATCCTAGGTCTCCCTGACCTCGGAAGGTCTTTTACAGACCCTCTTTCAAATTTGCTAATCAAATTACGATACGCCTTCATTTTGCAAGGCCATGCTCTCAAACTCATTTTCGTACGAAATCTTCGTAATCCAGTAGTGTAATTTTTACCGCCTTCATAATAACATTGCACTAAACCAATTCTTGTTTGCAGATCCATATTGAAATTGTTTCAATTTACGTTACGCGAGTTTTATTTTGAGAACAATTCTCTAAATTACGATTATTTCGTTTGACACTTGTATCAATAGTTGTCACAACAATTCTTTTGTTTTCCATGGATACACTAAAATCCAATTATTGAGGCAACTAGATTCTGTTTACTTTCTGCTACTAGCATAATTTCTTAAAACTATATAAGAATTTAAAATAGACCCCTTACTTTATGATAACCCCATATATAATTAAAAGTTTAAACATAAACATGAACAAATAAATGTGATTTCAGAACAGTACAAATAAACGCCATTGACTATAATCATTCTAGTCAATGGTAAGCAATCTCTATGTTAGTACTGTTATAGTCGAACACACTGTATAGCGGTTTCTAATTTTTGTTTGTGACATTGTAATGTTTCATTTTTATAAAATATGAAATTTATTTCAGTGATAGACGATACCCCAAAAAAATCTTCCACTAAAGAAGCAATAAAATCAATAGGACAGTGGACGAAAAGGAAACTAGCAAATGTTTGCACGAAAAAAACGCTTTATAAGAGACTGCCTATCCTCACTTGGTTGCCCACCTACAACCTGTCATTCGCAATTGGCGACTTTGTAGCAGGAATAACAGTGGGTCTTACTCTGATACCGCAAGCCTTAGCCTACGCTGGTATAGCTGGACTACCCACACAGTACGGACTTTACGGGTCTTTTTTGGGTTGCTTTGTTTACATAATATTTGGGAGTTGCAAGGATGTTGCGATAGGACCGACTGCAATTGCGGCACTTTTAACTTTTCAAGTCGTTGACGGACGAGGGCCCGAATACGCCGTTTTACTTTGTTTTTTAACTGGATTGGTGCAGGTCCTTATGGGAATTTTTGGTCTAGGTAAGTAGAAAGAAATTATTGGAAACATTTTGTGACAACCAAATGCAAATATTGAAAAAATTCAAAACAATTGATAATAAAAAATGCATGCAAATCACAGGATTTGGCGGCGGCGCCGGTTTGCATACCAAAATCGGGTTGTTTCAAGCTAGGCAAATTGTATGTTGTTCTAGAAGGTTCAGTGGCATAGTTGGTAAGCGTGCGATGGCAAACATGTCTATAAATCTATCTATTGTAGCTGCGTGTATGAATCCCGCCATCGGCACTGACAATGTCGGTAGGAATGGTGGCATGTTCACGTTCCTCGGGGGTTAACTAATATCTGTGGCGCTTATTATTATTATTATTATTATTTATTATATTTTCCATTAAAGCGCTTACAATTTTTTTAATATCTCAAGAAGTGTTTGAGAAAAATGCCTGAACATTTACAGTTGTTATACCCTGTATGTATGTATCCTGTAAAAAAAAATACAGGGTAGTTTCAATGTTTGTGTAGGATAACTCGGTAACTGTAAGAGATACAAAAAAATGGAAGACACATTCTCCATCTCTTTTTTTGAGACAAAAGTTCGATTTTTCGACTTTTAGACACATGTCAATATCTTGGTTGTTTGTAAAGTTATGAAAAAACAACTTTTACATTCTTGAGGCAATTTTTTCTGTATAATAAAGTGACGTCGAGAAAATTTAAAAAAGGCGCAACTTCGAGTTATGGCATAAAATTTTATTTTTTTTTTTAAATGGGAATCATAGTTGGCTATGGTTTAGTTAAAAATGATTTTTTTTCTCTTTCAAACTATATATCATATGTGGGGTCGCTTGTGATGTGTAAGTATTTAATAGCGAAAATAATCTTTTAGTAGATTACTTTCTGCTTTTTTTTCTATATTTATTTCAAGTAGGCATGTGTCATCTATGACACTGTTTATCCGTTTGTCAGTAAATTGCATATTAATACTTTTGTTCCGTCATAATTGCATCCCATTTAATCCTAAAAGTGAAGATGTTTTACGAAAATTACGAGAAATATGATATGCTAGTCAAAGTAATCAATAATTGTGATATTGCATCCGAAATATATTTCAATCGATATCCAGATAACCTAATAAAGCTATTTTTAAGAGATTAAAAGAAAATGTCATTAATTGTGGTTCCTTCAATAAACCAAGACCAAAAAGTCAGATATTTATATCTAATTTTATAATACATTACAATTACAGAATGAAAATTCAAATTAAAGTAAATGTTCAAACTGATGTCCGTTATGTTTGATATATAAATTACACCTTTTCATAACACTCTGAACTGCATTATAAATATGAAGATTTGAAATGGAATTCTATAAAATTTTGTCTGAGTTCATTTATGTCGGTACTGGTTTTCTTGTATAATTTGTCTTTAATGTGGCCCCAAAAGAAAAAAATCCAGTAGCGTTAAGTCAGGTGATAGTGGTGGCCACCTCACTGGTCCGTTACTTCCCATCCAGTTATTTCCAAAATTGGTATTTAATAATTCTGAAAAGGGTAGATTGTTCATAAGTTCCTCAATAATTTTGTAGATTAAGATTTTCTTGATATATGTGATATGTTAAAACACGATTGCCACGTAGAGCACACCAAACACTAAAACCAAAGCTTCCCTGAGATCGCACGTCAACGGTACGGTGAGGGTTCATATCAGACTAATAGTGCTCGTTATGCCTGTTGAAAATTCCTGCATTGCTAATGTAGGCCTCATCTGTCCAAACTACATTTCTAGAGAAGAATAGATCTTGTTGACTTTTTTGACGATACCATATGTAAAACTCCAATCATCGCTGAAGATCAGTTGGTTGCAGCTGATGTTGTTTTATTGTATAAGGCCTGAATTTATGTGTCTTCAAAATACTCAAAGCTCGACGTCTTGAAATCCCAGAATCAGCTTCAAATTGACGACCTGAAATTGAAGGATTTGCAACCGCCATCCAATTACAGTTATAGAAGTATCTTCAGCATCCTCAATGTTGTAATTTTTTGGTCTTGGCTTGTTAAAGGACCCACAATTAATGAGATTTTCTTTTAACTTCTTAAAAATAGCTTTATTAGGTTCTCATCTTTCTGGATAGCGATTGAAATATATTTCGGATGCAATATCACAATTGTTATTACTTTGAATAAAGCATTCTAGCATTTCATATTTCTCGTAATTTTCGTAAGACATGTTCACTTTTACAATTAAAGGGGGGTATAATTATGACGGAAAAAATTATTATAATGCAATTTACTGACAAACGGATAAACACTGTCATAGATGACACACGCCTACTTGGAATAAATATAAAAAAACACAAAAAGTAATCTATTAAAATATTATTTTCGCTATTAAATACCTACACATCAAAACTGACCCAACATATGATATATAGTTTGAAAGGGAAAAAAATCCTTTTTAACTAAACCATAGCCAACTATGATTCCCATTTAAAAAAACACAACTTTATGCCCATAATAGGTGTCGAAAATCGGATGCATGGGACTCCAGCTTTAGATAATGACATCTGTCAGTTGAAATTTATGAATTTTGTTTACAAAAGATCTTAAGTTAAAAAGTGTTTTGAGAGTGACAAAAACGGTTGCAGAAAAAAATGAGTCTTTACTGGGCTCGTCGGCTCGCTGGCGCTCGCCCACTAAAAAATCACTTTCCGGTCATATTACGTAAATAACTATTTTTTCGTCTCTTTAGAGGACGGTAATTTCTAAAACGAGGACTTTTTGTAGACGTTAAGTTGATTACATTAATTTATTTTGCTGTATGGTATCACCGGTTAATTTTGTATCTTCGTAAAATCAAAATCGCTACAGAATATGACACAAACCCAGCGAAAACCTGTTATGTTAAATAAATAATGTGTAGAGCGCATTTAGTTTTTTTAGTTTCAGACAGTTTTGATGGGATCACATGCCAATAATGAAAAAAGATTTTTTATTTTGGAAATACCCAAGTATGAGTTAAACGTATTCAGATTTTTTTCAGCCGTAAGTCAAGGTTATTTCAAGGTGGAGTATTCATTAAAGTGGAACCACATTCTATCTTTTTTATGATACATTTTTACGGAGAATATCTGTGGTTATTCTTTTATTTAGTTGGCCACAATAATAGTTTTATTTTTTGTAATAGTTGTGTGCGATCTATTTGTGGCAAAAAATTATTATCCATTGCAGATTTTATGGCATTACCATTAAGCAAACTTATTAATGTTTGAATGCAATTTGTTTAAATAATTCAAGCACGCGTCAAGTCATCTGTTTCCAATTAGCATAATATCCACACAATTCATGTTTGACAATGTATTCTTGTACAGGGTGGGCAAATTTCGGTAACTCGGTAACTGTAAGAGATACAAAAAAATGGAAGACACATTCTCGATCCTTTTTTTTGAGACAAATTCACTGGCGAAAACAAAAATTTGCTCTCGTCATTTGTTTTCGAGTTATAAACAAAAGTTCGATTTTTCGACTTTTAGACATGTCAATATCTTGGTTATTTGTAAAGTTATGAAAAAACAACTTTTCATTCTTCGGCCACTTTTTTCAGTATAATAGAGTGGCATCGAGAAAATTTAAAAAAAAAAGGTGCAACTTCGAGTTATGGCATAAAAATGTATTTTTTTAAATGGGAATCATAGTTGGCTATAGTTTAGTTAAAAAAGTGAATTTTTTTCTCTTTCAAACTATATCTCATATGTGGGGTCACTTTTGATGTGTAAGTATTTAATAGCGAAAATAATCTTTTAGTAGATCACTTTTTGCGTTTTTCTTTATATTTATTCCAAGTAGGCGTGTGTCATATATAACAGTGTTTATCCATTTGTCAGTAAATTGCATATTAATAATTTTGTTTCCGTCATAATTACACCCCATTTAATCGTAAAATTGACGATGTCTTACGAAAATTACGAGAAATATGAAATATGTAGAATTCTTTATTCAAAGTAATAACAATTGTGATATTGCATCCGAAATATATTTCAATCGCTATCCAGAAAGAAGACAACCTAATAAAGCTATTTTTAAGAGGTTAAAAGCCTGCCGCGTGATTTTCTAAATACGGTAAAAAAAAATTATTCAATGTTGTTAACTTGTTCCAGGTTTTCTAATAGATTTCGTGTCAGGGCCAGTTTCATCAGGATTTACCTCCGCAGTGGCTCTGATCATAGTTACATCACAAATTAGGGATATTTTAGGTATCACAGCTTCCGGCAATACCTTTGTGCGGACTTGGCGCAGCATTTTCAGTGATATACATAATACTCAAACATGGGACGCCGTTATGGGAGCATCGTGTATCATCATCCTACTCGCGATGAGGGTAAGAGTAAGAACAATTAAACACTGCTAGGTACAGGGTTATTAATTATATTTTGACCCCCCTTTAACTCCTTTATTTTTAGGGTTATAAAAAAAGTTAAATACAAAAGTTGTAGGGTTGTATCTAGGTATTTTTAAATACAACTAAAAAAAATAATTGCCTGTATAGGTCATGTGATATAAAAATAAAGGTGACTTTTTTTTAATGGAACACCCTATATATTTTTACACTTTCTGTTAGATCTTGTTTCCCTGATTTAAAATATATAAGATTTGATAGGTCTAGCTGTAATATTTTATGACATATCGGATATTAAGTATGCTACAAATATGCACATAGGTATTTTATGGTTACTGATACAAGCGCAGTTATTATTTACTACATAGTAGGCTGTGACTGATGACACTATGCCAACACTGTTATTGTTCGACACTTTGTATTATTATTTCATCAAATTGGGCTACACAGAAACGTTTGAAATATTTTCCCTTTATGTAAAAAATAATAAAAATAAAAGAGTGGCGAGAAGAGAACATATAGGCCTTGGACCATTTATGACTAGACCAATCTTACCATATCATCAAAGCAATATTTCTCACGGCAACATTGACGTGCACTTTAAGAGGGGTAAAAGTTCAATTAAAAAAAATAAATCGGCAAAAATATTTATTTTCAGTATTAATTACAAAATGTTTCTTATAGACATAAGTTGCTTTTAATTTATGAGAAAACAAATTTCAATATTTCGATTAGTGTGCAAATTTTCTAATCCATCCTTATATATAGGGCTGTCAAAAATGTTCAATGGGACAGTGGCGTACGCGAAATTAACTAATACGAGAAATAATAAACTGTTACAATTTATAACAATGTACATAAAACTTACCTATTCAGCATAATAAAAAGCTGCCTGCAACCATGTTCCCCAACGTGTAAGAATCGGCTGTGGTGGTTCAGGAATACCGGGACACTTGCTATGAAATGCACGGAGACGTTTAGGAGATTTAAGAAACACTTTTTTTGTATTTGCTATTAATGCATCCACCTCTGAAAAACCTTTTCGAATAGTTTCTGCCACAAGTTGGGCATGGTAGCCGAGTGGGTAAAGCGCCTATAGCTATTTACTCGGTACCGTATATCTATAGTTCGAATCCATCTCGGAGCAACAAATTTTATTTGTAATTTGCTTCGGATTAAGTTGGGAGTGACTGTCGATGCCCTAGATGTGGTTCGGACTCCACAATAAACTGTAGGGCCTCGTCTCTCTTTACTCAACACAAAATCCTTGGATTTTCTGGGAGTTACTTCGGTGATTTGAGAGGCGGTTAAGGAAACATTAAAAAAAAAAGATGTAAAGCATGCACTTTACACGTAACATGTATAAACGTACAACCTTGTTCTTGCAAAGAACGGCCTACCGAACGCATTGTCACGGCGCCATCAGTCACAAACATCAACACTTGACTTTTGACAGTTCAAATTTTTCTAACGTCTCCATCACCACCCTGGTAATTGTTTCGCTAGTACACTGATTTAGTCTTTTGCTAGCTAGTAACAGTGGAACTGTCGGTTTAAGAGGGTCTAATACTCGTACTATGACATTTAAAATATATTTTTTTTTACAATCTGTTGTCTCATCAACAGATAACCACAGCCGTGTATTTTTTAATTCACATTTCATCTTATTTACCATGTCTACGTGTACAGTTGGTAGATAGTTACATAACGTTGTGCGATTTGGTAACTTCACCTGGGCATTGTATTTATTCCAGAACTCTCGAAGTGGTTGTTTATCCAGTATGTGCAGCGGAACATCACAGGCAATCAGCATTAATAGTAAATCAAACATAAACTGTGTTGTCGAAGGCACGCCATTTTTTTTATTTTTATGGTGTACACTATTTACGTGAAGTCCACAATCACGTTTATCCCACCACATCAAATCTTTCTCGCACACTTTACAAATTATTTTCGCACCATCATAGAATAAATCCGAGAATTCACCTATGTATTTATTCACTCTGTCAGCAAATGGCCGTTTTCTACCCCTGCGTACGTCTGCCATGCTTTATTATTAAATTAATATCAACAATACAATACAATAAATAAAATAAAAACACAAAAACAATATGCAATACGCCCAAGTGACTTAACGTGTACACAACTCGAAAGCTAATAATAGACTGGACTGGAAAAAGAGTTTCGCGGTCAAGGTGAATGCCGGCGACAGTAAGTACATCTGTACTCTACGACCATGATACGCAGAAACGATTTGCAGCTTTACTTATAAACTACTGTTTAGATGTAGTAAAATATTCTTTTCTAGAATAAATAAAATAACTCTTACGTAACAAAGAAGAAACATTACCACATAATGAACATTTTGCTACTAAACAAGGTTCTTTTTTTAAATGTCATCTAGTTATACAGGGTGGGGCAATAGTGCGTCTGACTTCGATATCTCGAGTTTTACGATAGCTACAAATTATTATGGAGATACGTGAAGGAAATTGTTTATAAAGACACACCAACAACAGTACAAAATATGAAGGAAAAGATAATAAATGCTTTTAGATCTACCACACCGACAGTTTTAGAAAAGCGCATAGAGACGTGTGTCAATCAAAATGGGCAACATGTGGAGTACTTATTATATTTTTTTCTAATGAGTTATTTGAAGAAACCTCCATTTTTTAAGTTTATTCCTGAATTTTGTACTTATTGCTCAATAAAACGAAAATGGTTGCAATTAGCCATAGGAAAGTACTTTCAAAAAAATGTTCTTTTTTTCGTTTCTATATCACATCGTTGAAAAATATATAGGGTGTTCCATTTGAAAAAAATTGAGAAAATTCAATTTAAAAAGTTCTTAATTGAAAAATAATATTTGGCCACCATGTATATTTTTAGGAAGTAGAAATGGTTCAAAAACATTAATTAGATGTCTCGTAACTAGTATTCACATAAGTTTATCTTAAAACCCATAATTGTGACTGGTGATTTTTTTAATATGCATCCGCACATTGCATTATTTCAACAAAAAAAATTCATTACATCCAAGTGGTTGGGAGATAGTTATTAATAATATAGAAGTGAATAGAGTCTAGAAAGAGGCTTCAAAAAATGTAATGATATACATAGCATTCCATTTAAAAAAAAAGGCATTTGATCTTGTAATTTCGTCTTGGTTCGCCCTGTATAATCGAAAATAATTTCCGGTTATAGACTTTTTTATCTAGTTGTATTTTTTTTAAATTTCTAGCTATCGTAGAACTAGAGATATCGAAGTCCGACGCACTATTGCCCCACCCTGTATAACTACTACAAGTTTGGTTGACTGAGTAGTTAATGTTCGATATATCAAAAAATATTACAGCTAGACCTATCAAATGTTATACATTTGAAATAAGAGAAAAAAGATCTAAAAGAAAATGTAAAAATATACAGGATGTTCTATTTAAAAAATCACCCTCATTATTATATCACGTGACCTATGCAGGCAATTGTTTTTTAGTTGGATTTTAAAATAACATAGATGTAACCCTATAACTTCTGTATTTATTTTTTTTTTATAACTCTATAAACAAGGGAGTTAAGGGGGGGGGGGGCAAAATATAATGATTAACCCTGTACATCTCTTAAAAAATCAAACTAGACTTAGGTAATATTAATTTAATTATAAATTATTCCACTTTTAGTTTATCGGTGCCCAACAAATAGGCCCGAAAGGAGGTGAACTAAAACCAAACAAATGGCAAGTAGTAATCAACAAAACTCTTTGGCTCATTGGAACTGCGAGAAATGCCATTTTGGTTGTTGTATGCGGCTTCATTGGCTATGCACTTTCCGTAAATGGTCCGCCGCCATTTCAAGTAATAGGATCTGTCCCTCCAGGTTTACCTACTTTCAATGTGCCCC
This sequence comes from Rhamnusium bicolor, assembly GCA_029963845.1. Taxonomy (NCBI): domain Eukaryota; kingdom Metazoa; phylum Arthropoda; class Insecta; order Coleoptera; family Cerambycidae; genus Rhamnusium; species Rhamnusium bicolor. Next base: position 482,713 of record JANEYF010005386.1, on the reverse strand, counting down.
CATTTGGGTTCGAAGAGAACAACAATGGAACCGTAGTATCTCACACGTTTTTTGAAATGTTATCCAACATGGGCAGTGGAATTATTATTGTACCTTTGATTGGGCTACTGGAAGATGTCGCCATTTGCAAAGCTTTTTGTAAGTTGTTTTTTGTTTCAACTGTACCGGATGTCGACAGAACCTAAGCCTTTTTTATTTTTGAACGTATCAATTTGAAACTTATAATTTTTCGTTTTTTAATCAACAAATAAATTAGATATCGCTAATTTAGCATCTGTACAATTATTTCAAAGTCAATTTGTAGGAAGCCAAATGCCAATTACAAGGCCCTTACAAAAAAATTACATAAATAGCTATAAAATAAAGATGGCTAAATAGATTTTAAAAAACGAGATGCTGCTAAAAACCGATCAAAAATTATATCAATGGCATGCAAAAAGAATTGGGATTGCATTTAAAGATAAAGTTGAGGTACACTTCTGGTTGAACTAGAAGCCATATCGAACATATTTGTTGGCTAAAAAACGAACAACCATAAATAATACAATATCCCTAAATTTTAAATTGATGAGTTAAAAAATAAAGAAAAAGAAGAGGGTAGCCCTGGTTTTATTGACAACCGGTGTATTATGTAATATTAATTTAAAATTGACAATTTTAATCGGATAATTCTGATTCAAAATGTTCAAAAACTAAAATAATAGCCGAATTAGAATAATATTATAAGAGAAACTGACAGTACAAAAACGTAGTTAATTTTTTTGTCGAAAATTAATCAGCTACAAAAACAAGAAAAAGAAAAAGAGATGTCTCGGTACATATATACAGTGTTCCCCCAGATAGACCTAACTACACTAACTTAATTTATTTTTATTTTTAATTTTTTCGTAAAAAAGTCATTCTTTATTTATTTATTTATTTATTTATTTATTTATTTGGATACTACCACCCAACAGGTAACCATTTACAGGGTGGGAACATTACAATGAAGAATGTGAACATTATAATAAACAGGCATTGCAAAATAACAACATGCATTACAATAATAAAAAATAACAATAATAAAAACAATAACAACAACAACAATAATAATAATAAAAACAAAAAGAATATTAATAACAATAAAATAAAGTAAAATAAAAAAACACATTAAAATAGAACTACAGTAGAATAGTGTATAGCGAAAGTTATAAATTATAAGTCAAGTTGTTTAATTGAACGAATGCTACAGTTGAATATATCAAGCTGATCTTGCAGTAGATTATAGTTTCTACACATAAAATACAAAGGAGAGAATTTTAATAAATTAGTTCGAGGTGTAGGAAGATAAATGTAGTTGCTCCAAAATGAGAGGGCAATCGAACATGTTATGCATAATTTTATAAAGAAAGATTAATGAATGTGCTATTCTTCTATTTTCCAAATTTGACATGTGAAATCTTTCCAACATCACATTTTGCGGATATCCAATTATTGGATAAATATTATCTTCAATAAAGCACAAATATTTAACAAAACGGCGCTGAATATTCTCAACATTATTTATATAAATGGCATATCCTGGGGACCATATCAACGAGCAGTATTCCAATTTTGAACGTACGAATGAATAGTACAGCAGTTTCATAATATCAGTATTATTAAACCCTTTGCAATTTCTAATTATAAAACCTAAACTTTTTAGTGCCGATGCGACAGTGAAATTAATATGTTCCTTAAAACTTAAACACTTATCAAATATAACTCCAAGATCCTTTACTGTATCCGGTCTCTGCAAGATTTGATCGTTTATATGATAATCGTAGTTGATAGGGTTACGCATTTTAGAGAAGGTGAATGAGTTACATTTAGATATGTTGAGAGGCAAGTTATTAGATAGGCACCAGTCATTTACCATGTTTAGGTTATTCTGAAGAATTTCACAATCTTGTTCGTTTTCTATGACACAATATATTTTTAAATCATCGGCATATAAGAGACTCTCTACATTAAGATTATCTGCAATATCATTTATAAAAACAACAAACATAAGCGGGCCCAGTACAGAACCCAAGAAGCATTGCGCAAAAGTTTTTAACCGGAGTCAGAAAAAAATTAAAAATGTTATGGGAAAAAGTTAACACTGACGTAGTTTTCCCTCGAAACCCCAAAACATTATATACTGCAGTATATAGTGTTTTGGTGTTTCATGGAAAACTACGTCAGTGTAATCTTCACATCAAAGGTTTAAACCCACTCCAAATGTGAAATTTGAACGTTGTATCTCAATGTTAATATTTTGCCCTCTTTATGATGAAACAACACAAAAATGCACAATTTATTCAATGACATACACAACATAACTTGAATAACATTAATAATAAAGGGTGTTTCAATAAGAGCGGAATATTTCAAGGTTCGATAAAACATGGTTTTCTGTAGCAAAGTATTGAATTTATTGAGTTATAATGTAGACATTTGGGAGTTATGTATGGAATAACACATCTGGTAAATGGCCGCCACGGCTTTGCTGGCACATGCGTACTCTTTTGGCGAAATTTTGAATAACGGTGTTGCATATTAGTACATATGCCGGTATTTCGTTAATATAGCGTCTAATTTCGGCCTTCAATGCTTCGGTGGTCGCAGGCTTGTTGGCATAAACCTGTGACTTCAGATAACCCCACAGCCAAAAGTCCAAAGGTGTTAAATGGCAAGAGCGTGGCGGCCAATTCTGGTCACCAAACCCAGAGATGACACTACCAGGAAAAGACTCGTGCAAGACCGTCAATGTTTCACGGGCGGTATGGCAAGTGGCACCATCCTGCTGAAACCACATGTCGTCGAGAGCAATATCTTCCAATTGAGGCACAGAAAACTGGGTTATCATAGCACAATAACGTTCGCCATTCACCGTTACAGCATTACTTGCCTCGTCCTCGAAGAAAAATGGCCCAATGATTCCTCCACACCACAATGCACACCAAAGAATGACACGTTTTGGATGCATAGCTCTCTCATGAATTATTCGTGGATTTTCTGAGCCCCAAATGCGGCAATTTTGCCTATTAACGAAGCCATCGAGGTGAAAATGGGCCTCATCACTGAAAACGATTTTGTCCGCAAAATTCTTGTTGTTCAAGGATCCAGTTGGTGAACTCTCTTCGCTGTGCATGGTCTGTTGGCAGAAGTCAATTGGATTTTGTAAAAATGGAAATGTAAATCTTTAGTGAGAATATGCTGAAGAGTGGCTGTTGTAACATCCAATTCTTGTGCACGATGACGAATCGACGTCTCTGGACTCTCGGCCACGCTCTCGCGAACTGCCGTGATGTTTTGTTCTGGACGACTTCTACGAGTTCGTGGCGACGTGTGTTTCATATCACTAACCGAACAAGCACTTTCGAATTTTTCGATTATTCTTTTCACAGTAGATGAATGAGGAACATTATTTCGACCGAAAATTGGACGCACTTTACAAATCGTCGACCTTTTTCTAAAGAAGTTAAAACTATTAGTTTTTCTGGGAGTAGGGGCAGTGTTGCCAAAACAGGTAAAATATCTGTTTTTTCCAAATACCAACCAAAATGTTTGCAAACCTCTACTCAAATATAATAAATATAGTTTAAAAAAACTAAAAAACACGCTTTTAAAGCACATCAAACTAAAAAGTGAAAAATAATTATTAATATAAACTGAAAACAATAATGAACGAAAAATACTAGTATTATTGTGAAAAAAGCGTGGGTTGCTCGATATACGAAAAATATGGCACAAAGCGTCCCACGCTTTTTTCACAATAATACTAGTATTTTTCGTTCATTATTGTTTTCAGTTTATATTAATAGTTATTTTTCACTTTTTAGTTTGATGTGCTTTAAAAGCGTGTTTTTTAGTTTTTTAAACTATATTTATTTTTCACTTTTTAGTTTGATGTGCTATGAAAGCGTGTTTTGTAGTTTGTTTTAAACTATATTTATATTGCTTATTGATGCTGATATTATAACATATTACGATCCAACAGATATTTCTGAAAAAAAAAAATATTTTTTTTATTTCAGCCATGGGATTTGAACTCACGCCCGAGGAGTCTGTCGTTTCGCGTCGACTGCCTTAACTCGACCACCGACCTAACTGACAATCATGGAATGTACTTACATATTAAGCCTTTGCTCTCACGCAGAGGATACGTGAGGAAAGGACTGGCGATCCTGATCAGGATAATGATATAAACTTATCAAATTATTGTATTGTTACCGGTTCTTCGTAAGTGTACAAAGTTTCAATTAAATCTGTCCGTTTAAAGTTGGTCAAAATCGAGTCCAAAGAGTCGGTTACAAACAAACAAACAAGCAAACAAGCAAGCAAGCAAGCAAACATACAGGTGAAGCTAATAAAAGCGTGTTGAAAAAGGAATGATGCATGTACTCACAAACAAAAAGTAGGCGTTGTTTTAAATTTCTTTTACAATAAGAGAAAAACTAAATGATCTGCATTGAACACGAGAACTAACACACACAACATTTCCGCTCTGCTCTTATAGCAGTTTACTAAAATCTAAACAGTTGGTTGGTGTTACTTCTTAGCACCTTCTTTGGGTTATTATCCACTGTCCTATAAATTATAGAAAAAAAATTGTTAAATAAACCTCTGCGCGAAAAGGATGTCAGAAGTTGGGTTTTTTGAAAAATTGTTTTTACCTGTCTAAAAAATATCACACACCTAAAAAATATTAACCTGAAAATGAAACTTAAATGTCTAATATTTAGACGTTTCGGAATATTCTCTGATTCCGTTCTGAAAATTTCTTTGGTAATAAATTGATTTTTGCATCTATGTCAAACATAATCTGAAATATTCGACATTTAAGATACATTTTCAGAGTAATATTTTTTAGGTGTTTCCTTTTTTTGGACAGGCAAAAACATTTTTTTCAGAAAACTAACCTCCGACTAATCCTTTTGGTTCAGAGGCTTAATTAACAATTTTTTTAATAATTTATAGGACAGTGGCTTAACACCTAAATAATGTGCCAGGGAAAAAATTGCAACAAAACGTCAACATAGCATATTTTTTCCATGGCTAACTTCTATGATCACAGCCACTTAGGATATCTCTTCTTATTCTTTAGTAAGTACATTTATTTGGATCGGAAATGACATTGGCAATCTTTTTCTTATATCATTTTTCAATTTCTTTTTTAATAATTGTAACATTTACACCTAATTTCAATTTTATGTACGATATTTCGAAATTCTGAAAGCAACTAAGGTACCTATTTTCAGAATAAGCCAAACTTCTTATAAAGAATGAGTTTTTTTACGAAAAATTAAAAATAAAATAATTTATAAGTATAGTTACAGGTCCATCTGGGCACACTGTATATTGTATACTGTGGATAGGCTTGAACACTATCGAGCTGAACATACAAAAATTATACCCTTTTAGGTACCTACTTCTAGTTCTGAAAGTAAAACAAATATCTGATTCACACCAAAGCAAAGTCGAAAAAATAATGTAAAGAATAATATTAATAACTTTTTATATAAACAATATAGACTCTATATTTAAGTAATGTAATAATTAATAATAGCTAAAATACAAAGGTTATAATTACCTTCATATAACCGATGTCGTCATATTTGCTGATTTACCTATTGAAACTCTAATTTCCATCCACCACATATGTATCACCAAAATATTAAAAGATTTATGCATCTCCGGTGTATAAAACTGCACTATATTTTAGTTATTAAGAATCGTTATTTAAATTAATATATTAATAATTTAAAACAACAAATAAACACAATTGATGTGTAAACAACTAATAGAACTACCTACTAGATTTTTATGTAAAAACTTGAATGCTAGTATAACAATCGAAACAGAAGAATGAATTCGTAAACGCCTAAATATATCGTTTGCTAGGATGGAATGATTTCGTTTATTTATTTCTCTGTGTCACCTCAGAGTTTACTAAATAATGTACAGGGTGAGTCACATAAACGTTAACCCCCTGTTTTTTTTTTTGTTATTTTTAACCCAAATAGTTAGTCCAAAAAATGAACTTGACGATTTTTAATGTAGATTTTATATCTGTCAACGTTTTTCTAAACGTGTAAAATTAAAATTAAATTAAACACCCTATATATTTTTGCATACAGCGTGGTTGGAGGGGAACCCCAATATTTGAGGGATAAGGTCAGATGATTAAAATAAACAAAACAAAATTATAAACGCCCTTGGTAATGGTAATGGTAATGGTGGGGGAGGCTGACGCCTGGCAAGTAGGCCACAGACGGGCCCTTTTTACAAACCCCCAGCTGTCCCCTCAGCCATGTGCTTCTCTTGCTCCCTCATCGAATCTTTCCGACCTTCTGATGAAGGTCAGGATGTCACTCATTGCGAGGGAGCTCATCTCCTCCCTTAGAAGCGCCTCAGAACCGAAGATACTGTGTCTCAGGCGCCCAAACGCTTCACATTGTCCCAGGAAGTGGTAAGATGTCTCTTCATCACTCATAAACGCCCTTACGGAGATATTAATTGAAATGGTTGACAATTCGCTCGAGCAGTGCCTCTCTTTGTTACGTAAACTAATGACTTTAACTATCCCAAAAACAATAATCGAGGGGATTGAGGTCTGGTAACTTTGGTAGCCATTTCTGAGGACCTCCATGGCCAATCGAGAGGTGGGGAAAGTGATTATTTAGATTATTTCTATTGGCAAGCTATCTTAGCTAAACGGTTAATACTACGGTTACATGACAATACAAAAAAAATAAGATCTCCGTAACGGTTACCGCGCGCCGACCGGAAGTTTTGTCTGCCAGCGTAATTGGGGTATGTGGAGTACATATACTAACTACCTATGCGGACAAATATCGGTAACCATTCGTTTAAAAAAAATGTTCCCCTTCCGTATCTGGCCGCCATACCAAAAATTACAAAAAAAGAAGAAAGTATGGTACTCATATGGTCTCTTTGATTGCGACTGGGTAACCTCTCAACTTCGAATTTGCATGCTATTGCTTAGACTAGATCGTCGACAAAGAATATTGTTTTGTCAACAAATAATTGAGAGATATAATGAAAATAATGATTCATTGTATTTGGATTGATGAGTGATAATCTTCCTTTTTTACAGTCAGTTTATTTAACAGATATAACAGTCATCATTGGGTTACAGAAAATTCTTTTTTACTCGTGTCAAGAATTGAATAATAATAACCGTCGACAGAGAATGTTGTTTTGTCAACAAATAATTGAGAGATATAATGAAAATAATGATTCATTGCATAATATTTTTTTAACTGATGAGTCTTTCTTTTTTACAGCAAGTTTGCTTAACAGGCATAACAGCCATCATATATAGAAAATCCTTACATGTTGAGAAATTTAAAAAAGCAAGGGCGCAAAACTCTTAATTGTGGTGTGGGATATACAAAAATATAATAATTGGTCCTATTTTTATAAATGCAAACCTCACGGGTAAAGTTTATCTCAATCTTCTGTATAGTTTATACGAGCACAATTGAAATCGTATAAAAACTAAAAGCCAGCAAAAACAGTCGGCATCTCTTTATTTTATGTATTATTGTATATGTACAATAAAGAGATGCCGACTGTTTTTGCAGGCTTTCAGTTTTTATACGATTTCAATTGTACTCGTATAAACTATAACAGCAAATTGTGGAATACTTTGGATAGTTTGCCAATTTTATTAAACTTAAGAACAATCTGGCAGCATAATGTCCGACCCGTCACGGATTATTTAAATCAAAAAATGTCCTATTTGGATTGGAAAAAATGGTCCGATCCCCTGGCCAGCAAAGAGTCTCGATTTAAATCCCCTAGGTTTTCATCTTTGGGGTGCTCTCAAAAATAATATTTATAGTGAAGAACTCTCAGGGGATACTGAACAAATAAAACTTCTTACAGGGGAGGCAATAAATTTGTTTAAAGAGGATGAGGCGGTGTTTGAAAGAGTCAGATCCAATTTCTTGAAGCGATGTTCCAAATGCATATAATGGGAGTTATGTTGATGATAATGTGATATAATTGTTATACTATTTTCTTCTGTTATGTTACTGACGTATGATGTTATTGTGTTCGTTTGATAATTTCATTATGTTATAGCCACCGTTTATTGTTTTACATTTTGTTATAAAAATCATAAACGATTTTTTTTGTCTAACTATTCCTCAATTCACTTGTTTTCCTAGATATCATCAATCAAATTATTAGCGACATTGTGTCAAATTGTCTGAAATGTTTTTGGTAATAACTCAAAAAGTTCTGGACCAATCATATTATAACTGTATATATTTGTAATCAGAAAAAAATCGACAACCTCAAATATGCACAAATATACAGAGTGTTCCATTTAAAAACATCATACTTTTTATTCCACCCTGTATATTTTACACGTTTAGAAAAACATTGACAGATATAAAATTAACATTAAAAAAATGTTCATTTTTTAGACGAACTATATGGGTTAAAAATAACAAAAATAACAGTGTTATTTACCTTGTACATTTTAAAGAAAATGTTATAAGTACTACAAATAATACATGAATAAAATATCTTCTATATGAAGAAAAAAAGTAGGTAATATTTAAAAATAATGTACAGCTGCCGCAACATAAAGGTTTCCAATCTAATTTTTTTTCACAGCTTGGCTGCTGGATTATACAGGGTGTCCCAAGCAAAAGTAGGCACTCTGAATAACTTTGGAGATAAATTTTTTTTTGGAAAATTGGTGAAACACGTCGACCTTGTTTCCAAGGGGGGACAAATTTTAATGTAACACTTGTATACCTATCATCATCCCTCTACCCTACACGGTTAACCCCTCAAAAAAATTCAAATGGCAAAGGGGGGTCGAGTGATACATCTTTTTGAAAGGTCTTTCAATTCTCTACATAACTGTATTTTTTAAAACTTTTATCGAATCGTTCCTGAGAAATAATTGTTTCATTATTTTAGGTTCGGGAAATAAAAATAAAAGAAGCAGTTTAAATTATAGTATGTATTGTTCAAAATGACCCCCACCGACTTCCATACAGTAGTATGTACGAACATTTCTGAACACGTCTGAAGTCAATAAACGGCATTCTCGAACAATTCTTTTACGTAACTCTTCCAGAGATGCGGGTTTTGTTGCAAATACCTTCGATTTCAAATGTCCCCACAGAAATAAATCCAAGGGAGTTAAATCGGGTGACCTAGCGGGCCACTCCACAGGACCTCTCTTCCAATCCATCGCTCAGGAAACCAATTATCCAAAAATTGACGAACTGCTATAGCAAAATGTGGGGATGCCCCATCCTGTTGAAAAAACAGTTCGCCCTCTAAAAGATTATCGTCTTCTTCGAGGATTTGGGTAATCATTGGGTCGATGTTATTTTCTAACATATCAAGGTACCTTTCGCCATTTAAATTGTCAGGAATAAATAACGGCCCGACAATGTGATTCCCTAAGATGCCAGCCCAAACATTTAACTTCTGAGGCCATTGGGTATGAGTTTCCATGAACAAATGTGGATTGGTTTCACTCCAATACCTACAGTTGTGCCTGTTTACCTTCCCATTTAACTGAAATATAGATTCATCAAAAAAACATGTATTGTACAGTAGATTGGCATTACCGTTTAATTGTTCACTAAAATCTCACAGAATTCAAGTCGACGATCGGGATCATCTTCGTTTAATTCGTGTAGCAATTTAAATTTATATGGATGTAATTTGTGGGCCTTTACAATTCGATGAACACTGCTTCGTGATACACCGGAAGCCTCAGCTACTTTCCTGATCGATTGAGTATTATCCGTCTGCAAATTACCCAGAACTGCCACTTCGACTACTTCATTCCTAATCGGTCGCTGAGGTTCATACTTTTTGTTTCCTATAAAACCTGTTTCCATAAATTTTGTCAATAATTGTAAAACATACTGAGAACCAACTCTTCTATCTGGGTGATTTCTATTGAATATGCGCTCCATAGTTATAGCACAATTATCGTTTTTAAAATAAATGCTGACTATTTCTATTCTCTCCTGAAGGGTATAGACCATTTTGAAAACTCACTCTGGTAAAATGTATCTCGATTTTAAATTGATTGTGAACAAATTAATGTTCAAGGACTATCAAATACTTATGAGTCTTTTATTATTCTAAAACTAAACGGACAAGGAAAGTGTCTTTTGTCGAAAAAACTCGTGTTGATTTGAGAGCACTAAAAAAATGTAGTTTTTTTATAAATTCCAATACCCAGTGCCGTGTATTTTAGATTTTTTAAACGATTTCGATTGTGTGTAATCATCAAAAATAAAATTATTTTCCTTAAGAACGAATCGATAAAAGTTAAAAAAAATACACAGTTATGTAGGGAATTGAAAGACATTTCAAAAGATGTATCACTCGACCCTCCTTGCCATTTGATTTTTTTTGAAGGGGTGGCCGTGTAGGGTAGAGGGATGATGATAGGTATACAAGTATTACATTAATATATGCCCCCCTTGGAAACAAGTTCGACGTGTTTCACCAATTTTTCAAAAAAATTTTATCTCCAAAGTTATTCAGGGCACCTACTTTTGGTTGGGATACCCTGTATATGTCTACTTGAGTGAACGGGTTATGCGGAGGGAAGTAATTTAATGCCTATCTTTAGATTTTATTCGTTACAGAAGAGAGAAAGAATACATGTTCTCTTTTAAATCACAAATTACCTGGAAACCTTTATGCTGCGCAAGCTGTACATAAAGATTTTTTTCTTGATTACGCTGAAATCTGAAATGTAAGACTATAGGTACTAGTAATAATAATTGCACTCGAACGTTGCCTATCACTAAAGATTATCTTTGCTATTACAAATAACTCACATTTTACTCTGATATTGCATAATTACTTAATTAAGATAAAAATAGGACAATTTGCTTCAATTATAATTAAATTATATATTATATAATGGAAATTAAAAATGGCAAATCCAAGATAGAAAAAAGGCAAATTGCTTTAATTTTGATAAAATTTAATATGCTGGGGTCGTTAAACAGAACTCCCCAGTAAACACCAAATTATAGGCCTTTACTGGGCCAGCATTTCCAGTAAAGGTCCATGCTTTGGTATGTTTACTAGGCCTGTGGTTGAGTTTTTTAATTAAAAATAACGACCTCCCAAAATGGCGGAATAAATTTAACTTGCTGATTCGGATGAAATTTGGTAGTAAACATGAATCTGGTTTAAAAAAAAATTAATTCAAAATGGGGAAAAATATATCAGTTCGCTATAATTTGGGAAACAAATGGTTTGAAGGATCCCACACAGAATCTGAAGTTTGTTTTACTAAATTCAAAACAGCGATTAAAATTGGAGGACAAGATCAATCAATTTTGGGTTGTTAGGTAATAAAAGAAAAGATCTAAGGTTAATATCAAAATTTAAAATGATCGACTCCATTTTGGATGATATTAGTTATTCGAGGGTAACTTAAAATTTTCGTAACACTAACTACAGTCAAGTCCTCCACACCTACATTTTTTCTGGCCAGTTTATAATTCCTTTTATTACCATTACAGCGAATGGAAAGCCTGTAGATGCTACGCAAGAATTATTCGCCATAGGCTTTTGCAACGTTGCCAATTCATTCGCCCAGGGATTCCCAGGCTCAGGCGCTTTAGCTAGAAGTGCCGTAAATAATGCCAGCGGTGTAAGAACTACTTTAGGAGGGCTCTACTCTGGTATCCTAGTAATTGCCTCCCTTCTTGTATTCACTCCTTATTTTTATTACATCCCGAAAGCGTCGCTGGCTGGTATCATAATAGCAGCTGTTATTTTTATGGTGGAAGTCAAAGTCGTTAAACCGATGTGGAAGTCGAAAAGTAAGTGTCGTTTAATAGTAGCAGGCCTATATGTCTCTAAATATGTTAGGTTACTTAAGAAACACCCTAATAGGCATAAAAGTGATAAAACATAAATAATACTAATACAGGAAACTTACCTTTTCAGAAAGCTGCTTGGTGGTGTGTTTTGTAACGTTCGTGGCTTGCTTGGTGTTACCTTTGGAAATCGGTATACTTGTTGGAATTGGGATAAACTTACTGTTTATTCTGTATCACGCTGCAAGACCAAAACTTAGCGTCGAAAAGTTAAATGTAAGTATATAGAGTTATTAGGTAATGTAGTTCAACACAAAATGTAAGAAACAGAATACCAAGCAATAAATTTAAGCTTCCCGTTGAGATCAAAGGCCGATCGGCTTGCGACAATATAACAAAAGAGCCTTGAGATATTTACCTTTTTCTTTTGTCGATAGTAGTACACCACCAAATTAAGTAGGTAAATTGCCCCGGGCGTGTTTGTTACATTGCCACATGTCAATTGTCCTGATTAGCAAAAGTTATTGTAAACATTTACAATTCCTTGATACCTATCATATTAACACAATCCTTCCTCTTTTGTTCCAGTCGAACGGTGGTACGGAATACCTTCTGCTTACTCCCGACCGTTGCTTGATCTTCCCCCTCAGTAGACTATGTCCGAAATTTGGTCACCAAACACAGCATCCGACAAGGTATCCCCGTTGTCATCGATTGCACCCACATATACGGTGCAGACTATACTGCCGCCACTGTTATAGATACTTTAACTCAAGATTTTGCGGCCAGAGACCAACCTCTCCTTTTCTACAATCTGAAGCCGTCAGTGTGCTCCGTTTTCGAAGGGCTTTCACCTAAGGACTTTATTGTGTTTTACAACGAAGAGGAAATTGATAATCTGTTGAATGCTCGGTCTTATGTCAAAAAAGAACTTGAGATCATGAGTGTAAATTTGTAAACGTGGGTAGTTGAGGCTGAGGTTCATTTTGTCTGTTGTCTGTGTGTGAGTATATTAATCACAAACATTCTGTCTGAGGATTATAAAAAATGAAATAAGAGGTACCTAGTATCGAAAGTTAGCCTAATGTAGGTCTATGAGATGTCTATTCTCTATTTTGAAACAAGGTAGCCGAGTACGGAGAACTCCTCTAAGCTAAGTTATAGGGGTGGAGAACTACTAAACTAAATATATTCGGTAATGTAGAACTCTTCATAATGCCAATGTCTTAGTCGTTGATGGTCATAGATAAATTTTTTGTCTATGTTGATGATGCATAAAATGCATATACTGAGTGATTCAGTTCAGTTTGATCAATCACGCAGGTGATAGACCATCGATAAATAGGTGGAATATAATTAATAAACTAATGTCTAGTATAATCGAAATCACGAAAGAATGCCGTACGTCACAAATTTATCTCTAATCTACAATGTACGCTGTTCAAGCGTTCTTTGTTTACAAAATAATAAAACGAGAGGGATATCGCAAGGAAGTCCATTATATGTGACTGTTAATATCTCAGACTAACGTTGTTGATGCATTATACGAAAACCTAACTTCCTTGATGAAAAAAAAAAAAAGGTCTGATTTCGTACGTCTCAGTAACAAGCGAGAATAATATCGATCAATCTGATCGAACACTTTTGACCAGTGTTATCAAATGTTTCATAGTTTCTTATATCTGCATGTTAACTGTTAAATTTAGATTTGTTTGTTTTTGAGTTTCATTGGTACCGTTTTTTTATTTAATTGATTTTTGTATATGAAAAGCAAATCTTTTCAGTACTAACGATAGTTAATCTTCAAAACAAAAGGTATGTTTCAATGTGAAATGATAATGACTCTTAAAAATATGTATAAAATCCTCTTTCTAAAACACCATCAGACAGTTCTTTTATGTTTAATGATGTTAATTAATTTAAATGTAATTGTTAATATCTACAAACAATTATATAAAAACTAGCGGATCACTCTTTTACTCATATCTTTTAACAGAGTAAATCAACGGAATTCTTTTTTGTATACAACAATTACTTAGAAAAAGCAATAATCAGACAAACTTTCAGTGCATTCTAACAACCCAGTGTCGTACTAATAGGGGTCATGTGACATTTTATACTCTAGAAATAAATTGCGGTTAGGTTTTTTTATTTTTCTTTTAATTTTCGTAATCCTTGACTCAAACACTACAAGAAAGATATACTTGTTTAATTTGTCCAGAGGCGTCCATTTTCGAGATATTTTCAATTACATGGCGCAGCGTCATGTAAAATACTATTTTGCAAATACAAATGAGAATTACCAAGAATCAAATTTTATTACCTAACAACAGATTAATTAAAATTAAGACTATGACAATAACTGTTCAAAGTGTCCTCCGTTGACATGTATACACTCGCGCACACGCTTCTCTAAAGAAAACATAAGTCTGCGCAAATCTGGTTCATTTGCTAATTGTTCAAAACTGTTTTCTACCCTTAGTCTCAATTCTTCTACAGTATCTGCGGGGGTTGTGTAAACGTTGTCTTCAATTTGTCCCCAGACAGTAAAATCTAACGGATTTAAATCCGGAGATCGTGCAGGCCAATGAATAGGAGCGTCAACTCCACGACCAATCCATCGATTTGGAAAATGGTTACTAAGCCATTGCCTAGATTGTCTGCCATAATGCGGCGGGGCGCCATCGTGCATAAACGAAACTCTGCGCCTAGTTCTAAGTGGAATATGTTGTACGAATAAAAAAAAATGTTTTCCGAAAATTCGTGATATAAATTTGCGGTTAAATTGCCAGGAAATATGTTATACCCGAGAATCCTATTGCCCAGTGAGCAGCTCGAACATTTATTTTAAATGAGTGTTGGTAATGAGTGACTTTAGTTGCTCGTGGATTTTCCTCTGCCCACATGAATTGCGCATGTTGAAAACCCCATTTCTGGTAAAAGTTGCTTCATCCGTAAAGATGATCCATAACCATGACATAAAATTGGGATTTCGATTATGCATATCAATTAACCATTCACAAAACTCAATACATGCTACTCTATCTTCAGGCAAAAGATCCTGTACTTGCCTCAAATGATACGGGTGTAGCTGCTGTTTCCTGGCAATTCTCCAGGCAACGGACTGAGAAATATTTGTTTGAGTTACTAGCCGTCTTGTGCTTACGGTGGGATTATTATGTAAAATTTCTAATACATCTTCCTCCTTTTCAACTGTTCGTGCAGTTTGTTTTCTACCTTTGTTCAAATGTGGTTTTACACAGCCAGTTTCACAACGGCATTCGACTGACAAAAAAGTCCTACGATTTGGCACGATTCTTTTGTGAAATCTGTCTGAATAACATCTAGCTGCTTGTGTATCCTGCAGAAGAATAATTTGTCATTTTTATAAATTACTTTTATCACAAGTGAATTTATTAAATAGTAACAAAATGACACTTGACACAAGAACCGAGGCACCTTTATAACTTTATTTGCAAAATAGTATTTCACATAACGACTGGTACTGCGACATGTAATTGAAAATATCTCAAAAGCGGACGCCCCTCGGCAAATTAAACAAGTATACCTACCTTTTTTGTAGTGTTTGAGTTAAGGATTACAAAAACTAAAAGAAAAATAAAGAAACCTAACCGCAATTTATTTCTAGAGTATAAAATTTCACATGACCCCTATCAATATGGCACTGGATTGTTAGAATGCTGAAAGTTTGTTTGATCACTGCTCGTTCTAAGTGATTGTTATATACAAAAAATGAATTCCGTTGATTTACTCTGTTAAAAGATAAGTTATTTAACACCATGTATCTTGCTAAGGTAGCATATTTGGAAAAAAATTTATATAGGTTTTCGTATTATTTCGACTTTATCTACACTCCGTTTAATTTATGGTACTCAATTTAGAATCACCTTGTATAATGATTTTCAATTAAACTTTATTTCATGTCACCCTTTGAAGGGGTTGTAACTTCCTTATGTAACATTTGTGGGCACTAATTTGTTAAACAAACTCTACTTATCTTTTCATGATCTATCACCTGTTGAAATTTGATTTACTCGATTGAATCACGCTTTATATATATCTTTATTTTCTGTTATACGTCTTATAATTTAAAATTTAATATTTTTTGTGCTATACGATGACACAATTGCGACATGAAAAGTAAAAATAAAAAGAATCATCTATATATACCATTTTTTAGGAAATTGAGCTAAAATTTCATACCTATATGTTGCAATTGCTCTTACTTTAATGTTAGAGCAAGCAATTCTATTTTTAAAAAATAATTCTTGGACGAATTTAAATATTATTGGAGATTTAGTACATTAATTAATTTGTGCAGAATATATTCTTCATATTTCTATCCAGTAGTATATGACACATATGCTTCAGAAACCTTTGTAAAAAAATGTTAAGAAGACCTATAAAAATATGCACGAATAACGTTTCCTAAAAATTGTTTTCTAAATATACTGTGTGTCACTGAGATATGGCTCACCCCATTTTTTTGTTTGATTTTTAACTTAGAAAAATGATATCAATATAGGCAATACACACATAAAAAGACATTATTTGACACAAAAAAATATATATATTTATCATTTTCAACGAAAATAATGGCAACTTTCTAATTTTCATCATGACTTCCTGTATATTTTTACAGTTTTCGATAGAGCATTAAATTCTAAGTTCGGCAACGTGTGGCTTTTGTTTTTCGTTATTATTAGCGATATATTATTAAATATAGAAAACACAGTAGGCTTATAAAAATTTTAAATATACGTTTCAAATGAAGTGCTATTGTTTCTTTAATGACTATATTATTGTATTATGTATAGTTTATACGAGCACAATTGAAATTGTATAAAAACTAAAAGCCAGCAAAAACAGTCGGCATCTCTTTATTCTATATATTATTGTATATGTACAATAAAGAGAATGCCGACTGTTTTTACAGGCTTTCAGTTTTTATACGATTTCAATTGTACTCGTATAAACTATACAAAGATATTAAAATTAGTTACTTCTCTCTCTTTTTTATGAAGCAACTTTTTTTAAGGGTGCTATAATTTAAAATTACAAATAATTCTGATATTTTACATATATTAACAAGAGCTTGTCAAAATTCACTTAAAACTTATAAGCCTACTGCGTTTTTTGCTTTAATAAATATATCACTACGCTAATAACAACGAAAAACAAAAGCCAGACATTCAAGTATGTCACATTATCCAACTCAGAAAATAATGCCCTATCCAAAACTGTAAAAATGTACAGGCGGGTTCATAATAAAGAAACCGCTGCCAATTACTTGGGGATCAGAACTTCCTCAGCGTAGTAAAAATCGACGTGTGGTGGAGTTTATAATAAAAGTAATTTTTGACGTTTCAAAAAAGTCCCATTTTGACGTTTCAAAAAAGTCACATTGGTGGAATGTCACTAATATTTTTTAGACATTGGGACCGATTTTGCTCAATCTCTTCCTTGACCTCTAGAATGTGTGTACCAAATTTAAAAGCTTTATCTCAAAAACTGTAGCTGCTATCGCGACCAGACAGACAGACACACAGACAGAAAATTTTTTCTGTCTGAAATTTTGTGTATCGTCATAATTCGTCGAGATTCGTCCAGAAATGCAATAAAAATTTTCAAAATTTTTTTTCACGAATTCATAACTGCCTCACTTTGAGGGGTGAGGAAGTAATTAGAAAGAAATAATGTCTCTATTTGTGTATTGATTATATATCATTTTTCTAAGTTAAAAATTAAACATAAAAGGGGGGATAACCATATTTCACCCTGTATACTAGCTATAGTAAAAGTTGGGGACTTATATCAAATATGTTCAAAAATTTTACAAAATAATGTTGATAAAACACTATAGTAATATAAAAATCAACATAAAAGTAACTGACGGATATATTTCAACTGTTTTTTCAGTGAGGCGTGTTTGTCTTTTCTTTTCTTGGGCCATAGTGTATTCCAAAAATATTTGTAGATACCAAAGCATCAAAGATTTGCTGTGTGCATTTTTTATTAGGTCACTTTTTTTGTAAGGACCAGTGACGGCTGGTGAAATTCAGGTTGTCATATCTTAGTATTGCACCATGGGAGCCAAGCGATACTTTACGATAACTATCAAGGCTAAAGAAGTTTTGCAGAAAAAAATTGCGATTGATATTTGCGAAAAAAAGTTGGATAAATTGTGAGTCTCAAAGGCTATTTTTTAAACGACTTATAAAATATTTGCGAAACTTTTTTTTTCAGAATCAGGTGGAAAATATAACGACAGATTTCAATTTACATAAAGAAATATTGATTTTTTTACATAGTTTCACCTTTTTGAAATTTGCAGTGACAAATGAATCTAAAATAAAATTTCAAAACGGTGTAACTTCATAAAAAAGCAAAATTTTTTTGATAAAATTTGAATTCTATCGTTATATTTTTCACCTGATTCTGAAAAAAAATGTTTTGCAAATATTTCACAAATCGTTTAAAAAATATCCTTTGAGACTCACAATTTTTTTCAACTTTTTTCGCAAATTTCAATCACAATTTTTTTTCTGCAAAACTTCTTCATTTAGACTTGATGTGGAGAACATCCCGTCTACCTATCCTTGTGGTAAACTATCGCTGTCACCATTATAATCAAATTTTTATTTCTTAATCCCACCTCTGTGCCATTATTATAATAAAATTTAATCAATCTCTCTCAAAATAAAGGAGAAGGGTTGCTGCCACCACCGCCGTAGGCTGTAAGGGAAACAGACACTAGTAGCGCCAGCTCTTTCAAAGACTGGATCCGTAGCCCTAGGAATGTCTAGGATAGAACTCTCGACAGAGAATTAGTAAGACACACAGGTTTCATAAAATAATACGTGTAATAAAAGAAAAATCAAAATTATCCACACATCACAACAAATTTTCCAATACTCAATATTAAAAAAATAAAAAAAAACTTTACAAATTATAAAATAAACTCTTGGAGAGTAGGAGAGAGCACTCAACATGCTATAAAATATTTCTTCAGCTGCAAGTTACAAAATAGTTTAATCTGACAAAATTCTGCCATCTCTACCATTGGAACACACATAAATTCATAAGACACTTATGCAATAATTTACCAACAAAATTTCTAGACTTATAGCAGAAAATAAGTACAATAATTTAAATTTCTACCCCAAGTATGTACTATGTAATAGACATAATTTTACGTCCGCCCTGACTCGTCCACGTACGTTCGACACTCTAATAGCCAAAATAATTAATTATAATAGTTACAAATTTCATAATTTTCTACACCTCGACGTCTCTTGGTGTTTACCGGCCGACACTCCACTTTTTGACTCTCCCTTTTTACCCGCCGGCTTTAGCAAAACCGTTTCCTTAGAGTCAGCAAATTCCTATATGATATAGATGCTGTATTAAATAAGCTACTTATACAGGGTGTATTACAATAAGCTACTTGTACAGGGTGTATTACATTGATAGTGACGCCTCAAAGTATCGCTTGGGTCCCATGCTCCAATACTAAGATATGACATAGCGTAAATTTCACCAGCTGCCACTAGGAAGGACGTTATAGCCTAAACATTTTAAAGAATTTGGCATCACTATTGAAAACTAATTGGGCATTTAATGATAATGTGAAAAATCTGTAGAACTGTAAATATAAGAAAAAGACAAAAATAGGAATGGTTTCTTCATACAAAAAAGCAAAAATATTTACCCATATAATATACATTTGTGGTCTTTCTGAAAGGTAAAAAAAAATTTTTTTGGTATAGAGAGTTCCTTACTGGATTATCGTATATTTTAGACTCCATGTTCAATAAACAAAATTGCACAATGTTTAATATTAATTTCTTGCCAATTTAGAAGTAAACAATCCAAAGAAAAACATTAGCAAAAGTGGTGCTTTGTTTTAAAAATAATTATTACTTTTTTTTTATAATACCATTTGTTGGCATTTTCACTGAAATCTTAACATGAATAGGTTTCTATATTGAAATGTATATTATTCTTAATTTTCAGTATATGTAATATTACATAGTTTAAGTATAATCTGTGATATTAAATTTTAATATACATAAATTATCCGCATTGGTTTTATTTTCTTTATTACCCTAAAAATCATTGATTTTTTGTTAAATAAAGAGAGACGACGCCCTGCAGTTTATTGGGCTTCGACAGTTCCATACCTCAACTGAATCGGAAACAATAAATATATCAAATATTTTCAATTTGTCCCCAAATAGAGTTAAACCACGAATCTTAGCTACCAGATAAATAGGTTTAGAAGCACTACCCACCTGGCTACGCTTATCAAATATACCTAATGGACGTTTTAAATACAAAAAATTGAATAGTCTATAGATTTTTTGAAAAATAAGTGTTTTTTGTGCTATGAACATTTTCTCATACGCACTTAGTTTCTGAGATACAGGGCGTCGAAATTTTTATTTAATAAATGTTTTTGTCACAAAACTTTTGCATTTTTTAATATATTTATTCTAAATTTGACAGTGATTTATTGATGGAATCTGAAATAATGATGAAAACTTTTATCCAAAGGCCACTGGCGTAGATTGAGAGAACATGAACCCCTTTTTTCTTTAAAACTTCTACGCCCATGACTGTTTAAAATTAAAATAAACCGTTTTTAAATTATTCCAAATTTCTTTTGAAAATTAACGTCTCTTGCATGTTTTTGATATTTTTTGATAGTATTCTGTTCCATATTTTTTTATAGGTGGCTTTGATAAGATTTGTAATCATAGTTGTTAAAACTATCAAATCAATGAAAATACTATTTGCTGCGTCGATGATTTCATGCGTTCAGGGTTCAGAATTTATATGAATTTTATGAAATGATTCGATACAGTATCGTCTCAAAGCACTTGTCCTTTTTTTTTAGCCTATCCCATAAAACAATGGGAAAATATCAGCTCTTAATGATTATCTGAGTAATGAGTATAAAAACAAAAGCCCGCGGCACCAACAGCGCGCCCTTTATTCACTAAAAATGACATTTGTCCTGTAACATTTAGCCTACTATGATTATCTTTCCAGTAGATCAAATGCGCGTCCTCGTTCTACAACTAAAAAAAGGGATTTCTTCTCGATCATACCACATAAATAATAATGGTATATTCTCTTGTCGTTACAACAGAAAATAGTTATCCATACCATTACTGTATGTGGCGGAAAAATGCTATTTATTGCTTTATGGAGATTGAGCTATTAGGCTCAATCTCTACATATAAATCAATATTTATCAGTCTTATGACGTCACAGTGTCAGTAGTTTGCTTTTCAATATCCTATCCTATCATCGACATCTTTGAATAAATAATGTAATAATAAGGCACAAGTATAGAATATTAAAAATAATGATAAATACATAGAGGAACATTTTTTTTAAACTTTCGATGAATCCTGCATGTGTTGCCACTTATACAATATCACACTTAGTGACAGTGTGATATGATAACATAACAACATATCTAATATAATTATTGATTAATTTACAAACTCCAAATATTAATTGAATGAATTTCGTAACTTTGCTATTCACGATTTTCTTCAAAGGAAAAATTATGCTAATTGAAACTCAAAACTCAAATTTAAATTTTTATTATAAACATTGGAATATTTCGTTAACACTAATAATAATAAATAAATTTACTGTATAGTAGATGGCAAAAATTTGGCTTTAATTTATGTTACAATAAAAATAGGGCACAAATGAAAAATGAACACAGAAAGTTTTTCACCTATAGGGAAAATATATTTGGAATATTATTTAGTATCACATCAATAGATATATTTTCACTATTTACTTTCACTTACAGAATGTCCTTACCAATATTTAAGCAACTATACTCTCACTATAACAAAAAAAACATATAAATAACAAATGGACTTGGAATATTGGCTAGCACATTCTGTTCAACAGAAAAAACAATTTTAAATATATATTGCAAAACAACAACAAAAAAAACGTTAAAAATATCACGATAACTATTTTCAAAATAAACTACTATATGAAAATTTAATATTTGATTATTCTGTTTTGCATTTAGAAATTTTTGTTATGATTTGAGCAAAAAGTGAAATACTTTATGGTTATATACACCAGTTAAGTTTCTCTAAATAATAAGATTGGATATACTGAGTACCTCTAATTTGTAGCCTTTTTTTAAAATTTTATGTGATGCTGTAGTCACGCAGTTATAATCAGTCTATACATTTTCTTTCCTTCCAATTTCAGTTCAGTCGATATCTATAGGTTTATTGATATCTAGAAAATAAATTCAGTTTTACGTTAGGTCATATTAGAACAAAAGTAGGTACTTTTTTGTTGGAAATTGATCAGATATTCTTGTCAAAAGCTAAAAAAGACAACCATATGAACCTGTTTCACCAGTAATTTTGCCAAAATATCAAGCTAACAAAAAAATATCAATGGCCTACGTTAATTTAAAAACATCTGGAATGGATTATAGCGAGTGAATTTTGGACAGAAATTTCAAAACACCCTATGTAAGTAAAAAATAATTTTCTCTCTTTAAAAGTAATATAGTAATAATGTTGATTGTAAGTGGTGTTCTTTTTTTTACTTTTATCAATTTTGTTAATGAAAACTATTTTTATAAGTGAAGAGTGAAAGTGGTAAGCGTCACAACTAAGTTATCAAAATATTCAAGAAAATGGTAAGTAATCCACATGGTCCTTACCGGTGGCTCCAATATTTTAATTGACATATTAAGGGCCGGTTTTTCCACCTCCCATTAGATTTGTTTGATAAATAAGTTCCATGAAAACAATTATTTATACAATTAGGTTTGTTCCAACAGTAGTCTTGGACTGGTTTGAAACCATCAGAAATATTCATCCAGTTAAGTATTAATACAGTGTGACCCACTTAAGAGGGCTAATCGAACCAGTGTTTGTAAGGTAATTTTTCAAAATATTTCTTCCATACGGTTTGGTCAAATTACATCAAATTTTGAGGATCAGTAGTTGAAAGTGTACCAGAGGGTACATGTATATCTATTTTAATTAATTTTCACTTTATGTATGGAAAATTTATACTGTAAATATAAGTGAAATTTGAACGTGATTAGCTCCTGAATTATGATATCAATCGGTAAAATTCGAGGTAAAATTCATACATGTCTTCTAGAATGAATCTTCATAATTATGCTCAGTAAGTTTCAAACTTTTATTCCGTACTATTTGGTTAAAATAAATTTTCTAAATAAGTATCTTTGTCACTACAAATAGAGCAAGGAAGTGTTACCTCCATCGGGAATCGCACCTCAATGAAGTCGGTGAATAAAACGTCCAGTGAAGGTATAGTCAAGAGCAAAATTATTCAGCGGTGCATGTATAAAAACTTTCTAGAGAGCGACATAGCTATCCGAAGCTTTTTCTCGACTAGGCCCCTTAAGATCGCAACACCCCTGTATACCCGTTAATTGTTGCTTGATTAACTTCAAATTTTGGTGGTAAGCAAAGATTGATAAAGTGATTTTTTGAACTTAGTAACAAGTGATACATGTCAGTAGCGTGCGATTTTATGGGGGTTTGAAAGGTCGATTTTTTTAAAAAAGTATTAGCAATTTTTTTATTTAAATTTCGGTTTCTTCGTCGTAAAGTGCACCATTTAAAACCCCCCAGGTATAAATTTTAAGTGGGATCACTTATCTGGTTACTGAGATGTAGGCCACCAAAAATTTCGATTTCGCAACACCCCTGCACACCCGTTAATTGATGCTAATTAACTTCAGATTTTGGTGGTAAGCAAAGATCGATAAGGTGATTCTTTGAACTTAGTAACATGTGATACATGTCAGTAGCGTGCGATTTTATGGGGGGTTTGAAAAGTCGATTTTTCAAAAAAAGTATTAGCGATTTTTTTATTTAAATTTCGGTTTCATCATCTTAAAGAGCACCATTTAAAACCCCCAGGTATCAATTTTAAGTGGGATCACTTATCTGGTTACTGAGATGTAAGCTCTCAAAAATCCAGTTTCTTCGTAAGTGATTCAGTTGTTTGAATTAAATTTTGGCAAAACTGATTGTGCATTCTTTGAAAATTCACGGCATTTCTTTTTTTGTTCATTCCATAATCAGTTTTTTAAAAGTATGCCGTACACTACTCAGTAAAGTGACCAAGACTTTTCAATAAACGAAGTATCTAAATTTATTTTTAACTGAAAAATAACAAAAATAAATAATTTTAACTCTAGTCAGAATTAACAAAAATAAATGTTTAAATTGTTCTGGTTTCTACCAAACCTGCATTTATTTCAACACATTTATCATATCGTTTCCATATATTATTGACTGCATTCCTTAGCTGTTGCGGTGTAATTTCTGCACAAGCTTGACGTATCCTTGCGCAAAGATCTGCTCGATTTATTGGACGTGCTTTGTAGACCTTTTGAATTAAAGGACCCCATAGGAAAAAAATCAAGAATTGTGAGATCGGGTGACTTGGGCGGCCAATGAAATAAACCACTATCGCGGCCTATCCTACGGTTCGAAAAATTTTCATTTAGCCACTGTTTAATAATTCTTGCATTATGCACGGAACAACCATCTAATTGAAAATGTAAATTTCGTATTTCCACAAGTGGAAGTTCATCTATTGCGTCCGATAATTCATTTCATAAAAAATGTAAAAAAATTTGCGCATTGAGATTTCCATCAAAAAAAGAAGGGTCCTATTATTCTATCATTCATTATTCCGCACCAAACGTTGATCTTTTCTGAATATTGCCTTTTGCTGTTAATTATCCAATTTGAGTTTTCCCATGCCCAATACCAAACGTTTTGGGATGATACTACTCCATTTATTGTGAATAAAATATTTTTTTTAAAAAATCTCTATTATTCAGGTACTCGCCTTGTGCCCACAAACAAAATTTCATACGTTTATCTTCATCGCCCTCTTCTAAACTATGGAGAAATTTTGGTTTAAATGCCTTTATTTTATTTTTTTTTTTGAGACATCTTCGAATAGTTTCCCTTGGCAAGTTCAAATCTAAACTAGCCACTCTTAAACTAGTATGCGGATTATTTATAAAGTGATGTAACACAGTCCGGTCATGTCATCTGTTCCTTCTTCGTACATTATCTTTTAAAATGTGTTTACGTACAGCTCCAGTTTCATTAA
Source organism: Rhamnusium bicolor (assembly GCA_029963845.1). NCBI lineage: Eukaryota > Metazoa > Arthropoda > Insecta > Coleoptera > Cerambycidae > Rhamnusium > Rhamnusium bicolor. Next base: position 457,667 of record JANEYF010005386.1, on the reverse strand, counting down.
ATATATTTTTAACTCTAACAGAGCTACTGTTGATAGGGGGACGATCTTGATGTCTATCGTTAAATATTCTGCATACTTCTCTTACACTCCGATCGTTGTCTCCACAAAGACGTACAATTTAAATTTTTTCTTGTACTGACAATTTTGCAGCCATTTTCTAAGTTTCTTTCTCGAAAGTACAAATGTAATTTTTGATGTAGAGTTATTTAATAACACTAATTTAGCATAGTTTTATAATCACTTATTTGCATAAATTGACATTTATGCAGTAACAAACTGTCAAAGTCACAGCTTGCTTTTTTGTTTCATTTAAATTACATGAATTTTTATTGAGAAAATGATGAAATTTAAAACGTCTGCACCAATAATAAAATATACGATGGGTTATTAACTAGAAGGCAATATTCTGAAAAGGTTAACGTTTGGTGCGGAATAATGAATGACAATAATAGTAGTCTTTTTTTTTATGGAAATCTCAATGTGCAAATGTTTTTACATTTTTTACGAAATGAATTATCGGACACAATTTTAGCTTCGTTGTGAATTTATTGAAAAGTGTTGGTCACTTTACCGAGTAGTGTACAGCATACTTTTAAAAACTTTGTAACGAAATTGCAAGCTATTTCATTCCAGTGTGTTGTGTTCCACGATGAATTAAGTTTCAGCCAGTCTAGTCTAGATGGTGCCACTGATTTCTACTGGAACAGTTGGGTTTGCAGATTTTTGCACTAAATATCCATCTATCTTTATTGCTCATACTCTACTCTCAAATGTCTGTCTCTTTCCAAACTATAACCGAGTTTAGGTGGGAGGACAGAACGAAGCTTCCTTCTTCTTACTAGGGCAGCCAGGAACAGTGGTTGTCTCTGGTGCCGCGTTCTGATGGAAACCATCTCTAGTTCTGCGGTCTGGTAAGATTTATATGTTTTCTGGTATTATCTTGTGATTTTATGATCATCATTATTTAAAAAGTTGCTATATTAATTTAAAGTACCTTTGAGGTAATTTTCATAGTAATATTGTACCGTAATTATCTTAATTTACGCCTTGGGCGAATTTGCTTTTCGGTGATCAGTTCACCTTGGTTGTTCTTTGGAACAGCCATCATTACTATTGATTAGTATCAATTTATCGTGCCTTGCTGGCAATTTATCTAATATCTCTTTGATATTGTAAGAATTTCGTGTGTTAATTTAAACTAACTTTCGGTTATTGTAAATTTTAGATTTACTCGGCAACGGATGTCGCCATTTTGTATCGTAGTTAGTTGTTTTCTGTCTTTGTATCTTGATGTTTTAGGTCACTTAGCTACGTTGGTAGCGCTCTCTAAACAGTGGTGACTGGTGACATTTGGAGATTGGTACACCTGGTTGAACCAAACCTATTTGTTTATAACCTTTGTGAAAATTATCTAATTTGGTGCATTTGTTTTGTGATGGATTATTTTATACCAGTGCATATAATTATCAACCAGACCTCAGTAACTTAAGGTTTTTTCTAAATTTAAAATATCGAATGCTTACTTGAACTTTTACTTAGTATTTAATCATGAACGCTGCTCTAGTGGAACCTTGCCTAGTTCTCTGGCAAAGATACCTGCCTAGTTATCTGGCACTTGACTTTTAATTATCTAAAGTAAACATATAGTCAAGTATATATCTTTATTTAACTTTATCTGCAATTCATTAGAACCTCTCTCCAAGGAACTAATAAATGATTTAATTTAACGTTACTTTTAAGTTGAAAACTCTCATATTGTTTTATATTTAGCAAATATTTATTTACGTTATCTTTCTAGTTGTCTGTCTGTATACAGATATTCTAAATTCTATTTTCTTGAAGATGAATTTCTTTTAGTAAAAAAATATCTTAACATATAGGGAATACCTGTTTCACTTTGTTTATTATCGTAGCTACACCTAGTTTATTTGTTGGACTAGTATTTTTTCTATTTAACGTCACTTTTATTAATACTTAAGTTAGTTGAAGTCTTCAACTTCCTAACATATTATAGGATACCGATCCTAATTTGTTTAGTTTGCAATTTACTCTGTAAATTTGTGTTAACTCATTTTGTCTACGTAGCTGGACAATTCAAACGTCACAGCTTTTAACTTTATTTTGCCTGTAATACTGATCTCATAAAACTCTCCCCTTTTTATGTTAATACCTGGACCAAGAGAAGAGGATAACTGGTGGATCGAAGTGATCATTATATACTGGGTGGAGCAGGAAAATGATATTTTATACAACTGGCATTTTTTCTCAAGGGTAACTGCAGTACTGACAGTGGTGAGTCAAATTGACACCGAACCCATTAAGAGCATAGCCGTTGGTGGATTCTTCGCTGGACTAACCCATTGGAAATACGTAAGATCTTCGTCCCCAGTAAACATTTATATTTGGTCAGAAGAAATTTGTGTTGTGAGAGATCAGGCATTTCATTTTTCATTTGTTTTCCTCTTTCAATATCATTTTTTTTTGTTAGTTTTTGGTCTTCAACCACAAGTAAATTTTAATATCTTGTATATATTGTACATCTCGTATACCAGTCTTTTATATTATATTTTTTTATTAAATAATATCTTTTTATTCAACTTCCTTCCCAACCGAATTCAAGTTTGATCGTTATCTTTACCTTTTAAAATAAAATTTTAATTATTTGGTACTTGCAAAAGTCCTGGCGCCCAGCTTAGATTTTGGTGATAACTCAAATCAATCGAAGCCCTTATTTACGACCTGCTCACTGAGCTACCGGTTCATAAGTACAACCCCCAGCTTATTGTGTTATGCCAACAATTGGACGGGGGTGTTGCAACTTATTATGCCGTGAATTTTCAAAGAATGCACAATAAGTTTTGCCAAAATTTAATTCAAACAACTTAATCACTTACGAAGAAACTGGATTTTTTGGGGGCTTACATCTCAGTAACCAGATAAGTGATCCCACTTAAAATTGATACCTGGGGGTTTTAAATAGTGCTCTTTACGATGATGTTACCGTAATTTAAATAAAAAAATCGCTAATACTTTTTTTGAAAAATCGACTTTTCAAACCTCCATAAAATCGCACGCTACTGACATGTATCATATGTTACTAAGTTCAAAGAGTCACCTTATCGATCTTTGCTTACCACCAAAATCTGAAGTTAATTAAGCATCAATTAACGGGTATGCAAGAGTGTTGGGAAATCGAGGAAACTGGATTTTTGGTGGCTTGCAGCTCAGTAACCAGATAAGTGATCCCACTTAAAATTTATACCTGGGGGTTTTAAATGGTGCTCTTTACGACGATGAAACCGAAATTTAAATAAAAAAATCGCTAATACTTTTTTTAAAAGATCGACTTTTCAAACACCCATAAAATCGCACGGTACTGACATCTATCACATGTTACGAAGTTCAAAAAATCACCTTATCGATCTTTGCTTACCACCAAAATTTGAAGTTAATCAAGCATCAATTAACGGGTATACAGAGGTGTTGCGACCTTAAATGGGTCACACTGTATAAACATAGTGAGCTTGGCATATAAGAAGCAACTGGGCGAATATTTCTGACGGTTTCAAACGGGTCCGAGACTGCTATTGGAACAAACCTATTATTAATCGTATTCAAGGAAACTATCTACCAAATGAATTTAATAGAAGATGGATATTTATTCTGTGGATAATTGTATTAATAATCGTTTCCATGAAATTTATTTCCCAAGCAGATTTAATGGGAGATGGAAAAGCTAGCTCTAAGTCTTATATTGTGTGTGACACATCATTTTTGCCAGAATGTGGAGCAAACTTTTGGCACTTACCCACTTTGTAACTTCCACTCTTCAATATGTGCACTTACCCTGTGCCTGGATAATAATAAGGAGGTGGCCTTCCATATTCTCTAGGAGCTTTTTGGTACTGTGAAGGGCCTCCATTTGGAAATTCCTCCCAATGCCTAAGCAAAAATGAACAGAAATGCTTGAGCAAAGCAAAAAAAATTGCAACATCACTTATAAAAAAAATTTTGACACATTAAGCAGAATAGTAACTTACGATACATGAGGAATATTAAAAAAAAAACTCTAATTATTTAGTAGGTAGATATATAGAAATAAAGAACAATATAACATGGAAATTTAATTATTGGATGGTAAAAACAAAAGGAAGTCGTAAAAATTAAATAGTGTTACATAACTGTTAATAACACTCTATGGACAACACTTACTATTGCCAGATTGAATAAAAAATTTTAAAACATAAATTTAAAAATAAAGCCGTTCTTTTTTTTAGAGAAATATTATATATTGATGTCTAAAAGTCACAATCTTATCTTGAAATAGATTAAACAAAAACCAATATTAAATACTATAAACTATTTTATCACGTAAGTAATTTTATAAATTATATTTTTATTTGTTTAGAATTCAAGGAAAATTTTCAATAATCACAGATTAAAATTGTCTACACTACTCATAAAAATATCCTATTTTTTCTTATTTGTGTTTTTTTTTTTTGTTAATAAAACATGACTTAATATCATTGGAAATTCAAACTTGTAAAAATTTAAACAAAAAATGGAGAAGAAACGTATTTCGCCAATCATTCTTAGGAAGAATGTTTCTACCATAAATAAAACAAGTTGCCCCTGAAATATTAGATAACTACTGCTTATAGTTTTTAATTAGTTTTAAAAAAGATTAATAATTTTAATATTCATAATTTGATTGTATAATAAGCATAGGCAAACATACACAAAAACATATTTATGTAAAGCTCCCAAGAAGCGCTCATTAAAAGTATGGCGATTTAGAGTGATCCGTTGTGTCAAACCTGTAAAGTTCAAAAAATTGTAGTGACGTAACACATCATGTCAGAAACTGAATACTATAAAATTTTCAATAACATTTTTGCGTATTTAACATACGTCCATAAATATCAATTATGTGGCAAAATATTCGCGAGTACTTTTTGATTTGACGAAATGTATCCTTCATTATCACGATGCAAAAACTTTGACACATATATCACGTTAACTGTGAGTGCTAAACATAATGTTTTAATGTATAAATACTGCTTCTTTGAATGTACTAAATTCCTTCTGTAGATGTTCACAAGATGATAAGCTGAAAATTCTACTTTCTTAAACCCATTTCTTATTCTTAAATAAGGCAATCCAAAAGACAAAATTGAAACAAAGGAAAAGTCGGGGATTTACGAAATTAGCTGTATGGACTGTAATCGAAAATATGTTGGACAGACTAGACGATCAATTGAAACTAGATTCAAAGAACATATGGCCCGTCTCAAATATGGTAGAACAGATAAGTCTAGTGTAGCCCAACATGCGTTTGAGAACAACCATAAAATAGATATTAACAGTTTAAGATGAATTAGGAATGTAACAAATACTAGACAGCTGGATGCATTTGAGAGCTTGAAAATCATAGTGTAAAAATAGTATGAATAGTGACAGAGGGCCTATCCCAAATAGCCCGCTTTACTGGTTAGTGGGTCACGGTTCACCGAACCGGGACGGTCCGGTGAACCGTGATAATAGTTTAGGTATAAATAGGGTAGCTTGTTAGCATAAGTTTAGTTTTAATCATCTCCAGATGATGCCAACTTGGTTGGCGAAACGCGCGTCGAGTGAGGTATATATAGTGTTTTGGTGTTTCGTGGAAAACTACGTCAGTGTTATTCTTAAATACATAAAAAAAACATATTTCACCAAGTTTTCATAATAATATGTGCTTTGAATTTGTGTCTATCTTAATAAATATACAGGACACGGGCACCTCAAAGTCGGGTTTTTTAAATGGCACACCCTGTACATTTTTACTTTTAGAATTTCTCCCCATTATAAATATGTAAAGTGCAGAATAATATTACTGGTACTGTAAAACAGTTTTAGGAATGTTTTACGATGATTCACACATTATATCTAAATTCTGATATGACATAAAATGATAAAAAAGCTTAGAATAAATAAAATTAGTCAAATGTTGCTTCATGCACATCATTTTATTTGTCTAACAATTAACCTACTTACTTTGGAGCCCTATCAGCATATCTAGTATCAGGCAGATGAGATCCTGTGGCATACTCCCTAGTTACTACTTCTCTTCCCGTATTTTGAGGATGATCCTCGTATTTCTTAGACTTTTTTACCTTCTTTTTTCCACGTTTACCAGCTGGACTGCAAACAAGGATTAAATAAATTAAGATATCGTAACATTTTCAAATATTACTAACAGTAATATTTTCTCACAAACATTGCATTTAACTTCTATGCCATCAAATTATAACTTCGGGAAATCGTTTATCCATCGTTTATCGATAGTACTTCGAAGGAGAAATGGACGTGATATTTTCATAATGTTTCACAATATTCTCAATGTAAGATTCTAGTTATAACTAAGAAAAAATGTGGGCAAAAAAAATAGTTTTTATTAAAATTAAATGTCCTCCTTGACAAATTAGAATACTTGACAACTTTAATCACAGTATTAATAGTCTAATTAAAGTCATGCATTCGAAAAATCATAGGTGCCCTATTTATCATGTTCTTTGTTGACCTCTCACAAAGACCAATCTATAAAACTATAAAGGTGATTCGCTTGCATGCTTTGTCTGAGAAAATGCCACAGTATAACTAGTAACTTATTTCTCCTTGTTGCTAGGCCTCGCCGCCGGGAACCCTCAAAGGACGGCATACACGATACGGTTTACCGGAAGGCAAACCCCATCGTTAATGGTTATATTAGCCGGAAGGCCCAGCCTGAACTCTCGGCCTCCCAAAAAACTGCCAGCGCTTGAGGTTTTGCCTGCCAGCTCGCCTTCCCGTATACAAGCCGGACCGTGTATGTGTCTGGAATAGGTTTAATTGTAAATAAAAAATTTATTATTTTAAATACAGAAAAGAGTCTTATACGAAAGTTGTTGTATATCAATCATACTACAAACTAATGTATTCAAAACTTATACAGGATGATCAAATCTTCCGTGGTCAAATAAAGTTTTTTTTTAATGGAACACCCTATATATTATTACTTTACATGTTTATAGTAAAGTGACTGCCAATCCTGCTAATTAGGGCTGTCACAAATGTTCCATGAGACAGTGGCGTACACGAAATTAACTAATACGAGAAACAATAAACTGTTACAATTTATAACAATGTATGTAAAACTTATAAATTCCAATACCACCCAGTGCCGTGTATTTTAAACGATTTCGATTGTGTGTAATCATCAAAAATAAAATTATTTTCCTTAAGAACGAATCTATAAAAGTTAAAAAAAAAATTAACAGTTATGTAGGGAATTGAAAGACCTTTCAAAAGATGTATCATTCGACCCCCCTCGCCATTTAAATTTTTTGAGGGGTGGCCGTGTAGGGTAGAGGGATATTGATAGGTAACAAGTATTACATTAAAGTATGTCCCGCTTGGAAGCAAAGTCGACGTGTTTCACCAATTTTTCAAAAAAATTTTATCTCCAAAGTTATTTAGGGTGCCTACTTTTGGTTAGGACACCCTGTATACAAAACACAATTTATTTTTTTAGTTATATTACCTTCTTGAATATAGGCACTTAATTATGGGACACACTGTATATAAATTGGTTGGAATCTTCAAATTTATGTTGATCATCCGTAAGTGATTTGCATTTTTAATAAGGGTTATTCTCTTCCAATAGGAAATAGACTACAATGTTTTATAACTCTAGGGGGGTATATTTTTATATATTATTTTAAAAAACTTTCATTTTAGAGCAAAAACTTGGCTCATAGCATGCAATAGACAGGATTTAATGCAGAAAGTAGACATTCTTCAAAAAAGTCATCGCCTCTGTGGCAGCCATTTTCAACCAAACTTTAAAACTAGCAAACAAAACACAAAATTAATAATTTGGAAATATCAATTAATCTTTTGGTTTTTTTTATACCTAGCTATTTTATTTTGTAACCTATGAAATATTTAGCATTCATTATTCAATTATTAATAATAAAATATTATGGCTATTGCGTATTTTATTTCATTTATCTAGATAATCTACAGATTTTTGTTTTAACCATATAAAATGTTAAAAAATGAAATATATACACCTGGGTGCACAAACATTAAAAACTCGTGGTCTTAATTAATCAACAACGATAAATTTGCTTCGTACACCCATGGTATCCTTGTAAAATACTACGCCTGTGACGCAACCACCTGCATTCGAGGTCCCAGAGAGCTCAATGAATTTATGAATGAAATTTAGTTGAAATAATCTACTGGTTATACTGTGAAAATGCTGTCAGCAGAAGTATGGTCTGTGACAGGCCCTAACCTTGTATGTCTAATGGAATATTATCTGCAAAAGTATGGTCTGGGGCAAGTTAAATATCACGTCTAACTAATTATGGTCTGGAAACGTACTCTGTTGAAAACGTGTTCTGCTAATTACCGTTCTGCAAAAGTAGTTTCTAATGAAATATGTGCCTGTAAAAATATTTTCTGCTACCATACAGTGACTAGTTTAAAAGATATTTTTTCTCCTAAATTCTTAAAAAAAAATCACAAATATATTTTTAGTTGTCTCATAATTTAAAAAATAAAGTATCATTTAAACTCAGTTCAGGTCTGAGCGAATTAAAATATTGCATCTAGCATGCACATTCATAAACTTACCTTACCTGTTCAAGGGAATATAATCCCTATGATCAGCAAACGTATCATACAAATATTCGCTGCAAAACGACACAATACAAACTATTGCTATAGGATTTACAAATTTTCAACTATTTGACATTGTGTAATTAAAATTTATTGTGGTGTCTCCTCTAGTCCCCGGCTGAATTTGACATTCGCTTGCAATTGTATCGCACCAGGCATTCCTAGCGGCAAGGAAGTTGCATACAGTCAACTCTCTCTCGCATATTTAAAATCTAATTATTTTATTTTTCATCGCATTAAATGCAGGTTTTGCATAAAATCGAGACCTGTAGTGTATACGCATGATTCAAAAAATGCAATGGCTGAAATCATAGTGAGTATCAAATGGTTGTTAACCAACAACTACTGTGTCAAAATGAAGCTGAACATCTACACTCAGTTCCAAAAAAAAGTGACGCACTTGATTTTTGACTTAACTTTTTTCCTTTTTTTTTTTTTTAAACCAGTGGGTCGATTTTTTATTTATTTTTATTTGTTGGTAGGTAATTCCTTTGTCTTTCAAAAAAAAAATAAAGAGGTGGAAATTTTTTCAAAGCCTCCTGGATGGTAGTGGAAAAACTCGAATCATGTTTTTTTCTTAATATTTTACTCACCCTGTGTGTTAATCAAGTAATGGTATAGAAAGTGCTTACACTCTGTATGAAAGACACATCTTTTACGAGCATTTTGTTTTTTTATTCATTGATTTATCTCTAAAATTGTCCGAATTACAGCTATTTTGCTGAAACCTTGCGTATATCCCACAAATTTATTTCGTTGTAGGATCACATTGCCTTTAAAAAAACAATTGCCGCAGCCATAGCAATTAATTTGTTGTATGCCTCCATATTTGACTCTTTGTCGTTGTGTCATTAATTAAGTTTCATTAAAAAAGTTTTAGAGACTAAAATTACATAAAATGCCCAAATAAATCCTGAACAAGTAGCAAGATTAGTTGCTTTAGTAAACGATGGGCGTAGTAAAAATTACGGCGCTCGTGCAGTGGGAGTCCATGAAGCAACTGCTCGTAGAGCGATCCGCAAGTACGAACAAACAGGAAGCGCTGCTAGAAGGGTGGGTTCTGGTCGCCCTCGAAAAACTTCTCCAAGAGATGATCGCTTCTTGAGATTGCGGATATTACGGGACCGATCAAATACTGCGGTAAATGTTCAGCAAGATCTTCGCCGAATTCGTGGTGTTGCAATAAGTAAGCAGACGGTATGTAGACGTCTAAAAGAAGTTAATTTAAAAGCTGAACATCGTGCTGCTAGAAGAAATTTCGTTCAAAATTATGGAGAATGGAATATTCCTGAATGGTCGAATGTCTTGTTTACGGATGAGTCATGGTTTTGCCTTAACATGGTGGATGGAAGAAAAAGAGTGTGGAGAAGGACTGGTGAAAGGTTTAATCAGAATTTAATAACAGAATGCGAAAGTTTTAATGGTGGGTCGGTTATGGTGTGGGGAGGGATTTCAATGAATGGAAAGACACCCCTTCATGTTTTTCCGGTGAGGCGGACGTTGATAGGCCTAATCTACATTGACATTTTACAGCAGTATGTCTTACCTCATGCAGAGTTAGCGGGCAATAATTTTATATTGATCCAGGATAATGCCCGACCACACACCGCAGCAATAGTGCGAAACTTTTTAGAAGCTACGGGTATCACCACAATACAGTGGCCTGCGAGAAGCCCCGATATGAACCCTATAGAACATTTGTGGGATGAATTAGGGAGAAGGGTACATACTCGCGAGAGGCCTCCGGAAAGTCTCGCAAAAATGGCAGATACATTAGTGGAAGAATGGGATCGTATACCAATGGAAACAATAAGAAACCTAATTTCCAGTATGCCGCGTAGATTAGAAGCTCTTAGAGTTGCTAGGGGTGGAAATACACGGTATTAAGCAGTTATCCCAGTTTATAATTTTGTGTTTAATAAAAATGTTTTTTAAAATTCGTATCAGTTTATTTCACTACAAAACTGTTTCTCGATAAATTCAGAAAGTTGGTAATACGCAAGGTTTCAGCAAAAGAGCTGTAATTCGGACAATTTTAGAGATAAATCAATGAATAAAAAAATAAAATACTCGTAAAAGAAGCGTCTTTCATACAGAGTGTAAGCACTTTCTATACCATTACTTGATTAACACACAGGTGAGTCAAAAATTAAGAAAAAAACATGGTTCGAGTTTTTCCACTACCATCCAGGAGGCTTTGAAAAAATTTCCACCTCTTTATTTATTTATTTTTTGAAAGACAAAGGAATTACCTACCTACAAATAAAATAAAATTAAAAATCGACCCACTGGTTTTTTAAAAAAAAAGGAAAAAAGTTAGGTCAAAAATCAAGTGCGTCACTTTTTTTTGGAACTGAGTGTATTTGAATAGCACGAATTGAGAAATATTCAGTTTTTAGTATACCAAGTGTCGTTAGTTTCATAATTACTAGTGAAAATTTTATACTGAAATTTTCTCTCTTGGAAAATTTGATTTAAATAAAATTGATTCTGCTCTATCCTCAACCATCGTGCATAAAAATATATAAATAATTGAAGAAATACTTACGTCTCAACGTGCTCCCCAAGCGGCTTATATTTCTGGTAAAGCGTTGACAATTTGACAGATACAATTATGGTTGGTACAAACAAAACGAGTGAGAGAAACAGACTAACCCAAAATCCGTTCTAAAAAAATTGAAACATATTTTCTTATATGTATCCAAAAATAACAGTAAGATATAAATTTTAACAATTTATATATTGATTAGATTTTATAATCCTTACCCATGGCAATACGATTCTGTCACAGGTGGCAGTTAAAGTGGAGTTTATTACTACGTTCAGTGGTCCACATTGGCCCAACTCGTTTTTAGTGACATTGCTGATCCTATCTAAATAGCTGTTGACCTGATCTTTAACCATTTCTCCACACTCTGTGGCTACCTAAAAATCCAGACAATACTATTTTTTTTGCTTTTCTTTTACTTGTTGGGTCAAAATTGCAGATTTTGATTCTAGCAATACCATCGAGGTTCAAAGAGATGAAAAAAATAATATCGTAAAGTTTCTCAACTGTATTTATCACATACATACAAATGTGGATCATCCAGAGGTCAAACAAGAACACCAATAGAAATTAGAATAAAGACACTGGATGCATCAAGTAAGATTTTTGTGCGCTTTCATTTTCTCACAGCAATATAACAATAACAATAACGCACCACATATAGTACAACCCCCTGTATCCCTAAACTAACGTTGTGCGGGAGGGGGTACACATTTAGAGACAATTGTCACACACCCAATGTTCATATATATACCGGGTGGCCCAGGGACTAGGGAACCCCCCAAATTTTTCTACAATTTTTGAGATAGAAATTTGAAATTTGTAGGGATGATTCAAGACAAAAATTGTAGTTTTTTGATCCACCCGCGCCAAAAAAAGTCACTTCCGGTTTAACCAGAAGTGACTCCAACTTTCTTATTTTAAATAGCACCCTGTATATTTAGGTGATTTTTCTGATGAATATTTAAGTTCCCTTTATAAAGCTTTTTTCAGATTTAAAATCGGTTCATAAATAACCCAGACAATTACATTTGTTTGTTTCTTTTAAGAAGGCCATGAATCTAATAAACGAAATACATTATAAATAAAATAATTGTCAACACTCGTTGTAAGGGTGTCTACCATCATTACTATTATGTAATTGTAATTATTTCTCATATCGGTTATTTCTTTATTTACGTTTGTTTATTTTTTTTCGATATGTTTATTTTTTACATTTCGTACTACCATAACTTGCTTATTTTGAATAGCATCCTGTGTGTTTTATGTGGTGTTTTTCTTCTCATTAAATTATTCTCTCCGATGATGTATGTATTTGTTATAATAATAACGTTATTAATGCACAAAATGTCGAACATAATATTCCTGATACTGTTTTCACTCTTTTCTATGAGTAGGCTGTGTACTCGTATACCTAGGTACGTGAAAATGTAATTTTTAACTGATCCAATTGTTTACACTTATCAAATTATACCTATTGTAGTATAATAATAATAGTAATAACAAAAATGCATAAATTTATTTAATAATTAAACATGTACATCTACCTTACCCGACAAAATGAACTATTCAGTGCTAGGAAGTAAGTTTTGGAAGACCAGAGTTATAAACTAGAAAATAATGAAGAAATAGTGAGTACTATACATTGAACTAAGATACAGAAACTTATAAAAACTGAACTAAATTAAATGTTAAATAACTAAAACCTTATAAATTTTGTTCAAAATGGCCTCGGTTTGCTTGAATACAAGCACGAATTCTTTCTGAACGTTCTCTCATTACATTTCGTAAGTTTTGGGGATTTATGTTATTAATTGCCTGTCTCACTCTATCCTCGAGATCTTCTCTAGTAGTCGGCTGCTGAGAATATACATTATTTTTTAAATATCCCCACAAATAATAGTCTAATGGACTCAAGTCCGGTGATCTCGCACCATCTAGTTGGATCATGAGTACCTATCCAATGATCTCCAAAACGATTATTTAAATATCTTCTAACCTCAAGTGTATTATGGGACGGAGCTCCATTCTGTTGGAAAAATAACATTCTTTCTCGAGCAATAGGTAAATTCTCTAAAGTAAAACGTATTTTGCAAATAATTAAGTGAAATTTACAGAAAATGTTATTTAACATTCAATTTAGTTCAGTTTTTATAAGTTTCTGTACTTTAGTTCAATGTATAGTACTCACTATTTCTTCATTATTTTCTAGTTTATAACTCTGGTCTTCCAAAACTTACTTCCTAGTTTCTTTATTTGCAATGAATAGTTCATTTTGTCGGGTAGGGTAGATGTACATGTTTAATTATTAAATAAATTTATGCTTTTTGTTATTACTATTATTATTATACTACAATAGGTATAATTTGATAAGTGTAAACAATTGGATCACTTAAAAATTACATTTTCACGTACCTAGGTACACGAGTACACAGCCTACTCATGGAAAAGAGTGAAAACAGTATCAGGAATATTTTATGTTCGACATTTTGTGCATTAATAACGTTATTATTATAACAAATACATACATCATCGGAGAGAATAATTTGATGAGAAGAAAAACACCACATAAAACACACAGGATGCTATTCAAAATAAGCAAGTTATGGTAGTACGAAATGTAAAAAATAAACATATCGAAAAAAAATAAACAAACGTAAATAAAGAAATAAACGATATGAGAAATAATTACAATTACATAATAGTAATGATGGTAGACACCCTTACAACGAGTGTTGACAATTATTTTATTTATAATGTATTTCGTTTATTAGATTCATGGCCTTCTTAAAAAAAACGAACAAATGTAATTGTCTGGGTTATTTATGAACCGATTTTAAATCTGAAAAAAAGCTTTATAAAGGGAAATTAAATATTCATCAGAAAAATCACCTAAATATACAGGGTGCTATTTAAAATAAGAAAGTTGGAGTCACTTCCGGTTAAACCGAAAGTGACTTTTTTTGGCGCGGGTGGATCAAAAAATTACAATTTTTGTCTTGATTCATCCCTACAAATTTCAAATTTCTATCTCAAAAATTGTAGAAAAATTTGGGGGGTTCCCTAGTTCCTGGGCCACCCGGTATAGTGGAAGTCATCTCTTTCACAGTTAATTTCACTACCATAACCGGGGATCGAACCCAGAACATTTTGGTGAAAGCCAAGTGCACTTGACTCTCGACCATTCTAACTGACCTCATATATACAACGACACTCTTTAATTCTATCAATAACACTGTCTTACAGAAACAAAAAAATTATGTATTAAGGAAATTGTTAATGAAGATGCCCCATTGCATTAAAACTTGGATTACTTTTTAATGAACATGATTTTACATTATACATATACCTTTTCTCCTTTAGTTTTTTAAGATAATTGATTGAAATTTGGGATATCCTATATACATAATAAGCGGCATTTTTTGACATACAAGTGATTTTTTTCACTTTCGGTTTTGCCGGAAATGATACTAACTTTCGATTTTTATATTGCATTTTTGAATTCTGCATAATTTTCTGAATCCAACTATATCAAATAAGTGCCCTTTCAAACGTCAATATTCTTTATAATACAATTTTTAGTTTTCCATTTAAGTGTGCCATGACGGTTCCGATTCATTCTAAATGACCCGTGTAATGCTAGAAAAATCGAAATCCCGTCAAAAATACTAAATTACGTGATTTATGAGCAAATAAAGTTTACTAAAATGGTTTTTGGAAAAAACTCAATTTTTTCAAATGGAACCATATTGGTACCGTGGTACTAGTGGTATTAGTACTATTGATAAGAAATTTATTCATATGTCGTATTAAAATGTGCGATAAGTATAAACAAAATTACAGCTAAAGGAAAATAAGAAAATACAATTTTATTCTAATTACCTTGTTATAACATAAGATGGCTTTGGAGTACAAAAAATGAACACAAAACATTACAACAGTTGTTCAAAGGGCTGTCCATTAACGTCAATGCACTTCTGAACTAGCATAGCTGTTTCTCGAAGAACGTTCGCCAATTGCTGGACCGTTATGCTATTACTATTAATTGCGCGTCTTACTCGTAACTCCAGGTCTTCACGGGTTATAATGGCGGTTGCGTAGACAATATTTTTTAAATGACCCCAAACAAAGAAATCAAGAGGTGTTAAATCAGGTGACCTTGGAAGTCAACTCACAGAACCATTCGTCGAAATTACGTTTTCTCCGAATCTCCCGTTGGAGGTAATCAATTACTATCCTTGAATTATGGGAAGGAGTGTCATCTTGTTGGAAATACATTCCCTGTCGTAAATAGAAAGGTAATTCAGCTAAACTGTCCTCAATTTCATTTTACAGAAATCCCAAGTATCTGGCACCAGCCAAGGGTCCTTGAAATGATTCTACTACCGATTATTCTAAACCAAACATTGGAACCGAACCGCACTTGAAACGTACCCTCCCGTAATAAATTTTGATTTTCTTGTGACCAATATTTTGTTTCTGTCGGTTAAGTAATCCCAAATTTGTAAACCTAAACTCGTCCGAAAATAAAATCATTCCCAAAAAATCATTGTTTGCCTGCATGTTATTCTGCAAAATCCAATTGCGATATTCCATCCTACGTTCGTAATCATTTTCGTACAAGTGCTGGTGCAATTGGTATTTAAAAGATTTATAGTGGTATTTGCGCAAAAATCGGCTTACTGTTTGGTGACTGATTTCCAATTCAAACCCAATTTGCCTTAAAGAAATAGTCTTATTAACTTCTACTCGAGCCAAAACATTAATTTCCGTTCCTTCGTCAAGAATGAAATTTTCATTGTTGGGCTCACGTCGGAAATTTCAAGACGATTAAAACAATTTCTCGCTGGACATTGTCTATCAGGATATCATTCAGCATAAATGTGTCTAGCCGCAACGGCATTTTTTTCTACATTCCCCATAAATAATTAACATGTCCACTTTTTCATCTCTTGTATAAATTTGCGGCATTTTGAACACAATTAACAATAATTTTAACCAATTTTTAATGCAATAATGCAATAAAAACACCGGTAAAAAACATATGCTTGACAAGCTAAATATTTCATTGTTTTCAAAGCCATCTTAGTGAGTTTTACTTCTTAACATTTAATTAGAATAAAATTGTATTTTCTTATTTTCTTTTAGCTGTAATTTTGTTAGTATTTATCACACATTTTAATACGACATATGAATAAATTCCTTATTAATAGTACTAATAAATGGTATCACGGTACCAATATGGTTCCATTCGAAAAAATTAGGTTTTTCCCCAAAAACCATTTTGATGAAATTTATTTGCTGATAAATCATGTAATTTAGTATTTTTGACGAGATTTCGATTTTTCTAGCATTACACGGTTCATTTAGAATAAATCGGAGCCATCATGGCACACTTAAATGGAAAATTAAAAATTATACTATAGAAAATATTGTAGTTTGAAATGTCACTTATTTGGCATCGTCAGATTCAGAAAATTATGCAGAATTCAAAAATGCAATAATATATAGGGTGTTCTATTTAAAAATCGAAAGTTAATGTCACTTCCGGCAAAACCGGAAGTGAAAAAAAAATCACTTGTATGTCAAAAAGTGCCTCATATTATGTATATAGGATATCCCAAATTTCAATCAATTATCTTCAAAACTAAAGGAGAAAAGTGGGTTGTACCATGATCCTGTTACACCCAGTATATCTATAATCTACACCTATAAGTTGGTTGCCATTTTCCGGCACTGAACCGGCCACGGAACCAGAAATAACTGGCATAATATGCAACTTGAAAAATAAAATGTAGGAAATGACACTAACATAACAAAAAATCTTTGCATCTAACATAATAAGCATTTGTGACAAATCATCCATAAAGTAAGCAAGAAGACCGGGTGAAAATTAGACAAATCAACCGTACTATAAAGATAATAATATAGCAATAGCGATGTTTGTATTATCTAATATTACACACACCATTCTCTATGTGTTTTCATTCAGACATATCCATACTACAAGTTATACTGTTTCGTAAGTTCCACTCTGATGTCGATTCAAAAGAAGCTTTTCCGAATGATTTATTTTTTCTCTTTGAGGCAAATTTATAACCTAACAAAATTACCGTTTGCAAAATAGCAGTCCCTTGTTGCAATATATCTTCTGCCTGCTTAATTTCTATCAGTAGCTTGTCTATCGCTTCCGAGAAACTAGATGAATTCATTTTTAGATCTGTGTCTAACTGTTGAGCGATAACCTGAAAAGGAAAATGTTCGTATTATACAACTACTCAAATAAATGTCACTTTTTATACTCACAAACATTTCATTTGCCAGTTCTTTCATGGGAACCAACAATTTTTCATCGTACATATTTATGTGTCGAATACTAAGTTGCACCCCAGTCTTAACATTGGTTAATGCTGGATTCTCATCAATGGTTATCACAAGTTCCTCCAATTTTTTTGATGTCTCATCGAGGCTTAAATTTATGAAGTTTTGCCTCAACTACAATAAAATCAGTAAATTACTGATTCCAAGAATGTAATTGGATATATTTTGTTACTCACCTCATCTTGAAACTGATCAAAATTAATGCTGGGATCGAAAGTCTTCAAAGTCTCCAACATTTTTTCATTATCTGGACTTAGAATTGTAAAATCTTTGCCAATGATGCCCTCCAACAGTGAGTTCATCCTGTCCAATAAACTCGATATGTTAAACTTTTCGTGGATAGTATCTATATCAAACTGTTTCTCCAACTTTAATACAATATAGATACTCTTGTTCTGATAACAATCTGCTAGAGCTTGTTTGAGGGTGACGTCCGCGTCAAGATATTCATCGATAACGTTTATAATAGTGGAATTTTCGGGGTTTCTCAAAGGATAGCAAACGACTCTATCTGATGCCATCCCCAGCGAAAAAGCCACTATTGTTATTAGTGCCAGTAATAAGCCTAATATAAACATTAACATGACAGCACTGTAAATAAACATAAATATAAATATTACTAATCTAATTTGCAACTTCACTGCATTGAAGTTCTAATTTATTTTCAATTTTTCCCATATTTCTCCGGAAATAATTGAGATATTGTTATGAAATTCAGAAGGTGAACATAGTGTACATCTGTACACTTCTCACCATAGTTTTAATCCCCCCATTCTAACCATAGGCGTAACGGAGGGGGACTCGGAAGATATTATTCCAAAAAAAAAAAAACGGTATGTCATTGACCAAAATGGTTAACAGAAGAGTTAGAAAATTTACCCATTGCACCACCTAGTTTCTCTGTGATTACTTCCAACGATTTCATTACTAAGGTAAAAAATATTCAGTTGCAAAAAGGTGAAATTTTCATTTCCTTTGAAGTTTGTTCATTGTTTTTAAGTGTTCCGATAACCACAGACCTTGGACTACCTTAAGGATCTACTCGAATTAAACAATCTCAGTCAAGATGTAGTAGAAGAATATCTTAAACTCACTAAACTTTGCATGAAACAAAATTGTTTCCGATTCAACGATAATTTCTTCGAACAACATGAAGGAACAGCAATGAGTAACTCTTTGTCACCATTCATTGCCAGTCTCTTCATGAACAGATTCGAGACGGAAAAATAAGAAAAATTTGAGTATTTCCCCAGGGTTTGGCTTAAGTATGTGAATGATATTTTTGCAGTGTTCGATACAAAAGTCGCTGATATTGATAACTTTGTATTCAAATTAAACAGTCGTTTCGCGTCAGTTAAATTCACGTATGAAACTGAAAACTCTGGACAACTACCATTTTTAGATGTATTTATAATTAGAAATAGTGAAAATAAGTTAGAATTTACAGAAAAGATACCAGTACTCTAAGATATATCCCTAAGGATTCTCACCATTGTGCTCAACACAAAATTGCGAGTTCTGATTTTCTAGTCCATCGTCTATTAAGCTTCCCCGTCAACAAGGAGAGGTTTGAAAAAGAAAAGGCATTGATTAAGGATATAGCTGCGAGTAATGAAGATTCTGTAAGTTTAATTGATAAAATAATTAGGAAACGAAAGTTTAAAGAGTCGCCTCGAAATTCCTCAACCTTTCAAAATGAAAGAGAAAATCCGAAATTTGTATCGATTCCATTCGATCTTCGATTCACCCGTGGTATTGGTCAGATTTTTAAAGATATAGGTATGACAGTGGTTCATTCATCGGGAAACAAACTACAACAACTTTTAGGCAATCCAAAAGTCAAAATTGAAACAAACGAAAAGTCGGGGATTTACGAAATTAACTGTAAGGACGGTAATCAAAAATATGTTGGACATACTAGACGATCAATTCAAACTTGAATCAAACAGCATATGGCCCATCTCAACAGATAAGTCTAGTGTAGCCCAACATGCATTTGAGAACAACCATAAAATAGGTATTAGCAATTTAAGATTAATTAGGAATGTAACAAATACTAGACAGCTGAATGCATTTGAAAGCTTGGAAATCATAAAGTGCAAAAATAGTATGAATAGTGACAGAGGGCCTATCCCAAATAGCCCGCTTTATTGGTTAGTGGGTCACGGTTCACCGAACCGTGACAATAGTTTACGTATAAATAAGGTAGATTGTTAGCATAAGTTTAGTTTTAATCATCTCCAGATGATGCAAACTTGATTGACAAAACACGCGTCGAGTGCAGTATATAGTATTTTGGTATTTCGTGGAAAACTACGTCAGTGTATCTTCACATCAAAGGTTCCAACCTACTCCAGAACTGACCTAAGCAATTTTCGTTTTCTTTTTCGACATTTACTATCATTAATGCACAAAAAAGTTATCTTATAATCTTTTGATATGATACAACGTCTTTAAGTCACCTCAAAATCATTCATCCTGTACTTATCAACTTTGAGTTTCATAACATTATCTCAATTATCTGCGGTGAAATGCGCCTTCCATCTCATAAACTAAGAATTGTCAGCTATAAGTTTATATGACAAATCCATGTTATGTTGGTGTATTCTATCAATTCTCTAAGTTTCCCAATTAAAATCTGACCCACCCTGTATATATTGAAGATGAATCATGTGTTCATTTTTCGTTCCCATCAATAGAGAAATGTTAATAGTGATTTAAAGTTTTATTATTAAATATGATTTGAATGAAACAACTACTCAGCGGGCAAATACCCCGACCTGTATCTCGAAATCTATCATGATTTGAAGGTGTAATCCAATGCAGGTCGGGGTATTTGCCCGCTGAGTAGTTGTTTCATTCAAATCATATTTAATAACAGTAGTTTAGTCCACCTGGACTAGAGGTCGCCGCTCTCGGTACTTGCTTCGCAAGTCGCTATCTGCCACAGAGACATCTATGATGTCGGTCGGATAGTAGCATTTAGACCATACGAGAAGTCTTCATACCTCTCACCACTAGTCAATTTACCTTAGTTAGTATATGACTAGCAGGTTGGCCACTATCATTTGTCTGTTCCATAACCTATGGCATACTGAGGAGAACAAACAAGTTCGAAACCGGTCTATGTCTGGTTAGGAATTGACAAATGATATTGGCTATCGATCTATCATGATTTGAAGGTGTAATCCAATGCAGGTCGGGGTATTTGCCCGCTGAGTAGTTGTTTCATTCAAATCCTATTTAATAACAGTATTTTAGTCCACCTGGGCTAGAGTTCGCCGCTCTCGGTACTTGCTTCGCAAGTCGCTATCCGCCACAGAGACATCTATGATGTCGGTCGGATAGTAGCATTTAGACCATACGAGAAGTCTTCATACCTCTCACCACTAGTCAATTTACCTTAGTTAGTATATGACTAGCAGGTTGGCCACTATCATTTGTCTGTTCCATAACCTATGGCATACTGAGGAGAACAAACAAGTTCGAAACCGGTCTATGTCTGGTTAGGAATTGACAAATGATATTGGCTATCGATCTATCATGATTTGAAGGTGTAATCCAATGCAGGTCGGGGTATTTGCCCGCTGAGTAGTTGTTTCATTCAAATCCTATTTAATAACAGTAGTTTAGCCCACCTGGGCTAGAGGTCGCCGCTCTCGGTACTTGCTTCGCAAGTCGCTATCCGCCACAGAGACATCTATGATGTCGGTCGGATAGTAGCATTTAGACCATACGAGAAGTTCATACCTCTCACCACTACTTAAAGTTTTATGTTCGCTAAATTGGCGACGAGGGCTTGCCAACGTAAATGGTTCACATTCAAATTTGAACACAAGCATGTTCGATAGAGCACCTGTAACACACTGATGAATGAAATGTTGTGGTCTTATTGGTGTTCCATAAGGTTTAGTCTCGATGGGTAACATATTAAAGTTTAAACACTTCCTATTTCGGAGGTAAAATAAACAAACAAAACAAATATCAAAATCAACCACCTGCATCTCCAAAACGGTTTGTTTTTTTTATTAACACTTATATTGTAAACTAACATTATTTTTACAATTCCTATCAAATTGTTTTGGGAAGAAATTTTGTTTTGACACCCTGGACAGGATGTTGAGAATGTAATGTGCCAAATTTAGGGAAACAACAGAACACAGCAAAATAACATCAGTTTGTACATATAGACTTGTCGAATACCGAACTGTGTTCGACTAATAACCAATAAAAGATGATTGAATCATATTTTTCGAAATATCTCTGGAACCACTGAATCCAGTACGAGCCAGTAATTAAGCGTAATTAACAATAATTAAGAGTAATTAAGCGCAATGATCTAACTAAGTGCATTTAAGTGTATTAAGGTCAATTAACAGTAATTAAGTTCAATTAGGAGAAATTAAGTGCAAATATATGTGAATTAATAAATTAATTAGTGCAATTAATAATCAGGCGTAATTAAGTCATTAATTGCATTTAAGTAGGTAATTAATACTAATTAGCCAAATTGCATTTAAAAGTGGTTAGGTGCAATTAAGAGTAACTGAGTGCACATAAGCGTAATTAAGTGCAATTATGAGTAATTTAGTGCAATTAGGAGTAATTAAGTATGAGTTAAAAGTAATTAGTGCAACTAAGTGTAATTGGATGAAATTAAGTTATTACGTGCAATAAAGTCCAATTGAGTAATTAGGACCAATTAATTAAAAGTAATTAATTGCAATTAAGAGTAAATAAGTAAAATTCAGAGTAATTAAGTGCAATTAAAAGCAAATTTGAGTGATTCAGTAAGTAAGAATAATTTATACGCGTAGTAAGTTAAGGGGTATTAAGTGTAATTGAAAGTAATTAGGTGCAATTTGAGTAATTAAGTCCAACTGGAGTACTTATGAGCAATTACATTCAATTAAGAGAAATTAAGTGTAATTAAGGCTAATCAAGTAATTAAGTACAATTAAGAGTAACTAAGTGTAATTAGATATAATTACGTAAATTAGATGAAAATGTATATGATAAACTGGTTATTTTGAGGGATCGATCTAGCAATTTACACACATACTATAACGAATCTCCTGCATAACTGTTTTATGAATTCAAATAACTGCAAACCCCCATTTCATTAATATAAATGAAAAAGAGTATAAGCAAAATTTTGTTTTCAAAACATATTTTTTACTTACCATATTAAAAACTGACTACCCACACTCTTATTGCAACAATTATTTTTGTATCCATCTGGTATTTTGCCACAAACGCCGCATATAAGACCAAGGGCAATACATATAGTTACCAACAGTAAAATGCAACTAATTGCTAGACCTCCATAGTACCTATACTGCCCGTAATTCCTAATGTACGTATTCGTCTCACGAATTATTAGATCTGCAGTCTCGTTGATTTCCTCTTGAATCTCTGTGATGGTGGTTGTTATGTTATTTAGATTATCTTTTATAGTATCGCCTACAAAAATACTCTTTAAATTTTGTTTCAGTTGAATAATGTAATAATAATGTACCTGCTTCGTTAAGCTGTTTAACTACATCCTTCAAAGTATCATCCAATTTGTATTTTATTTGCTCTTCAATGTCTTTCAACTTTTGCTTACCTTCCTGAGCCACTTGAGGCAAGTTGCTAATATTTAATTCATTCATTTTATTTATTATTGGTGACACATCAGGAAGCTAAAATATATAACATCAAACATATCGTACTAGTAGATTATATTGTGGATAAAAATTGTTGAATCTATAAATCAGTTTCTGTTACGAATCAAAAAGTGTTCAACTTCTAAAAAATATAGCAACAAAAAGTACTCTTCAATTAATAAAATATACAGGGTCTTAGATTTAACATTAATGACTTCAGGAATTGATTATTTAGGTGACTATATGTATATAGAGCTAAAACTTTCATATAACTTAACAAACAATGGCTTCTTAGATACTGTCCTGTTGCATTATTCATGTTTGCCTCCACATTTTGGCATTCAATATTCTGATGATGCCATATACTCAAACAAATGATAATGTTCTACAGTTTTACAATAATAATAAATTAAACGACTCTCTGTCATTTAAAATAAAAAATATAAGTAGTGCAGACATCTACAAACATATAAACACAATTAAGGCAGAGGCCATTGGAATTGACGAAATAAGTATAAAAATGTTAAATCTAGTTTTACCATACTGTGTAAATTTAATTGTAAATATTATTAATCTGTCGTTTTCTACCGGCCAATTTCCCAATATATGGAAAAATGCCCTCGTGCTACCAGTTCCTAAAGTGGATAATTGTAGTGAATTAAAAAAATCTTAGACCTCTTAGTATTTTGCCTGCACTATCAAAATTAATAGAAAAAATTATTGCTGAGCAATTTAAAATATATCTTTACCAGAATTCAATAATTCCACAACTTCAGTCAGGTTTTCGCCCTATGTATAGCACTCAAACAGCACTACTTCAAATTGTAGATGATATCACATCTGCTATGGATAATAAGCAAATTACATTTATTATTTTTCTTGACCAAAGCAAGGCATTTGATTTAGTAGATTTTAATGTGTTAATAGCTAAATTAAAATATATAGGATGTGACAATAACGCCAGTACATGGTTCAACAATTATGTATATAATAGAGTTCAGAGCGTTAAATATAAAGAGACTACGTGCAATTTAATACAAACTAAAGGTGGCGTTCCACAAGGGAGCATCCTAGGACCTATCCTTTTTTCAGTATACACTTTTGATTTACCGCAATGCCTCAATTACTGCAAATATCACCTGTATGCTGATGACTTACAGATTTACATATCTTGCACAATAGATAATATGGCTGAAACAATTTACAAAATAAATGCTGATCTATGTAATATATATATAACTGGTGTACAGACAATGGATTACGTATAAATCCAGAAAAAACAGTTGCGATGGGTATTGGTACTCGTCAAAATTACTCAAAAATAAATTTCAATGATATCAACATAGTATTAAATGACATAAATATAGACTTGTCTGATACCACTAAAAGCCTAGGAGTAATATTTGATAATAATTTGAATTTTGAAAAACATGTAAATAAAATTATTCGCTTATCATTGATGAAACTAAAAATGCTCTATAGAATGAAGAAATCATTATCATCAAACACTAAACTTAAACTTATACAAAGTCTGATCTATCCTAATTTGGATTACTGTTCTTGTGTGAATTATGATTTTTAACACAACAAAATAAATTTAGATTGCAAAAATTGCAAAATTCATGCATGAGATTTGTATTCGAAATACCCCATACCCATCATGTTACACCTTTTTTTGAACAATTGTAAGGAACTAAAAATACATAATAGGTTCATGTATCTTTATTGTATTTTTCTTTATAAACTAATGAAAAGCACTATACCAAGTTATCTGTACAACAAATTACAATTAAGATCAAATGTTCATAGCATAAATGTACGTACGAATAATTTTACAATGCCACAACATTCACTATCTAAATTTCAAGGATGTTTTTCATATAAAGCACCCACTTTATTAAATATCGTATTAAATTTTTTAGGATTAACAGAAAATAGTTTCAAAATTAAATTAAAAGAATTTTTATATCAAAATCAATTACAGAAACAATAAATATTATTCGTATGTTGCTACCTATAATAAAGATAATTATTGTACAATCACTATGTTCAACCTACTAATTTATTGCTATTATTTAATTTCATTTCACTAAATGAAACAGGCGGTGTGGAAAATCGTAAGCTTATGCGAACACCGACCTATTTGTGTATAGTTTATTTATTTAGTATGTACTGTATATTTTTAATATGAACTAATTTGCACAATAAACCATATTCTATTCTATTATTCTATTCTATAATAGGTGTCAAATTTACAAAAGCTATTACTCATTCTAGGCGCGCGCCAAACAGTGATGCTGTCTGAAACAAACACCCATGACATAACGGGCAATATCTGAAAAACTATATTTTTATAATACCTCGGTAGCGCAGTGAACCAGAGCGTTAAGTGACAAACATAGCTGGTTTTCTGCCTGCCGACTCCCGGGTTCAAAACCCGGTTTCGATTCTGACAAATTCGAAGGGTTTGGTTGTGTGTGTCCGCATTTTTAAAAGACTGTATTTACATCAATGCTCGATATATCTTATTTTGAAATTATACAGCGTTAAGATTGAATTTGTAACCTCACATCTACTTTTTATGACTTCTGCATGACAAATTTGAAATGTTGAATTGAAAATTTTCACACGGCTATTACAAAAAGTAAAATTATAATTATTTTTGTTAGATTATATTAAATAGCTTTCTTTGCTAGATATTTTTAAAGAATCTGGTAAATTTTTACACATTTTTTTTATTTTGAAGTGGGTTGGAACCTTTGATGTGAAGCTAACTTCAGTGGTGTTCCACAAAACACCATATACTGCACTAGATGCACATTTAGCCAACCAAGTTAGCATCATCTGACCTGGAGATGATTAAAACTAGTTTTAGTTTTAATCATCTCCAGATGATGCCAACTTGGTTGGCGAAACGTGCGTCGAGTGCAGTATATGGTGTTTTATGAAAAATCACGTAATTACATTTTTTTTTTTAATTTTATATAAATAATTAATTTATGTTTGCATGCAGATGAGACAGATCGTAAATAAATAATTAAGGTTTTTTTAAACACTACTGCAGGTCACAATTTATAACAAATTACGTGTGACTTACCTTTGGAAAATACCGATCAACATACTGCATGTAAGAGAATAATACAATTTAGACAATATTAATAAAAAAAAATCAAGAAACTGTATAAAATTACAATAAATGAGCTACTGTCCTGTTGTATAAAACACTCTAAGGTTTGCAAGTATTAAAAACATGTATTTTAAAAATGTAATACGAAATATTTTTATTTCCACTTTATTTTGTAATTCATTATTTTTGATTTTGGTATGTATGTAGATTACTTTCGCATTCTTGACCCCTCTTGCCATTTGAAATTTTGAGAGCAAATATCCCCGTTTAGGGATTGAGGTGGTACTAATGAAAACAGTGAATTTAAGTGTCTTCTTTGAAAATAAAACCAATCAGTACAAGCGTTTTTTTTTCTAGAGTAAAAATGGCACAAATCCGGGTGGAATGTTTTCGGTGGGCCACTCTGTATTTGCTTGAAAGTTGGAATGTACCTACTGAAAACATCAGTAACGGTTGGTGGATTTCATTGTATCATCTCAGTATCTGAGCATGGAACCCAAGCAATATTTGAGGACACGACTATCAGTACTGATTGAGGAAGTTTCGCAGAAAATAAATTGAAAAAAAAAATGAGAAATGAAAATTACAAAAATGCGCAGCCTCCCCAGGTTACTTCTAGACCATTAGTAAAATATTTGCAAACTATTTTTTTTTTTCATAATCAGAAGGAAAATTTATCACCCCGTTTTTTTTGATTTTCGAAAATTTTGATTTTTTTGTAAAGTTACATTTTGAAATTTGCACAATGAAGAACTTCTTGAAATCTTAAAAGTAATCTGGGGAGACTGCGCATTTTTGTAACTTTTTTTTTTTCAATTTTTTTTTCTGCAAAACTTCTTCAATCAGTACTGACAGTCGTACCTTAACGTAATGCTTGGGTTCCATGCTCCAATATTGAGATATCGTATAAAAATAAATCCACCAGCCGCCACTGGAAAACATTAGAATTACCTACTTCTAAGATCTATCCGAATATATGAAATGCGAAACAATTCCTGAGAATAAGATGTTATTATTTTGTCATGCTTATCTTTCGGATAGAAGGCAATATGTTGCGTATAATGATTTCCAGTCTGTCGAATATATTGCTACATCCGGAGTCCCACAGGGGTCAATTCTCGGTCCCCTGTTGTTCAACATATTCATTAACGATATTGTAAATGTTATTGATGTGTCCTGTCTACTTTACGCTGATGATGTCAAAATGTTTAAAGTAATTTCTTGTTTGGAGGACTGCGTTTTTCTGCAAAACAGCCTTTCAAACTTATTTAATTGGTGCGTTGAAAACAACTTAAATCTGAATGTGTCTAAGTGTAACGTTATGACCTACACAACTAAATACGAGGCTGTTATGTTTAATTACAGTATTGACAACGCAGTCCTTCAACGACCTTCTACTCTTGCTGACCTTGGCGTAATATTCGATGGTGAATTTTCATTTATACCTCACATAAATAATTTAGTGACTCAATCTCTTAAGACTCTTGGGTTCCTAATTAGAACTAGCAGAGACTTCTCGAATATCAGTACACTAAAACTTTATACTTTGCTTTTGTTAGGTCTAAACTTGAATATGCGTCTCTTGTTTGGAACCCTCATTACAGAAATCACGTAGACTCTTTGGAGAAAGTGCAAAGACGATTCTTAAAACTATTATGGCTTAAGTCTGAGGGAGCATACCCGTCTATCGGTGTTCCCCAACAAGAGTTGTTGACTAAGTTTTCCATGACATCTCTTGAAAATAGACGCGAATATTTTTCTCAAGTATTTCTATATAAAATCTTACACAATCAAATTGACTGCCAAGAATTATTAGGGAAATTAAATTTTCATGTGCCTAGTGTGAATTTTCGGAGAACACAAACTTTTTACGTCTCATTTTCGCACTCGAATATTCTTAGACTCTCTCCTCTATTTACTATGTGCAACAATTACAACAACTGTTAGCAGTTTGATATTTTTCATTGCACCCTTAATTTTATTAAAAAATGCTATAATAACTAAGTCTTTGTTTCTCTTTTTTCTTTTTCCGTCTTAAACTGTCTGAAATTATTTTATTGTTATTTTTATACAATGTTTTATTGTTATTTTTATACAATGTTTTTTTTTTCTTTTAAATATCTTTTCTATATACTTATACTGTATTGTATTTTTTGTTTTGTGTATTTTTCCTGCTCTAGAAATGGGTTTACCTGTTGAGCAGTGTATGCAAATAAATAAATAATGGACCGCAAAATAAACTACGTCCCAATTCTTAAAAAGTTGTTTCAGCAACGAAATTTTAAAAATTTTCATTCAGATCTGAAAGATCTCACGTTAATGTTGTTTACAGAAAATTTTCGGGAAAAAATGATTTAAACAGAGTAGGGTCTCCTAAAATATATGATTGGGACTGGGAAAGCTAAAGTAGAATATGCACATGCTGTATATGTATATGAGAAAGGTCAATTGGGTAAAATTCTAAATATTTCCAAGTGCAGATGATAATCAGTTTATCAATTTAATTAATACTTAAAGGTAATAAATTGGAATTATTACAAAATGATTGATATGTTTGTGAGACTATTACACTTCTTTTTTAAACATAATAAAAAATTGCTTTTGAAAGTTAAAAATAAAGTTTTGTGAGATTATGGTAGGGATGGTGATCTTGAATCGATATTTTAGAAAATCGATCATTTATAGAGCAAAAGGTCGGTTTCTGGATTGATTTTTTTCATTACTGATATAATCAGGAATCGTTCTTCTTTATTCGAAATCGATTGCTTTACCATATGTTTGGTCGAGAAAATCTTTATTAAAAATACACTACAAATAAATTCCTCATAAAATAAAACTACCCATCAAGTTATTTTCTTCCACTCGTTAGCCATCCAGATCCACTTAACGTGGAGCTGAACCCAACCAGTGTCGATACTATCAGTGATTTAGTTTACATTTTCTTTGATTGTTTGTTAAGTTTTTTATCATGTTCTTGTTTTTGTTCAATAAACTTTTTTCACATCAGTGTTTCCAATTTTTGGTAATCACAGTATTGACCAATGTATTGCTAACTGTACCTATTGCTAGTAATTTTTTAATCTGTAATTTTTTTTGGCTTGTTTATATAAAAGATCGATATTTTAATGATCGATCTTTAGTAAACTGATTTTTTACTCAAATTGACCTATATATTGAATTTCAATCTGAATCAATCTTTTCACAAAAGATCACCATCCCTAGATATGGTAACGATGGCGCCACCTAACACTTACCTTATTAAAATCAATATTAATTTGAAGTTGACTCATGTTATTTTTTATATTAACACATTCAGAAATGTCACACGGCTGTAAGGTGGTCAGAAGATCCTTATTTACTTTCCGCATTGCTAAAAATAATTATAAATCATGACAATTGTAGCCCAAGGAGTTAATCAAGGAATTACTCACCATCATTTAATTGGAAAGCTGAGGCACGTAAACTATTTGTATCAGTTTTTAATAGTTCCAGGGAATCGCTCACTTTCGATATGTTATCCACAAATGTATATAAATTCGCCATCATCAAAGCTGTAGCATTACTAAAATTTTCCAATTGTTGCAGCGCATACTCACTGCTTTCTAGAAATAGATATAGGAAAAAATATGACAAAATCAGAAAAATTACAGGTTGGGCAAATTTCGATGTTTGTATAGGGTACCTCGGTAACTGTAATAGATACAAAAAAAATGGAAGACACATTCTCGATCTCTTTTTTTGAGACAAATTCACTGGCGAAAGCAAAAATTTGCTATCGTCTTTTGTTTTCGAGTTATAAACAAAAGTTCGATTTTTCGACTTTTAGACACATGTCAATATCTTGGTTGTTTCCCAAGTAACAACTCTAAGATACTTTTGATTTATTTAGGTTTTAAAAGTGCTTTAACATGTTCAATAAAATGATAGTGGTTTTAAAATTACCTTAAGATAAACTAAAAGTTCTTAAAGACCACTGATTCTTATGCATAGGATTTAATGCACTCTTTAAATTAAAATAAAAAAACTGTTTGTTCCTAATGCCCTACTGATCTTATACTAGTTTTATAATACTCTTGACATTGGCTATTTTAAAACTAATTTGCCTTTTTAAAGAATTAAATAGCAAGTTGGTTTTAAAACAATCCATTTTGGAACAAATGGTTTTAATGTAGTTTTATGGAGTATCCTTGATGTAGTCATTAAAACCCATTAAGAAAACTATTTTATCTTAAGCCTATATGCTCAATGAAATTCCACATTAAATCCTAAAACATAGTTTTTACTTTTAAAAGAGTAAATTAAGAATATTTTAAAGTTCAAAGGTTTTAATTTAGTCAATTTGATTAAAAGAAATGCCTGTTGGATTTTTGATGACTTTATTAAAACTAATTCAACCCCTCCATAATCGGAGAAAACACGCCATCTGCTCAATAAACTGATTGCTGATTTAGTGAACCAGTGCAGTCCGTGTACCTACTTTATGCATGAATGAAAACTAGAAGACATATTTAAAATGGAAAATATTAGTGACAAGTATTTTAAATTAAAACGAAGTCACTAAATCCAGCAATCACAAAACCGGCACAATTTTAAGGTTAGGATTTTATACGCACGCCAGATCCCTTTAAATCAATAAGGCCACGAGTTTGAACATATTAAAGCAACTCAGTTTTAAAAGGAAGAGTAAATAAATGTCTGGGAGAGTAATTGTACTTAAAGTGGTAAATAAAACGCTATTTTAAGTATATTGTAAGATTTAAAATGTTCTATTAACTTGCAATCAGTTTTTATCTAGACCACGCCATTTTTTATATAAGATACAGACCCGCCATGATGAATATTTTCAATAGCCAAAAAAGAAATATTATTGAAATATATGCGCTTTACATCCTCTTAAATAACTGAAGGACGGTGTGTCCAAACATGCAATTTAATAAAAAAAATGCATTTGGATGTTTAGATGCAAAATAAAAATTGACGATATTTTTAAAAAATTTTTTTAGATAATAAAAAAAAACATTATATTGGTGGCGCTCGAGTTATGTAGAAGTATATTATTATATTTTGTCAGAAAAGTGCCATCCGTTGGTAATTTTTACCAGAATAGTTTGCATTTGAATATTATTTTTGATCAGCTTTATATGCATTACGTTTAAAATATTACCACTCTGCCCCATTAGAGACTTGCCGTTGTTTTAACTATTTCACGCATAGAGTTGTCCGATTTTAAAACAAAATAAAACCCTTTTAAGATTAATTATAATGATTCTCAAGGCAATTTAGTCTGCTGCAATTTTATTTTAAATGCAAAACGTTTTAATACATAAATTTAAGGTTGCCTTGAAGAACTCTTTAAGAATATGAAATTAAAACTAAATGGTTTTTAATATAGTTTTAAAATTTAGTCTTCAAGACCCTTTTAGGATGGGCCCTTTTTGGCTAGAAGCTGCTTTATGGTGATCCTAAGCTTGTCTTGAAGATCATTTGGTTTTATTCGAACTTTTATTGTATAATTTTAAAGCGACCTTGGAGATCTTAATAAGAGCATTAGTGTTACCTGGGTTGTAAAGTTATGAAAAAACAACTTTTACATTTTACAGGCACTTTTTTCCGATAAAACTAGTTTACGTATTAGCATTTTAAAATGAAATAAAATTTACTTTGTGTATGTACGACCGGCCTTAATTGGTCACTTTACATGTTTAGTCGGACAACAAAACGTATTCGGGATTAGGTACCGCGAACAAAGCTATAGGGTATTTGCAAGATGGCCGACATATATTTATGTATTATGTATTAATTAAGACTATAGTCGTACATAAAATTTTGTATACACCTCTTGGGCACAACCAGCGTTTTGGCCCTTATCGTCTAATTTTCACGCCGCGGGCCGTAAACGCCTCTTTATGCTCTTGATGCATAAATAACTATTATGTTGTATAAGTTTCCGGTTTTCGGTTATTTGGGAATGTGTCAGTAGGTGTTTACCTCCGTGGTTACAATAACCAAATAATTTTCACGAAAGTAAGCAAATAAATTCAGTTGTTTACTCCAGACACCACTTTATATCAGGTAAATATTAGTTATAAACTTTGTTGATATGTGTGGTAACTCATTTATTATTGTAATAAAGTACTTATTTGAAATTCAAACATTATAAATCTGCATAAAATTTTATGAACAGAACGTTGCTCCAAATCAGGAGCTGTTCTAGACCCCATAAAATGGAGGGGCCCAAAAAATAAAACTAAATTTTTAAAAAATTTCTAGTAACCTCATTTGTAAAGATCTTCAGTCATTATTTTCATTTTTTTCTCTTTCATAATAACTTTGTTATTCTGTGGATAGAGTTTAAGTTCACGACGAGCCACATTTTTCATTTGAATTAATTTTTTTAGTTCACAGTGGACTGTTTTGGTGGGCCACCCTATATACTATATTGCAGATGTTTTAAAATTAGGGTAAGATGTGGCGTGTGGGAAATGTAAATTTTATTGGCATGAATAAGTTTTATTTACTAAGATTATGTTGAAAAGTAAAAATATAATTGCAAATCCGTTTTAAGTTGTTGCCAGCTTAATACACTTGATTTTGTTTAAGAAAACATTTATTTTTTTTTTCAATAGAACATCCGCGTCGGTTCCGGGACCCTTCCAGTTTGGAGCATAAACAGAGAACCTAACCTATTTACATGCAAGTTGTCAACCTGCTACAATTACCAATCTAATAAAAGAAAGTATCAATGCCTATCTCTAACAATTTAAAAAAATTAAAATCATACTTACTATCGATAGTGCTAATGAAAAGACTTGAGAATTCCTGATAATTAGTAACCAACAAATGATTAGCCTGACTCTTAGTACTTTTTATGAAGGTGTTGGTGTCATCCTTGCCATTTTGCAGATTTTCGGGCAACTTATCTATGCCATCTTGTAACCGTTGATTGCTTGCGAATGCAAAAACCACGCAAAACCTAAAACAAAAAACAACTTTCTGACTCTGTAGCGCATACACCTTCATATGGCCTTGATGGGAAAAAATTGCCAATATCAAAGCACAGACTGTCATGTCGACTGATGGTCGAGAAGCAAGGATACGTGACTCTCACCCAAAAGTCGCAGGTTCGAATCCCGGCCCTGGCACTGGGATTTTTCTGTGAGAAAGATTAATCGTAATGTACTCAGATATTGGATGTGTGTCTGTTGTCTCTAAATGTGTAGCTCCCTCCCGCATAACGTCAGTTTAGAGATACAGGGGGTTGTATTATCTGTGATGTTTATTATTATTATAATGTCTGCACAGTGACGAATTAGATCACCATCATAGAAATCAATACATTTAAAAATTAGATTAAAGCCAAATGAAATCAGGTCATTATGCAACTTACAATAATGCAGTTCCTAGAATAATCAGTAATGTTCCTTGTAAAATCTTCCTGCAGTGGTCCCTCTTTTTGTCACACGGTTGAGATCTGGCACCACAATTACCGTAACAGCGACAACAACAAAAGCAAAGTCCAGATAGTGGTATAAAAATGGCCAGAAACGCCAGAATAATGAACACCACGAGAAGACCCCAGTAGGTTTTCAAAATTTCTGTTATTTCCGCTTGACCAACCTGGGGTGTTCCATTCTTGAAAGTTATTAAACCTAGAATAAAAATAAAAAACATTACGTTGTTTTATTTTTTTAGTATAATAAGTGAATAAATTAGGAGCTGGAAAAATGCGATCCCTCCCAAACCAAATCATTTTACAGTCAAACTTCTACATATATTGTCTAACCGGGTGAAACAGGATCATGGTCCACCCGTCTTTTCTCCGTTAGTTTTGAAGATAATTGATTGAAATTTGGGATACCCTATATACATAATAAGCGGCACTTTTTGACGGTTTCGTCGGAAGTGACACTAACTTTCGATTTTTAAATGGAACACCCTGTATATCATTGCATTTTTGAATTCTGTATAATTTTCTAAATCCAACGATACAAAATAAGTGACATTTCAAACGTCAATATTTTTTATAATATAATTTTTAATTTTCCATTTAAGTGTGCCGTGACGGTTCCCATTTATTCTAAATGACCCGTGTAATACTAGAAAAATCGAAATCCCGTTAAAAATACTAAATTACGTGATTTATGAGCAAATAAAGTTCATCAAAATGGTTTTTGGGGAAAAACAATTTTTTCAAATAGAACCATATTGGTACCGTGGTACCATTTATTAGTACTATCAATAAGGAATTTATTCATATGTGGTAATAAAATGTGCGATAAATATAAACAAAATTGCAGCTAAAAGAAAATAAGAAAATACAATTTTGTTCCAATTAAATGTTAAGAAGTAACTAAGGTGGCTTTGAAAACAGTGAAATATTTA
Organism: Rhamnusium bicolor; assembly: GCA_029963845.1. Classification (NCBI taxonomy): domain Eukaryota; kingdom Metazoa; phylum Arthropoda; class Insecta; order Coleoptera; family Cerambycidae; genus Rhamnusium; species Rhamnusium bicolor. Next base: position 422,875 of record JANEYF010005386.1, on the reverse strand, counting down.
GTATGTCAAACATTTGTTGGTTTACCGGTGTTTTTATTGTGTCTTTAAAAATTGTTTAAAATTCTTGTTAATTGTGTTCAAAATGCCGCAAATTTATACAAGAGATGAAAAAGTGTACATGTTAATTATTTCTGGGGAATGTAGAAAAAATGCCGTTGCGGCTAGACACCTTTATGCCCAACGATATCCTGATGGACAATGTCCAGCGAAAAATTATTTTAAGCGTCTTGAAAATCAATTCCGAAGTGAGCCCAACAATGATCCCGAAGAAAATTTCATTCTTGACGAAGGAACGGAAATTAATGTTTTGGCTCGAGTAGAAGTTGATAAGACTGTTTCTTTAAGGCAAATTGGGTTTGAATTGGAAATCAGTCACCAAACAGTAAGTCGAATATAAATCTCTTAAAATACTAATTGCACTTATACTTGTACGAAAATGATTATGAACGTAGGATGGAATATTGCAATTGGATTTTGCAGAATAACGTGCAGCCAAACAGTGATTTTTTGGGAATAATTTTATTTTCGGACGAGTAGGTTTACAAATTTGGGATGATTTAACCGACAAAATACAAAATATTGGACACAAGAAAATCAAGATTTATTACGGAAGGGTAACTTTCAAGTGCTGTACGGTTCCAATGTTTGGCTTGGAATAATCGGTAGTAGAATCATTGGTCCAATAATATTTGAAGTGTGGTGGTCGCTTTAAGAAAAAGATTTCTATTTTTTTTAAATTCAAGATGACTATGTTATGTTATATCGGTGTGTAAGTATACTTACAGCTCTTTTGTTTTCTCACATACTTTACCATTTCGGTAATCGACATTGTCGTAATTATAATATTCATAATAATATTATTAGGACAGTGGTTATGGTTGTTGTGCATTAAAGTGCCAAGAATATTAAGCCAGTTTCCGAAGTAACTATAACTATTATATACATTATTTTTTACTTATTTTTGTAAATTAATAGTAGAAAATAAGAAAAAAAAGAAATTAAGCAAAACATAATATTATCATCATTACGTAATTATTATTACGATAAGGTTACATGTTGCATCCTTATTCCTCCGAAATAATTAAAATGATTTCCATCTTAAAGATTCAGAGCAAGATTTTTTGGTGTAGACGTTGCTAATGTAAAACTGATTCAGATCTACCGGGTCCATTGCAGGAGGACAAAACAAAGTAATATTTTTAAAACGCGACACCTACATATTATGTAAGTACACCTAATAAATTTTTATATTCACTAATTTTCACCATGTGATTTACACGCATATAAGCTTAGCATATAACTAAATATATCAAATTATATTTTTACACAATTCTAATCTGAATCTGAAACCATTAAATCATTTATCCATTCCAAAAATACAAATTGTATGTTACTGATTTTTTCTCAGTTTTTTATGAATTTTTTGTAATACTTCAAGTAATTTTATGTACTTTAAGTTGGTATTCTATATCCTTAAATTACGAAGCATATTTCAAGTGCTGTTGTTTTACTTCAAGTAAATTACTTGGTGATAAATCAAGTAGTTTTCAAGAGGACTTGATAATTGAAGTAGGTTGGGTTTCGGCTGCTAAGTATGTTTTAAGAAAAACTGTACTTGATATTTCAAGTAAATTTTTGATATTTGAATACCTGATACTATATATTCAAGTACTTTCTAAGAGTACTTGTAACAGCTCTGGTACTACGTAAATAACTAATAACTGAAGTTCTTTGTATCTATGACTGTGACCGCATGTAAACAACTTTATTGCGAACTATTGGGTCATACTCATTTAAATGAAAATATGTAAACCACAGAAAAGTATTAGAATTCAATACCTATACTATTATTTCTATAATGAAAAATGTTTTTCGGACTGTCAACGACGTCACTTGAATATCAAAAAATAATCGCTAGGAATACTTCCATTTCTCGGCGTTTATAAAAATTTTATGACAATCGGCCGGTAAATTTCTAGTCGAATAGCCTATGTACAATTTTTGTCAAAACCTCTGGTTTTGTTCCTCAAATCTGATAGAATGTTTTGTTTGTGCCAGGAAAACGTAGATTTAGTTTTAGTAGATACTTTAGATATCCAGTATATTCGGTTGTAAGTTTCCTTATATATCATTTCAGGACACTCCTTCGGCTCTAATTATATTGATTCAACGTATTTTAGTATTTGTAAACAGAACAATATAAAAAGCGACAATTTATCTCAACACGATTCAATTATGTCTAATATAGACGGGTCCTTCACAAACAGAAACCGATAAATTTTACATCCACAGATAAGATTAATAAACCTCTCTGCTGATCGGAAATTGGATTAAGAAAACAATTATTTTAATCAATCGCTAATGGGTTTTGTCTTGGTAAAAACCATTTTTAGGCAGTGTTGCCAACTTGAGGGGTATATCCTAATTCGAGGGATTTTTGAGGTCCACAAGGGACAAAGAGATATTCACATAATTTTGGGAGATTTTTTAAAACTGCATTAAATCAATTAAGTATTTCTCTTGTTATATTAGTCACTGATTTTCTTTTATTTTATTGCTCCCCACCATCTTGTAGTCACTAAAAGAATCAAGAAATATTGCGCTGGTTCATACGGGCGCCATATTCTTCCATGGAAAATAAACGTGGCTTGAGGTTATATAGATATAGGCCTAGGGCGATTTTCACTTCATTTAGTATGCTGCTCTAGATTAGAGTGTGTATTTTTGTTTGTGTAAATTTGTGCCGTTTTTAACAAAGATTATAATTGAATATAATGAAATTTGCCTTTTTTATTTCGAGTTTTTATCGTGCTTTTATATATTTTTTTAGTTCGGCGTTCAATTTTATAATTTTATCAAGTTTGTTTGAATAAAGTCTGATATTTTTTATATTTTATTACCTAATTCTTATTTTATATTATATTTTTCTACTTAATTTAAACTAACTGGAACATAATTAAAACTTGGCGGGATTTTTAAAGAAAATATGGGATACCTATTTTATGCCTGAGCAGTGTTTATAAATAAAGCTGGCCGAAGTGGCTGGAGTACAGCCACGGTCTTGCGCTGGCGTCACACGTGCCGATTTAGAAGTGATTTTGTACCTATAAATTATACATAATGTCAAACGCGCCAAAGGGTAAAAAACGACCGTACGCGGACACAGTGAATAAATTTATCGGTGAATTTCCGAATTTATTCTATGACGGATGCAAAATAATTTGTAAAGTTTGCAATCAAGACTTAATGTGCTGGCACAAAACAGATTGTCGTCGTCATGTCAATACCGTGCAACATCAAAATAAAAAAAATGGCATGCCTTTGACAACTCAGTTTATGTTTGATTTATTGTTAATGTTAATAGCCTGTAATATTCCGCTACACATACTGGATAAACAACCATTTCGGGAGTTTTGGAATAAATACAATCCCCAGGTGAATTTACCAAGTCGTAAATCGTTACGTAGATATATTCCAGCTGTTCGTGAAGACATTGTAAATAGGATTAAATATGGATTAAAAAATACACGGCTCTGGTTATGTATTGACGAGACGACAGATTGTAAAAAAAATTCTATTTTAAATATTATAGTACGTGTACTGGACCCTCTTAAACCAACATTTCCACTTTTACTAGCTAGTAAAAGACTAACTGCGTGAACTGGCGAAATAATTACGTGTGTGGTGTTGGAGACATTCGAAAAATTTGAACTTTCAACAAGTCAAGTATTGATGTTTGTGACTGATGGTGCCACGATAATGTGCGTGGTAGGCCGTTCTCTTCAAAGAGACAATTGTAGGTTTTTACATGTTACGTGTAAAGTGCATGCGTTACATCTTGTGGCAGAAACGATTCAAAAATGTTTTCCAGAGGTAGATGCATTAATAGCAAATACAAAAAAAGTATTTCTCAAATCTCCTAAACGGCTTCGAGCATTTCACAGACAGTGTCCTGGTATTCCTGAACCACCAGAGCCGATTCTTACACGTTGGGGAACGTGGTTGAAAGCGCCTTTTTAATATGCTGAATATTTTCAATAAATAAAAGCTGTAATACTACAGTTCCACCCTAACGAGGCTGCAGCTTTAAGGGAAAGCCAGACAAGCTTTCAAGACGTTTCCTTGAAACAGATTTAAAAACTATTAATAACAATTATAGAGGACTACACGACGGAATAGAAAAATTGCAAAATAGTTCGTTGTCGTTAGTGGAACCGCTGCAAATAGTGGACGACGTAAATACATAGTTACAGGCTATAAATGACGTAAAAAATAATCGCGTTAGTGAAAAATTCGAGAGTGTATTACAGAAAGATCCTGATTTTAGCAAATTAAGACAAATTTGTGATGGTGCATCTACAACTTCGTTAAGTGAGTTCACAGATTGTTTTACTTATGCCTGTATTACATCCGTAGATGTCGAACGGTCATTTTCAAAATACAAACATATTTTTTCACCAAAGCGAACATCGCTGACGGAGACAGTTGTAGAAACATACCTGATGCTATTATACTATTGATCTTCCCCACTTTGTGATGACGACTACCAAACTACTTCATAAATCTGCTTAAAAGGGTGAGTTTTATAAAAATTTTTATAAAATGTAACATTATTGTTAAAATTTATTTCCATTTATTGTACTTATTCAAGTATTATGATATGATGTAAACATATGAGTCATATGACGGCTCTGTCGGCCAGGTGACCTCGGCCAGCTTTATTTATAAATAAACACTGGCCTGAGTATGGGACTATTTGTTATACTCAGATGGCAACACTGATTTCAGGTATGTAACTTGCTAGAAACGCCACTTGAGATTACTACGAGCAGAGACAACCTCTGCTACGAGTAGTAGGAGTATGTACATACCTAATCATGGCAAACAGTTTTCTATAGGTATTATTATTTTACAATATCAACAGGAATAGGGGGCATATGTAACTTGTTTATATTTGTAAATTTTTCGTTCTTAAAAAATACAAAATACGCAATAGTGCTAAATGAGCGTTTAAAAAAACTGTCAAGTTGCCCATGAGAATAAAAACGTAGGGCTATGATTGGTTTCTACGATGCATCATTTTAAACATGATTCATTCCAGTCATTTTGACAATTTTCTAATTACCTTGCAGTCCTTGCACAAAGAGCTCATATTTGCAAACGTGGATTATGATCACGTAAACATGTTTGCATTTTTTGGCACGAATAAAAGCAACTTATATACAGCGAAAATCGATGACTAATTCCTAAAATTCATTGCTACTTAGAAAAAATTAATCCCTAGCTTATTTATATATGATTCTTTTCAAAATATCGTAAACAGATAACATTCCTATAATCCTAATATACAGGGTGTCCCATACTGTAAGTACCTTCCTCCAAGAGGAATAGAACTAGAAAAAATAAGTTGTTTTGTATATAAACATTTGTCTTAAATCAGTTCATAAGAGAGCTACAAGCCACAATCCCTTAAAGGGGTAAGTACAACATAGTTATTTGCCAAGAAATTCGATGAAATTCAGACCATTTATTAATTTCATAATGTTACATAATTTGCCAAATTTTTATCTAACCATTATAATTTATTGGGGTATTTAGAGGGGGGTGAGGGTGATTTCTCGCTATAATTTTTCTTCTTTTTTTTAACATTTAAATAGGAAAAAGGCACCCGTATTAAAAACTGCATAAAAAGGTGTTCTTACCAAATTTCGATAGGAGCCATCGTTTTGGAGTTATTAGTTGGCAAGTCGTGCAGCTATTCAGTGGTGCAACAGCAGGTACCTAGATAGATATCTGGTGAGGGAATGTCCGGCTGGCGAACAAATCGAAGCACCGCGGGACCAGTTCATTGTTGTATGTCGTAGTATTAACACGCTAATTTTCCTCTCCGTTGTTATTTATGTTGTTGTATTGTTGATAATTTTATTTGTTGTATTTTATTGTTGATATTAATTTAATAACAAAGTACGTCAAATATGATTGTAGACTCACTGTAGTATAAAAGTACCTTAACGATAAGTAATATATGTATACCTTTAGTATTTAGAAATGCTGATTAGTATTGTAAGCACTTTATATGTCGAAATTAGGACAACGGTTCACGGTATAGTAACAATTTAATAAAGAGATATAGCTAGTCTTTCACAGTAGCAGAAAGAAGTCTTTTATTTCCTAGTAATAAGCTTAGATGAATATAACATAACTCTTATACTGGTACCAAATAAAACGCGATAATACGGGTGATCATAATATATTATATCACGAAAATACTGTGCAGCATAAAACTAAAAAAAATTGCGTGCCTTCGAAAACACAGTTTATGTTTGATTTACCGTTAATGCTGATTGTCTGTGATGTTCAGCTGCACATACTCGATAAATAACCATTTCGGCAGTTCTGGAATAAATACAATACCCAGGTGACGTTACCAAGTCGCGCAATGTTGCATAAATATGTACCAACTGTACGCGAAGACATTTTAAACATTGGCGGATCTTCTATAGGGTCATTTGATCAATGACCTCCCACATACAAATAAAAAATAGAGCTATTCATTTTCTGAAGTTTAAAGATATATAATATATATATTTTTAATATTCTTAAAAAATATATTAAAGTTTCTAGTTCATTCTATGCACAATACTATTCAAATATCTAGATCGCAGGATTTCGTATCCCCTCCGAGCACCGAGCACCGAGCCTCTACATTCATATTCATTACATTATTCATTTATAGAATTTAAAAAGCTTGGGTCAATCCCACAACGTGTCCTCAAAACGAGCTACGGACCGCATTTTCAACGAATTAAAGTGAAATAGACTTATGCGCGAATCGTCAGAAAGCAAAAGAGACAGAAACCACTGGCGGGAACAATGTCCCTGACGACCCTGACACGGTAACGCACGAAGTTTAGTAGAGCAGTCGCCAGTCAGCAGTCTTAATGCTGACTAGGTACGCGTTGGTCGGTAAAATCTATCGCGGTGTTTTTAATGTTTTTATTTGTGAACATTTTATTAGTAAATCTCTACTTGTCGTGAAATTAAGTAAAACAGTGTTTTTGGTGTTTACTATTAAATATGAGTGTTGTACAAAATACATTAAAACTGAAAGATGGACATAAGTTGGGTTATGAAGACCGAGTGAAATTCAAAGGTGGTGGCCGTCCAAGACCTAATATGACGATAAAGCAAACATCTCTTGATAAGAAAAAAGAAGATAATAGGTATTTTTAATTAAAAAAAAGTTATCCTTCAGCAAATTTTATTCATTGTTACGCTCATCAACTAAATTTAATTTTACAAAAAGCATCAAGTCAGAATAAAAGCATAAAAATTTTTTTTTGCTAATTTACATAGCTTTTCTTCATTCTTTGGAAAATCGCCAAAAAGAACAACCGTGTTAGATAATGTTGTTAAGGTGAGTTTACCTAAAGCGGCTCCAACACGATGGTATTTTAATACAAAGTGCATAGAAACTATTTATACCTATCGAACAGAATTATTAGATTGTTTAGAAAAAATCATTGATAATGAATCAGAAAACAACAGCTATTCGTTTAAAGAACTACTTACAAAATGAACATTTTCTTTACTGTTTAAATTTTTTTCATTTAGTTATGCCTCATTGTGATATATTGTTCAATCAATTACAGAAATGTAATATCGATGAAAATTATTTCTTCAATAAAAAACAGAAAAACTTATTTCCTATTTTTATTACTAGAGGACTTCCAGCCAAGTATATGAACAATTTGTCCTACGTTTCGTCCGAGTTTTCGGACTTTTCAAGGTTAAAAGCTAAAAATAATTAAAAATAATGGTTTTACATAAGTCGTAAATTAGATTAGTGACAGAATGCATATCTAAAAAGTGTTTTTCTTACCTAATATAAATTTCCTATTTTAATTTCACTGTATGGGTGGCTTTTATTTTGTTTCTCATCATTTTTTTAATTTGATGGGTATGTGATGTACGTGTAGTTCGACGAGTTAGGCAGAGAATGGTCAGTATTTGGTGTGGTCGTTGATGTGTTTCTTTTAAGAGTAGGTAATTATAACAGCTGAAGTATATTTATGGTCCGAGTGACAGAGTTATTGTAAACATTCACATGATATTGGATAGGAGTAGAGAAGAGGTTTTGCAGTTAGCACATATACAGGATGTTTACAAAATTGTTACTATTGAATAAGATTGCGATATATGCTACTTAGATTTTCTATATCTGTTTGATAATTTACTGTTTTTTTGTTGTTTTGTATTTCGGCCATTTCCAAAAACATGCGTTTTTTGGTATTTCTTTCTTTATGCAGTATGGTTGTATCCGGAAAGTTAAAACTGTGTGAATTATTTATGGCGTGTTCTGTTAATGCTGTGCTACATGAATAATTAGGAGTTGTTATGGAATTTCTAATTGACAATTTATGTTGATTTATACGTTTATTTAAATATTGTTGGGTTTGTCCAATGTAACAGCTGTCGCAATCTGAGCAATCAATTTTATAAATAACATGGGTTTGATTTAATTTCATAACAACTCCTAATTATTCATGTAGCACAGCATTAACAGAACACGCCATAAATAATTCACACAGTTTTAACTTTCCGGATACAACCATACTGCATAAAGAAAGAAATACCAAAAAACGCATGTTTTTGGAAATGGCCGAAAATACAAAACAACAAAAAAACAGTAAATTATCAAACAGATATAGAAAATCTAAGTAGCATATATCGCAATCTTATTCAATAGTAACAATTTTGTAAACATCCTGTATATGTGCTAACTGCAAAACCTCTTCTCTACTCCTATCCAATATCATGTGAATGTTTACAATAACTCTGTCACTCGGACCATAAATATACTTCAGCTGTTATAATTACCTACTCTTAAAAAGAAACACATCAACGACCACACCAAATACTGACCATTCTCTGCCTAACTCGTCGAACTACACGTACATCACATACCCATCAAATTAAAAAAATGATGAGAAACAAAATAAAAACCACCCATACAGTGAAATTAAAATAGGAAATTTATATTAGGTAAGAAAACACTTTTTAGATATGCATTCTGTCACTAATCTAATTTACGACTTATGTAAAACCATTATTTTTAATTATTTTTAGCTTTAACCTTGAAAAAGTCCGAAAACTCGGACGAAACGTAGGACAAATTGTTCATATACTTGGCTGGAAGTCCTCTAGTAATAAAAATAGGAAATAAGTTTTTCTGTTTTTTATTGAAGAAATAATTTCTACCTTAACAGCCAACAACTTGTGTAAAATATCATCTGTAATATCGATGTCATAACAGTAAATAAGTTTATTGGCGTTTTTAATAGTAAAATTGAAGACAACAGAAATAAAATTTTGAATAACTATTTGGAGGAGACATCCATGCAGTCTGCCCAAAGATGTAAAATGGAAGAATCAAAAAGGAGAATTTCATTAGAAGTTTGTGATATAATTACATCTGAGATCAAAAACAGGTTTGGCTTCAGTAATCATTTAGCAGTGTCACAGTTATTTCACGCAGATCGATTTAAAGATTATAAAAAAAGCTTTCCTCAAGATATGTTTAAATTAGTTAAAACGGAGTATCCAGTCATAAATCATTTGAAACTTAAAACTGAATTAGAAGTATTATATAGCCGAGAAGATTTTTCCAATAGTGAAGGTGCGGTTGCTTTGTTACAGCTTCTTATTAACAACAATTTATGCAATACTTTTTCTGAAAGTGTCAAACTGTTAAAAATCTTGTGTACTCTCCCTATGACTACCGTCGAAAGTGAACGTTGTTTTTCCACCTTAAAAAGAATAAAGACATTTTTAAGAAATACCATGGGTCAGGAAAGGTTATCTTCTTTAGCTATGCTTACCATAGAAAGGGCATTAATAAAGACGATAAAAGACTTTAATGAAAAAATAATTGACCACGTTGCATCTCAAAAAGACCGGAGGATCGACTTGGAATTTAAATCACTTTAAAAGGTAGGTAATACAGTAAACTTTTGTAATTGCCCTCCCTATCTCTTGACCCACGAACCGCCGTTGATTTTAAATAAGATCAAATGTGTATTAAAAAATACACGGCTGTGGTTATGTGTTACGAGGCGAAAAGATCGTAAAAAACATTCTACTGTAAATGTTATAGTGTGTACTGGACCCTCTTAAACCGACATTTGCACTATTATTAGCTAGCAAAAGACGTGTGTCAATCAAAATGGGCAACATGTGGGGCACTTATTATAATTTTTTCTAATGAATTATTTGAGGAAACCTCTATTTGTTAAGTTTATTCTTGAATTTTGTGCTTATTGCTCAATAAAACGAAAATGGTTGCAATTAGCCATAGGGAAGTACTTACAAAAAATGTTCGTTTTTCATGTATACATGACATCGTTGAAAAATATACAGGGTGTTCCATTTGAAAAAATTGGGACAATTCAATTTAAAAAGTTCTTAATTGAAAAATAATTTTTGGCCACCCTGTACATTTTTAGGAAGTAAAAATGATTCAAATACATTAACTAGATGTCTTGTAACTAGTATCCACATTTTTCTTAAAACCCATAATTGTGACTGGTGATTTTTTCGATATGCTTCTGTAGATGGCATTATTTCAACAAAAAAGTTCATTACATCCAAGTGATTGGGAGATAGTCAATAATAATATAGGATGAATAAAGTCTAGAAAGAGGCTTCAAAAAATGTACTGATATATATAGCATTCCATTTTAAAAAAAAGGCACTTGATCCTGTAATTTCGTCTTGGCTCGCCCTGTACATTCGAAAATAATTTCCGGTTATAGACTTTTTTACCTAGTTTACTTGTATTTTCTTTCTTTTTAATTTCTAGCTATCGTAAAACTCACGATATCGAAGTCTGACTCACTATTGCCCCACCCTGTATATTTGGATCAAACTTTTATTACAATTAACAGAGAATGCTCTTACCGTCCATCAAAAAATCCGGAGGCAAAATGAGATCCATAAACTTGTTCGTCAACTTGTACAACCCAGCCATTCCCTTCGGATGGAAATAGACGCTACTGACATACGTCTCTTCTCCGGTGTAATTCGTATAATTCGGAGTATCGTCCATGAGATCTTGTAGGGCAACATCGAGATGTTTTGTAATTTTTTTCGAAGCTATTCGCAAAACCTCCATCGGACACGTTAACAGCAACGAATAGTATCACACATGTCACTAGACAACTAACAATGTTCACCGGCAGTCTGCTCTTTTGTTTAGCAGTAACAGCCACAATTGATATGTGTCGGCTCATTTTAATAAGTGCAATTTTCTTGCAATCTTCTCTAGTACTGGCTCATTGTTTCGCTTATCTCTTTATCTGTGTATGCGCTGGGGCATATTAGTTTAATCAGTTTAATCATCTGTTATCAGATTTTTTTCTAGGATCTTCCTCGAATGAGTAATATTTGCTTGGGCTTCATTGGAGGCGTTATTTTTAAGTATATAATACGTACAATGACAATCATAGTTTAATGAAATGACCATAATATGGACATTTTACTTTTGCTTTTATCCGAATGGTTTTGCATTTTTGGTTTTATTTCGTTCCTGAAGACGGCGGGAATCTTTGATGTGGCACACTAATCACAGTGTATGATAGTGATTTCGTGAAGATAATCTGACAAGAAGCCAATTTATACCTTGAAACGTTGGATAACATAATAGATCCACTGATACTTTAAACAGCACAAAATAATGAAGAAAAATTTGCTATGCATATTACACTTATGAGGACAAAACATATATTGGGCGGTGAATTGACGTCGACAATCAATACAATGGTCTGCCCGCTCTCCAGACTTAACACCATTAGCTTTTTCCTGTAGAGTTATATTGAATCAAAATGGTACATAACTCAACCACAGTATTTAATTGAACTAAGACAAAGTATAACAGTGTATGTACCAATAACAAACTTACAAACATTCGCAAAAGTTCGAGAAGAGTTTCTTAATAGATTAATTTATTACCAAGATCGGCAGGTGGCATATTTTCAACATTTTATAAATTAAAAATGCGTAAAATAAATAAATAAAATTTTCGTATTGCTGTCATTTTCATTCATTTCGTTAGAACGATTTAAAACTTTGTGGTTGTATTCAGCATTTAAAGCTTCCACCATTTCTGGTCCAATATTAAAAGCTTTCAAATAAAGTAGCATTCGACTCCAGGACAAGCAATTTCCTTTTTTCGGGCAACAGTAATAATTGAATTATTGTACTAATACTGTAATAATAAAGAAAAATGAAATCAAGCTACTTATGAAATGTAATTGTAATTAACTTTCATTAATTTTTATTGACGACTTAATTATTTAATACCTATTTATGATATTGTCGGTAATTTAACTTGGAAAATAACCGCAAAAAATAGATGTGATTTATACAGAGCAATACGATAATATAATAATTAAATGGAATAAAATTGAGTTGAACAGTAAACGCTCACTAAGTTACAGTTGAGGCTTTAACTAATCCGAATATTCCATTTAAAAAAATTAAGTGGATTAATTATTGTCGCCAACCAAGAAATCAGCATTGTGTGTGTATACAGTGTGTCCGTAAAGTATGGAATAAATTCATTAATCATTACTTCTTAAACCAAAAATATTTAGAAAAAAATCCTCGGACACTTCGATTTTTAATTTCGATTGCGCACCTTTGCTATTATTATTTTTTTTTTATTTATTTATTAATTTTTTTTTTTGATTATCCGATGCCGGACAGTCCTCCCGTGGCCTCCGACGCCTCACGGGTGACGCGCCGGCGCATTAACTACAGGCACTCCCCACATCCCGCAGGGTTAGTGACTGCAGATATCAGAATCATGTGCCCTAAGCAGACGGAGAGAACCCAGAAAGACCGCCTTCTGCATTTGGCCTGAGAGCCACTCGACTGATTTTTGGCAGGCCGGTATGATCCGCAGTTCCAAGAGCAGCGTAAGCTTTATCCCTCCGAGTACACCGACTATAAAGACGACCATTTTTACCGAGTAGCCTGGGTACAGCACTTGGAGCTAGTACCGGAGATCGCGATATTTGGTCCGTTTCTCCACCTCCTTCAAGGTGATGTTTTTCTCCGCAGGTGCCGAGAACTCGATGACATACATCACCTTGAGTTGATGGTCGAAGAGGACTATGTCAGGTTTGTTGGCTTGGATTAGCCTGACCGTTGGGAACGAGTAGTTCCAGCAAATTCGGCATTTCTCGTTCTCGACAATGGACTAAATATCTCCGGGGACGCAAGGCAGCACTGGTGTCTGGTCTACCCCGTACGAATGCCTTAGATGGTAGTACAGCACTCGTAAAGCTGCGTTATGTCGGTGGATGTAGGCCGAAATCGCGTATACAGGGCATGCAGATAGTAAGTGCATGAGCGAATCCGGCGCCTAACGGCAGGTCCTGCAGTTGATGTCAGGAACCTCTACACGCCACACGCGTTACGGTAGATCAAGGTGTTGAAAACACAATCTTGGCAGACCATAGTGAATCCCTCGGTCTCCGACTTAAGCCCGGCCGACCTTAGAAAGGTGAAGGTCAGCCTGGTCGATAAACTCAGTGTTTCTATGTTCTTATAGAAGACACCATGCTGGGGTTTATCGACGTGCTGCCGAAACAGATTTTCCTGTTCAGCAGCTTTGGTTCGGACTTTCAGACGATTTGGCTGAAGTTCAGTGACTGACTCTACATCAGCACCTCGCCGGCCTCCTCGCCTGATGTCAAAAGCGAGACCGAGTTCATCTGCAGCTCTTTTTCCTACCTTGAACAATCCTACTCCCACTCCTACAGTTTCGTGTTTCGTGTCGATGTTTTACAAACCGCAAGAGGGGATCTGAGCTCCTGAGGATGTTACATGCCATACTCAGTACTACTTTACCATGCGTACACTCCAGACTCAAGAGTCCTCGGCCTCCCCGTTGAGTGGGAGGTACACACGAGGAACGGACGATCTAGGATGAATACTTCTGTGAATATTCATCATCTTGCGGGTATCTCTGTCTAATTGGTGCAGCTCATCTACCGTCCACTTTACTACGCCGAAGGAGTAGAGCAGAAGCGGAACGGCAAGCATGTTAGTTGCAGACACCTTGTTCTTCCCCGAAAGTTCGGAAGACCAAATCTTTCGGAGGCGGTGTTTGTACTTGCCGCGGAGAGAATCCTTTATTTGCGTTACATCCTGGATGTGGATGTTCAACTTTAATTTTAGACCCTAAGTGATACATTTTTGGAATCAGCTGTTGAAGCAGAATCCAAAAATGCAAAAATATACAGGGTATTATATTTAAAAAAATATCGATGACGTCATTACAGAAACCGTGATCACGTTAAAACCAAAAAATAAAGGATAAGATGCGCAATTGAAATTAAAAATCAATGTGTCCGAGGATTTTTTCTAAAAATGTTTGGTTTAAGAAATAATGAATTTATTCCATACTTTACAGACACACTGTATATTGAAAACAATTTCGATACGTAGGTACTAATTCGACCCGTTTAAGTATCAATAATAATATCAATAACAAATCTCTAAAAAAAATTATTTTTATACCTGTTTTTATTTTTAAAAGTTTGTTTAGTAAATTGTTACTGATAACATTAAAAGAATAAACTTAATGATGATAACATAACTAAGGACCGTGAGTAAATAGCAGATGACGTAAAAACCAGGGGCTGATCCAGGACACTGCGCTGACATACACATATTAAAGACATAATAATATGATAAATTTGTATATTACTTTTTAATTGGCGATTTTATAGTATCAAAACAACAGGAGCAATAACTATTTCACTGAACGCACAACATGTGCATTAGTAATTTCTATAGTTCTAGTAAATTAGCAGCATCTGTTCTAGATGTTCAGGAGTTAACTTCTGACGCCTGCTGCTCAAAATACATATACAAGTACGCACGATTTTTAAAAAATCGAACAGATGTTAAATATGTCATTGTGAAGCATAAACTGATAAAACCTTATAACTCAGGCATGTAGATATCGAAAAAAATAAATGAAAAACACCCCCTAAGGTCCACTGGCGAAAAACAAAAAAGTTTTGAAAAAATTCTTTAAAAGATCGAATACATTTTTGTTGACTAGCCATATTAAACATCTGCTGGGCGTGTGAAATATAGAGTGCGTCGTTTGCATTTCATTTGTCGATCGCCATCTTTACACCATCAAAATGAACAGCTTACCTCCGCTAACCATATGCTCTAACGCGTCACAACAGGCTGTGGTGTAATAGGGTATTCGGCAGTTCGTTTTCAACGAAATACCAAGACACCATATACTGCACGCGACGCGCGTTTTGCCAACCAAGTTGGCATCATCTGAAGATGATTAAAACCAAAATGAAAGAGTAAGATTAAAATTAAATAAATCATCCCCAGATGATGACAACTTGGTTGGAGAAACGCGCGTCGATAGCAGTCTATAACAGTTTCTGCAATGCGAATGAGTCCCTGTGCTAAACATGTTACATGTAATAAATCTACATACTTGTAGGTGTCTTTAAGTGCACTGCAAATGCTTTTATATAGAAAGCTGAGTCGATTGCATACAGTAACACACCAACGGCGGTTCTTCTATAGGGCCATTTGGTCAATGACCTCCCACATACAAATAAAAAAATAGAGCCATTCATTTTCTGAAGTTTAAAAATATATAACATATATATTTTTTTATTTATTTTTGGTTTTACTAGACAGAATAGTTAAAATTAAAAATAACATTATTGAGTCAGTTGTACTGAACATAATGTGCATATTATCTTTTTTGTAATCCAAGTTTCAGCGTTTTGGCAAATAGCCGGGAAAATAATTGTTTAAAAAGATATATGTTATACTTATCTGTGATAAGATTTGTAAAAGTTAGTAAATAATAATTAGCAAAAAAATTTTCAGTTAATATTATTTTTCGGTCCACTCTATATATTTTTAATATTCTTAAAAAAGTATATTAAAATTTCTAGTTCATTATATGCACAATACTATTCCAATATCTAGATCATTACATTATTCATTCATAGAACTTAAAAATCTTGGGTCAATCCACAACGTGTCCTCAAAGCTAGCTACGGACCGAATTTATAACGAATTATAGTGAAATAGACTTATGCGCGAATCGTCAGAAAGCAAAAGATACAGAAAACACTGGAGGGGACAATGACCCTGACGACCCTGACACGGGAACGCACGAAATTTAGTACAGCCAGACACAGCAGTCGTTAGTCACCAGTCTTAATGTTGACTAGCTACGCGTTGGTCGATAAATTCTATCGCGTTGTTTTTAATGTTTTTATTTGTGAACATTTTATTAGTAAATCTCTGAGTGTTTTTGGTGTTTACTATTAAATATGAGTGTTGTACAAAATATATTAAAACTGAAAGATGGACATACATAAGTTGGGTTATGAAGACCGAGTGAAATTCAAAGGTGGTGGCCGTCCAAAACCTATGACGATAAAGCAAACATCTCTTGATAAGAAAAAAGAAGTTAATAGGTATGTTTAATTAAAAAAAGTTATCCTTCAGCAAATTTTATTCATTGTTACGCTCATCAACTAAATTTAATTTTACAAAAAGCATCAAGTCAGGATAAAAGCATAAACATTTTTTTTGCTAATTTACATAGCTTTTCTGCATTCTTTGGAAAATCACCAAAAAGAACAGCCGTGTTAGATAATGTTGTTAAGTTGATATTACCTAAAGCTGCTCCCACACGATGGAATTTTAATACAAAGTGCATAGAGACTGTTTATACCTATCGAACAGAATTATTAGATTGTTTAGAAAAAATCTTTGATAATGAATCAGAAAACAACACTCTAAACCAAGCTATTGGTTTAAAAAACTACTTATAAAATGAACATTTTCTTTAATGGTTAATTTTTTTTTCATTTAGTTATGCCTCATTGTGATATATTGTTCAAATCAATTACAAAAATGTAATATCGATGTCATAACAGTAAATAAGTGTATTGGCGTTTTTAATAGTAAAATTGAAGACATCAGAAATAAAATTTTGAATAACTATTTGGAGGAGACAGACATCCATGCAGTCTGCCCAGAGATGTAAAACGGAAGAATCAAAAAGGAGAATTTCATTAGAAGTTTGTGATATAATTACATCTGAGATTAAAAACAGGTTTGGCTTCAGTAATCATTTAGCAGTGTCTCAGTTATTTCACGCAGATCGATTTAAGGATTATAAAAAAAAGCTTTCCTCAAAAATTAGTTAAAACCGAGGTTAAAACGGAGTATCCAGTCATAAATCATTTGAAACTTAAAACTGAATTAGAAGTATTATACAGGGTGTTCCTCAATATAATGTATATACGCAAGGGGGTAATTCTTTGGCTTATTTCATTACTGAAAGTTTATATAAACATAAGTCCGCAAACGCTTTATACTGATCTACAGGGTGTTGAAATTTGAAGATTTTTTTTGGCATTTTTACGAGATTATAACAAGTATTTAAAACACATATGCAGACATAAGTTACGATTTCAAATGCGACCTGACAAAATTAATAACAACAACAGATTATTCAAATAAAACTGGAGCCTACTAGACCATTTTAAAAATTTTCAATTTTATCTAGGAATTACAGAAAATAGTTTTTTATTTTTTTTTCTCGGTAACGGTCACATACGGAAAAACTACAAGAGACCAAAAAGTTGCTAAATAAAACAGAAAATTCATATCGTATTTTAGAATCTACCAGCGGCGCATCGAAAAAAAGTTCAGGAGGAGAAAAGGGGTATGACCCCTGAAAAAAATCTCCCTGTAGATTCTCACAATCATTTGGCATGCCCAATGATGTAAGCCCTACAGCGTAACCTATATTCCAAATTTGAGCTAAATATCTCAAAAGCTGCAGGAGCTCTAATGAAAAAAAAAATCTTCAAATTTCAACACCCTGTAGATTAGTAAAGAAGCGTTTGCGGACCTATGTTTATATAAACTTTCAGTCATAAAATAAGCCAAAGAATTACCCCCTTGCGTATGTACATGATATTTAGGAACACCCTGTATAGCCGAGATTTTTCCAATAGTGAAGGTGCAGTTGCTTTGTTACAGCTTTTTATTAACAATAATTTGTGCAATACTTTTTCTGAAAGTGTCAAACTGTTAAAAATCTTGTGTACTTTCCCTATGACTACCGTCGAAAGTGAACGTTGTTTTTCCACCTTAAAAAGAATAAAGACATTTTTAAGAAATACCATGGGTCAGGAAAGGTTATCTTCTTTGGCTATGCTTACCATAGAAAGGACATTAATAAAGAAGATAAAAAGACTTTAATGAAAAAGTAATTGACCACTTTGCATCTCAAAAAGACCGGAGGATCGACTTGGAATTTAAATCACTTTAAAAGGTAGGTAATACAGTAAACTTTTCTAATTGACCTTCCTATCTCTTGACCCACGAACCGCCACTGTAACACACATCTTTTATTGTTGTCCAAGTCGGCGTTCCATATTTTTCTTAGAACGAAAAATAATAAGCACCCTTTTGGGTGTTAACTGCGGGAAGCGGATACTGCTGTAAGCGGTTACCGTAGCCGTTCTGACGACCCGTATGGCAAACTCGAGCGCCGCGACCACAGTGAAAGTGTTAAAATTGTGCTTCTGAAAAAACATCTATTTTTCACCATGTTGTATACCTATGTACGATACGATGTATGTACGAACCTGGAATCTACTATTTACTGACTATCTTTAATGATAACGATACTAAAAAATAACATAATTTACTGTAGTCTAAAATCAACATAAACATAATGTCTAAGTCAACATTTCTACGGCAAAATTCTCAGAAAAGACAATAATTATTTTGTGTGATTTTTCCTATTCAAATTCAACTTCAAAACAATTTTATTAACAATTAAGGAGAACAATACATATAGACTTTATATAGTCCTCGCCGGACACCCGGTCCGTTATACACCTAGCATCCCTAGCAATTGTTTGGTCTGGCGGAGCGGGGCCGGACCGCCCTGGTGGAAATAGTTTCTGCCAATAATCTAATTTAGTCTTGCAGTGTTCTGAAAAACAATTCCAGAAGAATGAGTAAGTCTAAAAAATTCTGAAACATTCTGAAAAAGTATGAAAAGATCTATGTAAAACTTACTAATCATTTTAAAGACTGCATTTTTACAAGTTTTTGGACTCTTCTAGAATACTTTTTCAGAATTAATCAGATCTTTCATGAAAATTTAGCTAAAGTAAAAGTAAGACTTTTTCAGAGTTAATCAGTAAAATTTAAAACATTTCAGATTTTCGAAAAATTATTTACTGTAGGTTTTATCATATTTATTACTTCTCGTAAGGAATATAAAAACTTGATAGGAGGAGGGTTATTAGTAAAAAAAATATTAATGTTTATATTCTATACATTTTTAAATTTTATTTACAGATTTTTTTTAATAATTATATACGGTTAAAATATACGAACTGTTTTTATTAAATAATTACAAGGCGATAATTATTATTATTATAATATATATAATACAAAGAAATACTTACAAATAAATATATAATACAAAATATTTCAAAAACATTTAAGGAATACACTTAATAAAATGTTATATAATACAAGTAATTTTAAGAAATATTAACGAAATACTTTTAAGATAAATATAATATAAACTATTTCGAGAATATTTAATTAATACTAATAATAAATATATATACCTGGTACAAAATATTTCAAAAACATTTAAGAAATACACGTAATAAAACATACAATATTAATACACAATTTATTCTAAAACCATAAGTCTATCGCGTCTAGCACAGACTACACAGAGGTTCTCTGTAGCGTCTAGTCAGTCATAATCAGGGGTTCTGATTGGCCATCCTAAATCGAATGATGCATTGTTGCGCATGCCATCACCCCACTTTCAATTTCACTTCTACGTTCCACGTATGATGCCAACTTTATCTATGATGACAACAGCTAATGTAGAAGAGGTGCCTTTTGTGTTCGTTTATAAAATAATAGTGTAGTGTTGATTGTTAGGATTATATCGATATAAACAAAAGCACGTATGTCCAATCGAAAATATTGTAAAAAGTACAGATATATCCGGAGTTATGTGAACATTAATAATAATGCATGCCCACTTGTTTTACCAGCAACGGCTTTGGCGGTGCAAGATTTGGAATTTTTGGAAATGAAATGAATGCTGCTACTAATGATAGAAATCAAGAATGCTCTGTGCATCATGATCCAAACGATCCAACTTTATCTGAAATACTTTGTATTATATATATTATATATATGATAATAATAATAATTATCGTCTTGTAATTATTTAATAAAAACAGTTTGTATATTTTAACCGTATATAATTAATTATCAAAAAAAATCTGTAAATAAAATTTAAAAATGTATAGAATATAAACATTAATATTTTTTTACTAATAACCCTCCTCCTATCAAGTTTTTATATTCCTTACGAGAAGTAATAAATATGATAAAACCTACAGTAAATAATTTTTCGAAAATCTGAAATGTTTTAAATTTTACTGATTAACTCTGAAAAAGTCTTACTTTTACTTTAGCTAAATTTTCATGAAAGATCTGATTCATTCTGAAAAAGTATTCTAGAAGAGTCCAAAAACTTGTAAAAATGCAGTCTTTAAAATGATTAGTAAGTTTTACATAGATCTTTTCATACTTTTTCAGAATGTTTCAGAATTTTTTTGACTTACTCATTCTTCTGGAATTGTTTTTCAGAACACTGCAAGACTAAATTAGATTATTGGCAGAAACTATTTCCACCAGGGCGGGCTTAAAAACTAGGACATTAACAACAAATACAACACCTAAAAAAAAAAACAATTATAAACTGCATAATAACGCCGAAAACGAATAATCAAAGACGCATGCAAAAGCATGCGCCGTTGATATAAAAAAACTTTAAAACAAATTGTATAAATTTGTGTACAATAATTTTGAATTTTGACGATGCCTCGACGAGCCAAACTGTCACAGTAAAAAGCTCGCCTCTAAACAATACTGAATTGGGAAGCGGGAATGTCCAACTTCGCTTTTTTTTTTGAGGGGTATTTAGATATTTCGTGTATATAATAATGTGCCGCTATTTTGTTTTTCAAACAATATTTTGTTGTACTAACCTATACTCTAATATCATGAACAATTATATTAACCCAATATAAAACATGCCACATAAATTATTAGACAACTCTCATATCCAAAGCCGGAGCTGCACATGCGGACAATACACTGTTGAAAAAACATGGACATACAACCACTTCCTTCAACTTTGTCATCATCGAAGCAGGAATATGAACTCGGGAGTCGACAGGCAAACAACGCTTTAGCCCACTACGCTATCGAGTTCGGTATGTGCCTAATGTACTTTAAATGTACAGGGAGGTCTCTAAAAAACTATACCTATCTTCTTATTCATCTGTTGTTAACATATTTCAATGTTCCAAAAGATAGTTTTATATCATTTTCAATACCTTTAAAATATACAGTGTAACGTGTAACATTTTCGAAAATAAATAATTTGGATCACTTTCGTTGTAAATAAAATAAAATGGTTCGAGTTATACCTTAAATTCTAGATTTGATTAGAATAATTTTGTTAAATATTGTTGTATTGTCCCTGTAGCATGGCGCTACTGGACCATTGTATTGTGCCAGACGTTTTTGTAACTAGTGCGCACGTTGAGGAGACGATGTTTTTCGAGCAGTGTTTTTGGCGCGCGGAAACAGACGCGCTGTAGCCACGGCACAGTGTGGATCTGCGTTATTTACGTTTAGTTTTGTTATCGTACCTTTTTGGCGTTTGAGAGAGACGAGCGACGGCCACGGTCCAGTGTGGATCGCTGGGTGAGGTACCATATGTTATTTTACGTTTAAGTATGTTATCTTACCTTTGGAGACAATGCTGAGCCACGGGCTAGAGAAATCATGTTAGCTGGATCGTTTGATAGTTTGTGAGTATGGGAGTGGAGCTGATTTTATTTTGGAGCAGAAGAGAAGGTGATGCCCAAGGGTATTAGCGATTTGTGAGAAAGAACTTAAACGATATGGGAGCTGAGCACTACCCGCTAGTAAGGTCTTCTTAATTAAATTATAAACTACCTAGAAACCTAGCACCGAAAGCGTCCACCGGTGTCAGCTGGAGTGCCGCTAAGGTGCGACGAATGATTTAAGTTCAGAGATTTGCAAATCTCTCTGTGATCATGAACCTTATGTATAACGTTTATTTGACTTTTTCCGTTGACATTAGTAATTAGCGTATTGACTGTTGGAAGTAGTTACGCATTTTTCCTTTTTTTTAACGGTAACAGTGGATTTTGATCAGCCAGAACTGTTTGCAAATTTTTCACGGTAATCAGTGTTATCACTGAGCCTGGGTAGGCGATGGTAGATTCAGGGTCGGGCGCAATACTAATGCCATCGCGCGCTTGTTTACGATGACGATGACACGACACACTTCAGTTGTTATCTGTCGGTCGATGCATAAAGTACTAATAAATAATAAAAATGTTGAACGTAAAGAGTAGAAAACGACCGTACGCTGATAAAGTGAATAAATTTATAGGTGAATATCCGGATTTATTCTTTGATGGATGTAAAATAATTTGTACAGTTTGTGATCAAGACTTAATGTGCTGGAATAAATACGGCTGCAAAATTCATGACAATAGTAACCGGCATAAAAATAAAAAAAATGGCGTATCTTCTTTGGAACCTCAGTTTATGTTTGATTTACTGTTAATGCTGATTGCCTGTGATGTTCCCCTGCGCATATTGGATAAACCAGCATTTCGGGAGTTCTGGAATAAATACAATCCCCAGGTGAATTTACCAAGTCGTTCATCGTTACGTAGATATGTACCAAGTGTTCGTGAAGACATTGTAAATAGGATTAAACGTGCATTAAAAAATACACGGCTGTGGTTATGTGTTGACGAGACGACAGATTGTAAAAAAAAATTCTATTTTAAATGTTATAATACTCGACCCTGTTAAACCAACATTTCCACTTTTACTAGCTAGCAAAAGACTAACTGCGCGTACTGGCGAAACAGAGTGTTTTACTTATGCCTGTATTACTTTCGTAAATGTCGAACGGTATTTTTCAAAATATAAACATATTTTTTTCATCACAGCGAACATCGCTTACTGAGACAACTGTAGAAACATATCTGATGCTACACAGTTATTACAGTTTGTAATAACGACAACCAAGCTACTTCATAAATCTGCTTAAGAAGGTGAGTTTTGTATATATTTTTATAAAGTGTACCAGTATTAATAAAATTTATTTCCATTTATTTTATTTATTTATTTATTTATTATTAGTTATCACTTAGATATACAATGTACATATGTGAACGTCATTTAACAGTTTAATAATAATGTGCAGCACTAAGCTTACAAAATATAAGGAAATACATAAAAAAGAATTTAAAGCGAACGAAATAGTACAAAAACATACATCACAATATATAAAATATTTTTGTTTTTATTATTGTACTTATTCAAGTATTATGATATGATGCATACCCAGTACGTCTCTGTAGGATTAATGACCTTGGCCAGGCTTAGTCATCACTAGAGCTGTCCGATGTGCCTGGAGTACAGCCACGGTCTTGCGCTGTCGTCACACGTGCCGATTTAGAAGTGATTTACGCTGCAGTTTTATTTGAAAGGTTAATGCGTGAGGTTGTACCTATAAATTATACATAATGTCAAACGCGCCAAAGGGTAAAAAACGACCGTACGCGGACACAGTGAATAAATTTATGCAAAATAATTTGTAAAGTTTGCAATCAAGACTTAATGTGCTGGCACAAAACAGATTGTCGTCGTCATATCAATACCGTGCAACATCAAAATAAAAAAATGGCATGCCTTTGACAACTCAGTTTATGTTTGATTTATTGTTAATGTTAATAGCCTGTAATATTCCGCTACACATACTGGATAAACAACCATTTTGGGAGTTTTGGAATAAATACAATCCCCAGGTGAACTTACCAAGTCGTACATCGTTATGTAGATATATTCCAGCTGTTCGTGAAGACATTGTAAATAGGATTAAATGTGGATTAAAAAATACACGGCTCTAGTTATGTATTGACGAGACGACAGATTGTAAAAAAAATTCTATTTTAAATATTATAGTACGTGTACTGGACTCTCTTAAACCAACATTTCCACGGCTTTTTATTATGCTGAATATTTTCAACAAATAAAAGCTGTGATACTACAGTTCAACCCTAACGAGGCTGCAGCTATTAGGGAAAGCCAGACAAGCTTTCAAGGCGTTTCCCTTGAAACAGATTTAAAAAAGTATTAATAACAATTATAGGGGACTACACGACGCAATAGAAAAATTGCAAAATAGTTCGTTGTCGTTAGTGGAATCGCTGCAAATAGTGGACGACGTAAAAACACAGCTACAGGCTATAAATGACGCAAAAAATAATCGCGTTAGTGAAAAATTCGAGAGTGTATTACAGAAAGATCATGATTTTAGCAAATTAAGACAAATTTGTGATGGTGCATCTACAACTTCGTTAAGTGAGTTCACAGATTGTTTTACTTATGCCTGTATTACATCCGTAGATGTCGAACGGTCATTTTCAAAATACAAACATATTTTTTCACCAAAGCGAACATCGCTGACAGAGACAGCTGTAGAAACATACCTGCATGCTATTATACTATAGATCTTCCCCACTTTGTGATGACGACAACCAAACTACTTCATAAATCTGCTTAAAAGGGTGAGTTTTATACAAATTTTTATAAAATGTAACATTATTGTTAAAATTTATTTCCATTTAATATACTTATTCAAGTATTATGATATGATGTAAACATATGAGTCATATGACGGCTCTGGCGGCCAGGTGACCTCGGACAGCTCTAGTCATCACTCATCACTCATTAGAACCAGAACTTTCAGCTACGATACATAAATTTAATAACTTTTCTCCGAAGTTTAAAATAATTTTTATTTCACTTTGCAAAGATCTATCTTCTCTGCCATAATGATCAACAGTGCTGATCAAATACGATTATTGAAAAGAAATAATAGGTGAGTTACTCCCACCCTGGTGGCTAAAAATCGAACTTTGCCGAAACAAGTAAATTCGTTTGATTTGTATAGTTTGTTTGTCGGGTTTTTGTTACCGTTTTTTTTTCTATTTTATCAACATTTATTCCATAATATGCTAAAGATAACAGTGCACAATACGAATTGTTGTATTTACAATTGTCACTCAAGGAAAAATGTGGACAGGAATCCACTTTCACTATTTTCCCAAGAGACACGAGGCTTGTTTATATGACCAATAATAGCTGTGGTATTGTGGAGAAAATAGATAGAAGACAAGTATGGGAGAAAGCATAATTGATGGGGAAAGCATTAACTTTGGCAATTTGTGTCTATTTCAAGCCAGAGGACCATAATGCAAAAGGTATTTAAAGTTATAATGGCGACATTTTTAGGTTCTTTCACAAATTAGAGGAAAATAATGCAAAATAGGTTAAACTTATTGATCTTACTTAACTATTTTTGATTCATCTAATACATATTTTTCTTATCTGAAAAAGAACCTAGAAAAGCAAATAAAACGAATGTCAACAAATCCAAGAATCGGCTTATTTTACTTTTCTGTTTGCAGCGCCATATACGCCTTGGTGATTTATATTCCCAATCATAACCCAAGATTTATCCTAACCAAAAACTACTATCTGTGTCCTAAACGTGTTTATGATCGAAGGTCCTAAACAACAAATAAAAATTAAATGCCAAATGTCAACGACTCAACGAACAAGAATACAAAGCCATTTTTTGCGATGAAATGTATTCAACTGGTTCTAAACACTCAGGATACTCATTGGTTGAATACAAATTTCCTGCAATATGATTGGTTAAACAAATAAACCGGCGTGGAAGGCTTGTACACATTTCGTCGCAAAAAAATCAGATCGTGTTTATGTACATTTGAACTACTGAATAGAATACGAAAATCTCACTAGCTGTTAGTTTAAACGTCCAATCTACTAAAAAAAAAAACTCGAACAGAATTAGCCGGTTTTCAATTTACGACATTAGTGCACACTGAATGTATCTCGCTTCTTATTCCTCTCATTTCATTAATAAGAGATATAGATACATTTAGTGCAATAAATGTTGCACTAGTGCATTAATTGAAAATGGTGTTAATGCAGTGTACCATTTCTATAGCAACAAAAAACCCATTATTCAGGTAGTGCCAATCAATCAAATATTCCTATTCTAACAAAAAATTCCCATACAAAATATTAATTGTTTAGTAAACACATAGGTGTGGCTTGCTTAAATAGCTTAGTTTTTGTTATCAAAAATTCCAGTGAATAATTTGAAACCTCTGTCTGCCATTCTGGACGTAAGACACAGTTAATCATCTCCAGATAATGCCAACTTGCTTGGTGACACCCGCGTCGAGTGCAATACATGGTGTTTTGGTGTTTCGTGGAAAACTATATCACTTCAAGACCATTCTGGACACATTATTTGGCTATTTCAGAAACAGATGGAGTGAATTAGATTGCACATTCTTTACCTCAATTTTTGAAAGAATTGCAATGGAGAAAGTCCCATTTCGGTATCTCTTCCCGTTCTCGCCGCCCTATTAAAATTGATTACTTTTTTTTTACTGGTGCTGCTTCCTTAATAGTTGAGGTTTTTTGACACGGTAAAAACCTTTTTGGAACAGAATTTAACAGAGAATTGGATTTTAGAGAAAAAAATAATCCCAGTCAGCCCATCCTATCTTTGATTTTTCTTTACAAGAAATACTTGCATTTGTTTCAATGAAATATAGGTGGGCCACTACTTCAAAAAAATGCTAATATTTTATGTTTTTCTATTCTATATGAGTACACTAAGATACAAAACTCGCTATTTGACAAAATTTTTAAATAGCAGTTATTTAATTAATAACACAGAAAATTAGTGCCAAAAACCATGATGAGGAAAAAATCTGAGGAGAAAGTAAACGGCAAAAACTTATCTTAAGGTAATCAAATATTTTTTACATTCCATTAAAATAATTTACATAAAAATATTATATAATTTTAGGCATACGGCAAAACAATTACCGGATTTCGTACTTTTTTTTTTGTAAATATCTTATCAACTACAGTTTGAAATTGTCGGAACCAGGACAATAGGTTAAAATAAAACGCTACCTTGCCTACGTTTCGTTGAATATGCTTAAACTTCTTTAGGGCTCAATAGCCAAATAATGCTGTAAAGTTCCACAACAGAAAAACTTTTTTTAAAACCACGTCCATAAGAGAAAACAATTTCTAAGAACATACATATCAATAGGTACACAATTATTTAAACAACATTATTAAAGTATGAATTAACAAATTGCAAAAATTTCAAATTCCAATTTGATACTTTACGACTGAAATATGTTCATATAAATAAAAATGTTTTATATTTAACGAACCTTTGTTGCTATTATTTTCCCATCCGGGCAAAAATATGCGTGCTAATTTAATAGTACGAGATATTTATTATTATTGTTTATTTGAAATGAATATGCAATAACTGTATGTATTAAGTGTAAGCAATAATATGATGTTTCATATTATTTAAGAGCTTATGTAACTCTGCACCTTCGCGTTGGTTTTGTCGAACAATTGAATATCACGTTTTTATGTAAAATCACGAATTATTTTACATAAAAAAATATTATAATATTAAATTGACTAAGCAGAGAGCAATGCAAATATGTCTATTTTATTATAAAATTAAACTAACTGGCAACCGCAAATGTGTGGATGCTGTACTTGTGCCCAATTTCAATGGTCTACATCTTCGCGGCGGCGCGGTGTTGCCATATTTAGTTTGTGGCTGGGACTTAAGGCTGTGCGCTAGCCCATGCATCGAACTGTTTGGTCTTTAGGTATTGATAAAAATAACGTGAACCTTGAGTTTTCACCTATTTTTACAAGATGGTACAACACACTGTCAACATCATTTTTTGTAACTTATTCACAAATAAAATTAAACAAAAGCATAATTAATTCGTGAGATTATGCTTTGTTTTGACAATTACTTTTCATACTACTTAGGATGCGCCATTAGGAAGATTGTGGGTCTGTCTAGTTCACTAAACTGAATAGACAAATAATAGACAACATTAATAGTTGTAACATCATATAATTAATAATAATTATGCAATCTATATAAAGGAGTCGTGACACATTGGTTGCCTATATGTAACACTGAAAATTGAACATGATGCTAATGAACATGAACAGAAACGGCACAATTTTTTTCTCCATTGAAAGAAATATTTAAGAACTTTTACTTACTATCCACCATGCACAAAATATATTAGAATACATACAAATAAAGCGCATTATAGTAACTTTATTTTTATTATTATCAACAAAATTTCAATAATGCACCGGATTGTATACATTCTAACGTATTTTGTGCATGGTGGATGGTAAGTCCTTTCAAGAGAGAAAATATATATATATATTCTGTGCTGTTTCTACCGCCAAAAATGTCGCCTTTATGTTCATGAGCATTAAGGTTAAGCTCCAGTATTACATATAGGCAATCAGTGCGTCATGACTAAGCCTGGCCAAGGTCATTAATCCTACAGACGTACTGGATATGCATCATATCATAATACTTGAATAAGTACAATAATAGAAACAAAAATATTTTATATATTGTGATGTACGTTTTTGTACTATTTCGTTCGCATTAAATTCTTTTTTATGTATTTCCTTATATTTTGTAAGCTTAGTGCTGCACATTATTATTAAACTGTTAAATGACGTTCACACATGTACATTGTATATCTAAGTGATAACTAATAATAAATATATAAATAAATAAAATAAATGGAAATAAATTTTATTAATACTGGTACACTTTATAAAAATATGTACAAAACTCACCTTCTTAAGCAGATTTATGAAGTAGCTTGGTTGTCGTTATCACAAACTGGAGCACTTCTATAATAACTGTGTAGCATCAGATATGTTTCTACAGTTGTCTCAGTAAGCGATGGTACCTGTGGTGAAAAAATATGTTTGTATTTTGAAAAAGACCGTTCGACATCTACGGAAGTAATACAGGCATAAATTAAACACTATGTGAACTCACTTAACGCAGCTGTAGATGCACCATCACAAATTTGTCTTAATTTGGTAAAATCAGGATCTTTCTGTAATACACTCGAATTTTTCAATAACGGGCTTATTTTTTGCGTCATTTATAGTCTGTAGCTGTGTATTTACGTCGTCCACTATTTGCAGTGATTCCACTAACGACAACAAAGTATTTTGCAATTTTTCTATTGCATCGTGTAGTCCTCTATAATTGTTATAGTTTTTAAATCTGTTTCAAGGGAAACATCTTGAAAGCTTGTCTGGCTTTCCTTAATAGCTGCAGCCTCGTTAGGGTTGAACTGTAGTATCACAGCTTTTATTTGTTGAAA
Organism: Rhamnusium bicolor; assembly: GCA_029963845.1. Taxonomy (NCBI): domain Eukaryota; kingdom Metazoa; phylum Arthropoda; class Insecta; order Coleoptera; family Cerambycidae; genus Rhamnusium; species Rhamnusium bicolor. Next base: position 393,320 of record JANEYF010005386.1, on the reverse strand, counting down.
ATATTCAGCATAATAAAAAGCTGCCTTCAACCATGTTCCCGAACATGTAAGAATTGGCTCTGGTGGTTCCGGAATACCAGGACACAGTGTGAAATGCTCGAAGCTGTTTAGGAGATTTGAGAAATATGTTTTTTGTATTTGCTATTAATGCATCTACCTCTGGAAAACATTTTCGAATAGTTTCTGCTACAAGATGGAACGCATGCACTTTACACGTAACATGTAAAAACCTACAATCATCTCTTTGAAGAAAACGGCCCACCAAACGCATTGTCGCAGCACCGTCGGTCACAAACATCAACACTTGACTTGTTGACAGTTCAAATTTTTCGAAAGTCTCCAAAACCACCCACATAATTGTTTCGCCAGTACACGTAGTTAGTCTTTTGCTAGCTAGTAAAAGTGGAAATGTTGGTTTAACAGGGTCGAGTACACGTACTATAACATTTAAAATAGATTTTTTTTACAATCTGTCGTCTCGTCAACACATAACCACAGCCGTGTATTTTTTAATGCACATTTAATCCTATTTACAATGTCTTCATGAACACTTGGTACATATCTACGTAACGATGAACGACTTGGTAAATTCACCTGGGGATTGTATTTATTTCAGAACTCCCGAAATGCTGGTTTATCCAATAAGCGCAGGGGAACATCACAGGCAATCAGCATTAACGGTAAATCAAACATAAACTGAGGTTCCACAGAACACGCCATTTTTTTTTATTTTTATGCCGGTTACTAATGACATGAATTTTGCAGCCGTATTTATTCCAGCACATTAAGTCTTGATCACAAATTTTACAAATTATTTTACATCCATCATAGAATAAATCCGGAAATTCACCGATAAATTTATTCACTTTATCAGCATATGGTCGTTTTCTACTCTTTACGCTCAACATTATTTATTATTTATTATTACTCTATGCATCAACCGACAGATAACAACTGAAGCGTGTCGTGTCATCGTAAACAAGCGCGCGATGGCATTGGTATTGCGCCCGACCCTGAATTCTACCATCGCTTGGCCAGGTTAGTCATGACTCTTTTACGTGGGTTGCATAATTATGTGACATCACACTAATATGTATGTCTGGTATTATTATGTCTGCTCATATTTAGCCTCTATACAGGGAGCTAAAGGCACTATTACTGGATCGTCCCCCCATGGCTTCATTAATTTAGAATTAAATTTAGCCTGTTGGATCTGAAAATTTACATTTACTTTCTCATCAAAAAAAAATATAAGTATACATTATTTTTACACTAGGCAAATTTGGGGGTGACGTCACACTACCTTTTTTCTTATTACTCATGAATATATCTAATGCCGTTCTGGTTCCTAAATTTTTGTTCATAGATAGAATTAAAACACCCAGATCTATATTTAACCGAGCTTGGTAGCGCAGAAGGCCAAAGCGTTAAGTGACAAACGTAACTGGTTTACTGCCTATTGACTCCCAGGTTCAAATCCCTGTTTAGATTCTGGCAAAGTTGAAGAGTTTGGTTGTGCGTGTTTGCGTTTTTTTCAACCATGTAACCCCTGTCCGAACAGCTTCGGCTTTGGTTTGGGGGTTGTCTAATTTATGTAGTTTTCTTTAAAGAACTCAAAAAGGTAAAAAAATGAAACACAAAACTCAAATTTGAATTTTTATTATAAACATTGGAATTAATATTTCTTTAACACTAATAATAATAAATACATTTACTATATAGTAGAATATATGGCAAAAATTTGGCTTCAATTTATATTACAATAAAAATTGAGCACAAATGAAAAATGAACACAGAAATCATTACACCTATAGTGGAATATATTTGGAATATTATTTAATATTACATCAATAGATATCATATTTTTTTTGTGCCCAACAAAAATCTTCTCCAGGCATACGGAAAGGTACAACTTTTTAAATATTCCGTACACCCAATAATAAAAAATTTATTTACCTATTTTTATAAAAAAATTTAAATATTTATAACATTCATATGAAAATATCTATATACAAAAAAATTACCAAAAAGTTCTCTCATAAGGAAACAATAGGGATTTTCATTTGAGATAATCGAGTGGATACAAAGTACCAAAACAATGATTTAACAGGTTTCGATAATTGTCCTTGTTTCTACGGATGTTATACATGTTTCCAGTTTTTATTATTTATATTAGTGTTTATCACAAATTACATTAACAAATGATGGTGACATAAATAATGTTTTAATGTATTTACATAAATTTAAAAAAAAAGGTAAGCTGCAAATATGTTTGAAAACATTTAAATCATTAGACTTCCGTTAGCTCTCTTTCATTTATTTATCCACTCGTCATATTTTTTTTCACAAGATTGAAAGCCTTATATGTTTCCTAAAAGGTGGTAGTACTGTTTTCCCATATTTAAATATGTTGCAGTAAAGAAATAATGTAAACTGGAAACACGAATATCATTTGCATATGATTGTCAAACAAACAATACTCTTTTTTTTCCAGTATTCTGCTTTCTGCAAATTTGCAAATACACTAAAATGCTGAAATATAGGTCATTTGCTATTTTTTGATTGTTTTTTGAAAAAACTCAATCAGTTATACACTAATATAACTAATATAATATCACTCGTCCAAGTTCTTTCAGATATAGATCTTAAAAACATCCCTTAAATGAAAAGCCCCCTTGGCAAACATTAAAATTCAATAAACTGTGATTTTGATACAATTCTAAATCGAATGAGCCACTTGATAAAAACACACTATTGATACTCGGAAGGACCACCTCAAGATAGGGGATACAATTTCTAAATGTAATTGAGACGAAACTTGCATTTACCTTATGTATTTGAGTGTTGCATTTATTATGTATTTCCTTAACGTGTATACATGGGGCCCCCATGCATTGGAGATTCACACCACTATTCACCCTTTTGTTGATACAAAAACTTATTTTGCTGACAATAAGCGACTATCTGCTGTATTCTACTAAATGAGGAGAATTTCATAATATCATTAGCTTACTTCACTGAAGTTATGACAGTAACGCTTACTAGCTTGATTCTTCAGAAGCTATGGGTATGTCGGGAGTTTGAACACTCAGCCATAAATTAGATGGGTCACTCAGCCACTGAAGATAATGTGAAAAAAGCTTTTTAAGTATATCTTGAGAATTTTTTCGAAGAATGAGAAATCACGGAAGCCATGTAATTCAGTACGATTCATCAATCGTTAGTCGACAGCGAACCACTACTGAAGATAAACTCATAAGCTAAGATTTGTAATTAACCCATCATGTGTTTAACTCTGCTGGAGGCTCACTGTCCCAATCCAGATCTAGAGACCACAGACATTAACCCATTTTGTCCCAGTGGTGTGCTAACGCACCACATATTTTATGATTTTTTTTGTTAAATTCAGTAAATATTTTTGCATATCCATTTATAAATTTTATTATTATCAGTATTAGAGAACTTAGTACCGTACGAAGTGTTGATTTTTATTTTAAAACAAAAATTTTATGACACCTCAAAAATCAAGAAAAACGCTGCATAATTTTGTGTCAAAGGTTGAAGTGAATCTAAAACAGTAAAATATTTTATTTTTGGAAAGTATTGTCATTTTTGGTAAGTCTATAATATGTAGATTACATGGTAAAAAAAATACATTTAAAATATACAGATTATGGTTTATTTTTATTAAATAATTACTGGTGCGTGAACGGACCACTGGTTTTATCTATGAAATAAAACCAAGCTATTGCCATTCTCGACAAGTCAGCCTATATAGCATAAACAGTCGCCGATTAGTGTGTTGTTTAGTATTTGTTTGTTTCTTGTGCAGTACACGTGATATTTAATTGAAATCAGTAAAATATGCCGTTTTCGAGGTATTAGAAGCGGCTCTGGAGGAGATCGTTACGGATTTGGAGAATAATGATGAATTTCGTATTACTCGTATTTACGTATTTTTATATTTTATAGATACAACTCATTCTAGCCTTGGTCTTAGCGGTGACGTTGTCATGAGTCTACTTTCTGTTGTGGATAAGCCAGTGAATCACCAAATTTTTTTCGACAACTTTTTTTCGTAATTCAAACTCTTCGTACATTTAAAAAATGGTTATTTTGCCACCGGTACTATCCACGAAAATAGGACAAATAATTGTCCAATCGAAAATTGTAAATCATTTGGTAAAAAAGACCACGAGTCCCATATTTCAGCATATGATTCTGAATCAAAAGTTTCTATTGTCCGTTGGCACGATAATTCGGTTAGTAACGGTGGCAAGTAATGTTTATAGTGTAGCTCCTGTTCAAAATGTTAAACGCTATAATAGAAAAGAACGAAGAGATGTGCAGATACCCCAACCTTATGTAATTGCCCAATACAATAAATATATGGGTGGGGTAGATTTATACGACAACGGAATTGCTAATTATAGATGCCAAGTATTTGGGAAAAAATGGTGGTGGCCTTTATTTTGTAATTCATTGGATAGCTTAGTCGTCAACGCATGGAAAATTTATGTCAATGAAAAAAAATTTCCCAGGTAGATTTTAAATCTTACGTAGCCTTGCGACTTTTAAAAACTGATAAAACAATAATTGAAATGAATCTTGCTCCTGCTATAGATGAACTGCGTTATGATAATACAGGTCATCTCATGATTTCTCATGCCAATAAAGCACGAAGGAGGTGTAGAATTTGCCATAGCCACACAATTTACATTTGTAATAAATGTAATGTACATTTACATACTTCATACTTTGTACGGTATCACCAAAAATGAAACCGGGTGTTACCATTGGTGCGTTCACGCACAATGAAATATTATAATGTTTTTTTTATTAAGTAAAGTTCTATGTAGAAAATAATTTACGATTAGTTATTTTATGTAAGATTGAAACTTTCTATGATATATTTTCGTTAAAATTATTAGTTATATCTTATGTGCCTCAAAATAATATTTCATGTTTCCTCCCAGTGGTTCGATTACGCATCAGTATTTTTTTTATATACGTTAATTTTTTTAATTTTTTTTGACACAAGGAATGTATTCTTAAGTGTAACAAAATAAATATTTACAAACAAAAATGTTCGTTTTTTGAATTTTTCGATGCTTGGGATACAATGGGTTAAATGAAAAGAGCTATGGGAACTATCAAACTCAATGGGTCAATGATTTGGATACACAAAATTGTACAGGGTCATCATGTGAAAATGTCCTTTTTTGAAATAACTTGGTTATTTTTGAAGTTTTCAAAAAGGTGTAAAGGCCTGCATTAAGTATTTTTGACAAAAACACACACGATACTAAGAAGGACCACCTCAATAGAGGGATACAATTTGTAAATTTAATCGAGATGAAAGTTGCATTTACCTTACATATTTCCTTAATGTGTACACATGGGGGCCCCATCCATTGGAGAATCACATCACTATTCACCTTTTTATTGATACAAAAATTGTTTTTTTTTTCTTGTAATGCGAAACCACGAATTTAAATATAAAAAACAAAAACAAATAGTGCGTCTGTAACATATTGAATTTTACTTTTGCTACATTTGCTTCATAAGATTCAGAAGATTTAGTCAAAATACGTAAAATATTTCATATCATTATTATTATTATATAAAAAAGTATTAATTTTTTACTACATTAGATTAGAAAAATAACTATTTGTTCAAGAAATTGAGCACAACGATTTAACTAAATCCAAAAAACAAGCAGTCACTTTTTTTCAGATAATTAACTATATTTCAAACTTATTTGCAACATAAAAAACATCGGCTTCTTTGACGGAGGTAAAAGGATCAAAGAGGCTAACGTTTTTTATGTTGCAAACAAGTTTCAAATAGACTTTACATATTCTTTCTACCAAAGACAAATAATATGAACGTCTTTTTTCTTAACGTACTTTCATTTACAGAATGTCCTTACCAACATTTACGCAACTATATTCTCACTATAACAAATCAAATTACATATAACTAAAACTAACAAATGTACTTGAGTCTTGGCTAGGACATTTCGATTGATAAAAAAAACAATTTTAAACGCATATTGCAAAACTAAACAAAATAACACTTTAAAAAATATCACAATAACTATTTTCAAAATAAACTACTACATGAAAAATTAATATTTGATTGTTCTGTTTTACATTTCGAAATTTTTGCTATGATTTGAGCAAAAAGTGAAATGCTTAATGGTTCTATAAACCAGTTAAGTTTCTCTAAAGAATGAGCTTGGATGTACCGAGTACCTCTAATTTCTAGCCATTTTTTTTTTTTTTTAATTTTATGTGATGCTATAGAGTCACGCAGTTATAATCAGTCTGTAAATTTTCCTTCCTTGTAATCTCAGTTCAGTCTATTTCCATAGGTTTATTGTTCTCTAGAAAATAAATTCAATTTTACATTAGGTCATAGAACAAAACTACTTTTTTGTTTGAATTTGATCAGTGATATTCATGTCAAAAGCTAAATGTCAATCATATGGACCTGCTTCTTTAGTAAATTTACTAAAATATCCAATTTAATAGAAAAATATCAATGCCTACTTTAATTTAACCCATTACCCACCAAAGTCTTATTTTTGGGACGGCTAGTTTTGAGCCTTCATCTGTAAATCACTATATTTAAAGTATCTATTTTTAAGTTAAAATGATGATGTATACAGGGTGGTTCAGTTTCTGACACACAAACTTCAGGAATGTGTAAAGTATGTAAAAATAATAGGAGTTTCTTCTATGAACATTGAAAAATGTATCATAACTTGGGTACAGTGTTGAAGTTTCATTAAAAAAAAAGTTTATAATTCAAAAAAGCCCGGTTTTTTAATGCATAGTTAGCAAAATTATCTGTCGGTTAGTTTGAAATGGGCGAATTCTATTGGTCGAGAAGTTACTAACTGACAGATAATTTAGCTAATCAAGCATTGAAAAACCGGCCCTAAGAGAAGACAAAAGCTAATGTTTTCAAATTTGGGACACCTCATATCTATGTAAAGCTTCATTTCAAGTCAAAAATAGTAACAGAAAGCCATTGGCGTAGATATGGGGTTACATACCTCTTTTATAGAAATAAGTACGCCACTGGATATCTTGGGAAAAAATTGTAAACTGCTAAATTGCCCATGGTATTCTGAAGAAAAAAGTTTTTGTAAAATTTTAATAGAACAAGCCGTTTCTAATTTATTTGTAATTAAAATCTTTTGTGCAGATGTTTAAGATCACCATCTTAAAAGAAAACATTTGAAAAACTAACTACGTAAAACAAATTATTTACCTACGTATCAAATCGCTACTATAATAGCATAAGGGCATATGTTCAAATCAATAGTTTTTAGATAAATGGACTTGAAATTCCTGATAAAATTTTGTAAAACCATTTTTGCACATGCGTGATTTATTATTGTTAGTTTTTAGTGTCCCATTGGGCATCACATAAAATATTCCGACATGTTGTAAAATATAGTACTTTTAGCATATTATGATAGTGCTAATATCTCAATATACCAAAATAAAGTATAATTGTGAAACAATTATTGTTGTAACTGTGTCTTTCGAGATTAGTGTGGTTAAATGTGTTATTACTTTGTCCTTAGTGGCGAAGAATTTAAGTTAACCCCCCCCCCCCCCCATCTCTGGTTGGAATGGAGAGATCTAAGCATCTAGCAAATGTATTGACAATTTTTTAGTGAATGATACTGATAAAGTATATGAGGCTAACATAATAAAAAGTAATTTATCAGATCACTTTGCCCAGTACATAAAAATACTAATTAACGAAACCATTGATCATGAAATTGACTATAAACGTTTTTTCACTGACAGTAACATATCAAGTTTTTGTTCTTATTTAAGTAACACCAGTTGGAGTGAAGTACTGAGCATTCTGAACTGTAATACAGCTTTTGATCTGTTTATGGATGTAGTTCTGTACTATTTTGAGATTTGTTTCCCGGTTTCTAAATCTAAAACCAAAATTAAAATATCTACTGTTGGTACAAATATTTCACAAAATTCTGAAATAACAGAGGCAAAAAATCGCGTTTCTCTCTTAGCAGATTTAAGCCGACAGTACCCTCAATTTAAAGAACAGTTTAAAATGGCTAATAATGAGTACCGCAAATTACTATCTTCTGCAATTATAGCAAAAAATGACCAATTGGTAACAACTTCTAAAAACAAAACCAAAACAATGTGGAACAAAATAAATAATACGTTAGGTAAATCAAGAAATAACAAATCGCGTATCGAAATTGAACATAATGGTAAAATTCTAAATCCTAATGAATGTACCAAAACTTTTAATAACTATTTTATATCAGGTCCAAAAAATGCAATTTCCGACTTATCACTCTGTATTGATTATCAATTTACTGAATCCAATATAAAAAACTCCAATAGCAGCTCATTATTTTTACGGCCCCCTTACTGAAAAAGATGTTTTAGAACTAATTCACAAATTAAAAAACTCGAATTCTTCGGGAACTGATGAAATATCCAATTCACTGCTAAAGCAAATTGGTGTTTATATAATTGCACCACTCACTCATATAATAAATCTCTCTTTAGAACAGGGCATGTATCCCGAGAGATTAAAAGTGTCAAATGTAATACCCTTGTACAAAAAAGGTGATTCTCGCTTAGTCATAAATTACAGGGGAATCAGCCTTTCACCTAGTATATCTAAACTGTTCGAACTGTCAGTGAATGAACAACTAATACCATTTCTTACAGCTAATAATACACTTTCGAGTAGTCAGCATGGCTTTACAAAGCAAAAAAGTATAGATACTGCCCTTGGCGAATTTGTTAATGATATTGTCATTACACTTGATCAGTCACAGATTGCTCTGGGACTTTTTATTGACTTCACTAAAGCATTTGACTGTGTTAATCATTCTATACTATTGACCAAATTGGAGAAATACGGAATTAGAGGCGTCGCTCACGATTGGTTTACATCATATTTGGCAAATCGAACCCAGCAAGTAAAAATAAAAAATTCTGTGTCTAACATCAGTTGTGGAGTTCCTCAAGGATCTATATTGGGGCCCACATTATTTAATATTTATATTAATGACATGTTAAATTATATTAAACATCCCTCGTGTTTAACAGTCTCTTATGCCGATCATACTAACATTCTAATAAAGACTAATAACATATCTGAAGCTGAAAACTGTGCCATTTTAATGTATAAAAAAATTAACATGTGGGTTCAGAAAAATAAATTATGTATTAATAAAGATAAGACAACATGCATTATATTTAGGAATACACGATCTAACAGTACGTATAAAAATACCATTACCTTGGATAATTCACTGAATATTGGTTATTCTAGTAACACCAAATTGTTAGGTTTGAGAATAGACTGCAGTCTGAAATGGTCTTGTCACATACAAGATATCTGTAGTAAGTTATCCAAAACATGTTATGCTTTAGCTGTAGCATCAAAACAATGTAGTCTATCTATTTTAAGACAATTATACTTCGCTTCTTTCCATTCTACCATTAAATATGCTATAGTTCACTGGGGATTAGCAACCGAAGTGAACAGTGTTTTTGTACTACAAAAGCGTGCTGTACGTGCCATGACTAACTTAAAGTATAATTAATCCTGTAGAGATACTTTTAAGTCTTTAAAAGTGCTTACTCTAGTCTCTGTGTATGTGTACCAGATATCGTGCTTTGTGTATAAAAATAAATCAAGATTCTCTAATGTTAGATCCCAACATAGTCACAACACCAGAAATAAAGATAATCTTTTGCCATTGAAACACGATACAGCTTTATATCAAAAAAGTCTTTTTTTTCAATGGTTGTAAATTGTATAACTTACTACCAGAAACTATTAAATGTTTACCTACAATAATTGTTAAATTTAAAACTGCTGTAAAGCTATTTCTTCTTGACAAAATTTGTTACACGATTCAAGAATTCATATCGAGGTGCTAGTTTGCATTTTACTATAATTGTCTATATACATATAATGTTGTTTTATTGATGTTATTTTTTTAATTTGTTTGTTTTTTTGACGTTTTTTAGCGTCTTTTTATATCGACTATTTATAAATTTTTTATATATATTTTTTTCTTTTATGTACTTTATATGTACAATCTTAACTATTTACGAAATTTCCTAAACGTATGTGCTTATTGTACTGTTTTCTGAAATAAATTGACTTTATTATTATTATTATTATTATAAAGTATGGTGAGAAGTGTACTGATGTACGCAACATTCACTTTCCGAATTTCATAACAATATCTCAATTATTTCCGGAGAAATATCGGTAAAACTATAAATTAAAACCGCAACTCCCTCTATCTCAAAGACTAAGCATTTTAGCTATAAGTTTACATGACATATTGTTTTTGTGTATTTTATCGATTCTCTAAGTTTCTCAATTAAAATTTGTACCACCCTGTATATACATGTTTGATATCAAATTTAAAGTCAGACCAAGACTAATGTAGTGGTATATATTAGAGAATAATTTTCTTTTACCGGTTTTGTCTTGATTTTTTACTGGCTAAAGATCGGTTAATATGCTAAAAATTAAAATTAGCCGGTAAATTTACATCACTAATAATATGCCTTTATTTTATCCTTGGTGGAGTTTAGCCAATAGTTGTTCAGATTCAACCAAATTAAAGGAAAATGATTGTGTTAAGAGCGAAGCAGCTTATGTTTTATATTTTTTTAACGCTTGCTAATTAAAACTACAGTCGAATTTCTATAACACAAACTTCTGTATCTCAAAATTCTTTGTAACTCAAATATGTCTCTGTGCCCTTGATAACTTCATTGTAGAAGTATTTTCTTTAACTCAATTTTTCTCTAATACGAACAGTCTGAGGGGGAGTTAAGAGGTCCAATCAGAGAAGTTCGACTGTATTATCATATTATGAAACTACATCACACTTACCCTGTGCCTGGGTAATAATAAGGGGGGCGGCCTTTCATATTCTGTAGGAGCTCTTTGGTACTGTGGAGGGCCTCCGTTTGGAAATTCCTCCCAATGTCTAAGCAAAAATGAACAGAAACGCTTGAGCAAAGAAAATTGCAACATCACTTAAAAAAAATAGACACATTAAGCAGAACAGTAACTTACAATACAAGAGGAACACTAAAAAAAGATATAATTATTTGGTAGGTAGGTATATAGAAATAACAATATGTAGAAATCTAACTAACAGATACAACAAAAAGTAGTCATAAAAATTAGATTGTGTTACATAATAGTTAGTCACGCTCTATGGGCAAAATTTATTATTGCCAGATATCAATAAAAAATTTTAAAATATAAATCAAAAATAAAGCAGTCGATTTTAGTTTTTTTTTTTTTGAGAAAAATTAGATGACATCTAAAAGTGCACAATCTATACACAGTAATCACATTATCTTTAAATTGATTTGATTGTATAATAAGAATAGACAAATATTCACGAAAACACATACGAAGCTCCCAAGAAGCGCTCATAATATTTTTAAAAGTATGTAAATTTAGAGTGATCAATTGTGTCAAACCTGTAAAGTTAAAAAGACTGAAGTGTCATAACCCATCATGTCAGAAACTGAATATTTCAAAATATTCAATAGCATTTTTGGATATTTAATCTACATCCATAAATATTCATATGTATATGGCAAACTATTCGCGAGTGCTTTCTGATCTGAAGAAATGCAGAAAATGTCTTTTTTTTTAACCTGCCCATGAAACATCCATCTTTTTTTTTACACTTAGTTACCACTGTTCAAAAACGTACTTACCTACGTCATGTTAGCTGTGATTACTAAACATAATGTTTTGATATGTAACTACTATTTGTTTGAATGTCCTGAATTCTTCAAGTTGATGTACAAGGTAATCAGCCGAAAATTTTGTTTTTTAAAACCATTTCTTTAAAAACATATGGAACAATAAAAAGGTCAATGAAAATATGACTTAAGCAACACAAAACCCACATGAGTATAGGGGAATCCAGGATATTAAAAAAGAACTGGCTGACAAAAAATTCTAGCAATTGTTTGAATTCTTGCCTGCCTAACGTCCTCTTACTTTTTTACTTAATTTGTGTAGTCTGAAAAATGAATCCAATAATTGCAAAAATTAATTCGAGAATAATTCTACAAACTGACTTGGAGTAAGTGCAGAAAGATATTATTGGTATTGTAAAATAACTTTAGGAATATTTTACGATGATTCACACATTGTATCTAATTTCTGCTGACATAAAATGATAAAAAAGCTTAGAATAAAATAGGTAAAATACACATTTTATTTGTCTAACAATTGACTTACTTACTTTGGAGCCATATCAGCATATCTAGTATCAGGCGGATGAGATCCTGTGGCATACTCCCTAGTTACTACTTCTCCTCCCATATTTTGAGGACGATCCTCGTATTTCTTGGACTTTTTTGCCCTCTTTTTTCCACGTTTACCTGCACGACTGCAAACAAGGATTAAACAAATTAAGATATGATAAATTTTCAAATATTACTAACTGTTCTATTGTAGTGTTATAACTAAGAAAAAAATGTGGGCAAAAAATTAGTTTTTTGTTAATTTAAAAAAAAAAATTACTCCTTGACATAAAACAGTTCATATGCTACTCTGAATTCATATGTAATAAACAAGAATTTCTATAATAAAAATATATCTTAACCTCAGGAATATCAGGAGTCAATATCATTTACAAATGACTGCAGTTCAACGAATTTATGCAACATTGAAAACGAGACTCGTACCGTCACAGACAATATTTTTACAGCCACATATTTATACTGCAGAGCAGCAAACAATATTTAGTAAGACAAATGATAATCAAATTGGCCTAAACTGTACTTTTACAGATGGTACCATCAGATAAGGTGACATCTTTTCAAAACAGTATTTCATTAACACATGAGAATCAATCTATCGCAGACTGTACTTTTACAGACATAAAGGCTATTCGTTTGTACACTTACTCCTACTACCAGATTAAAGCTTGTGATTGGTTGTACCGAGAAATAAACATAAAACACAAAAGAACACCTACAAATTATTCAACTTATGTCGTTAGTTAGATTATTGGGAATTTAAACCTTCACGTCGCCCCCTTGTGGCTAAAAATCTCACTTTGTTGAAACGAGTAATGCCCTTTATTTACAACTTTTTTTTTATGTCATCAACGTTTATTCCATCATATGCTAAAGAAAACAGTGCATAATACGAATTTTTCTGTGTACAATTGTCACTCAAGAAAAAAATGTGGGTATGACAATCCACTTTCACTATTTATACATCAAAGACGCGTGATTTGTTTATATCGCCAATAGCCGTGGTATGTATGGAGAAAAAATATAAAAGTATGGGAGAAAGCATAATTGATGGGAAAAGCATTAACTTCACCAATGTGTGTCCATTTTCAAGCTTAGTCAGATGACTATAACAAAAGGTATATAAAGCTGTAATAGTGACATTTGGATGACAGAAAACCCTCTTGAATACATTGAAACATCCCCTCAAAATGGGTATCTGGGTAGCACTCACGGAGACGAATTTACTTCAGTTTCCTTGATTAAAACGTGAATACAAATTTTTATATTTAACACACTGCATGTACCACAAACAATTTTTACAAGAATTTAAGGCGATAAAAGAGTGGATCCAAATTTATTGCTATCACATTCTCCCGATTTCGCTGTTCCCAATTTCTTCCTGTTTTCACTGAAAAACCAGGTTTATCGAAACAATCCGCAAAATCTTGAAGAAATTGAGATATTTACTCCGGCGGTATTGTACAATGTCTTTGAAAATCTGAAGAAACAAAGATATTCGTTTTATGTTTATTTCTTTCTTAACCTAACCCTAACATCATTTTAACTTTCAATATGACACAACAATGAAATCACAGTATTAATAGTCTAATCAAAGATTAGATATTCAAAAATTCATAGGCGTCCTGGATCACGTTTTTTTATTAATCTCTCAGAACGATCAATCACAAACTATAATATGGTAGTAGAAGTAATCACAATCGAATAGCCTTTGTGTCAGTAAAAGTACTGTTTGTGAAAAAGTCAATTCGCTTGCACACCTTGTCTATGAAAATGTTGTCTGCAAAAATACGGTCTGTGACAGGTGTCTACTCCTATGCGCCTAACGGAGCACCAGCTGTAAAAGTAAGGTCTGAGGTAAGTCTATTATCACATGTCTAACTAATTATTGTCTGTAAAGGTACTGTCCGCTGAAAGACTGTTATGCTGGTTACCGTTCTACGAAAGTATTTTCTATTGAAATATGTACATGTAAAAATACTGTCTGCTACCATACAATGACCCATTTAAAAAATATTTTCTTCTCCTAAATTCCTTTAAAAAAAGCAATATATTTTTAGTACTCGTAATAAAAAAAAAAACGATTCTTCATGTGAACTCAGTTCAGGTCTGAACGAACTAAAATTTTGCAGCTAGCATGCACATTCATAGCCAACTTACCTGTTCAAGGGAATATTATCCCCACGATCAGCATACGCATCATACAAATATTCGCTGCAAAACGACACAATACAAACTATTACTAGAATTTACAAATTTTCAATGGTTTGACATCGTGCGATTACAAAATAAAATAAGAATAGATAATACCAAAATAATATATACGCACGTATCAAAAATGCAATGGCTAAAATCATAGAGAAGTTCAACTAAAAATCACTTAACAAATGGCTGTTACCCAACAACTACTGTGTCAAAATAAAGCTGAATGTCTGTTTGAACTGTTTAAGATGAACATTCAGTTTTTAAAATAATGTTAAAAAAAAATTCTACTCTGAAATTTTCTACCGATATTGGAAATTTCCCATTTTATAATCTAAAAGGCCAGTCAATGGTTGCAGGTTTTCTATTACATTATTATTAAATCTAACTGAAACAAGATGGATAAATATTATATAAAGGGTTTTCCATTAACGACGCTCGATCTTTAAACTTATGTAAAACAACTTGTATTTATTTATTTATTTTTTTTTATTTTGAGGTACACTACATATCGTTATGAATGAAAAATAATATTGGTCAAATGGCCTCCCAGCCTCGTTGGTTGGCGCGTAACTTGGAGGTTTAGTTTTCAATGACTTCAAAGCACGAATTGGTCTCAATTTCACCAATGACGCGACCAATGTTGACCTTTAAGGCGTCCATCATTCGCAGTTTGTCGGCATAGACCAGAGATTTTAATAGCCCCACAAAAAATAGTCTAAAGGTGTGAGTACACACGGCCTTGGTAGCCAGTTGATGGCATCACCTCACTAAATATTGAAGCCTACGAACTTCTCACGCAGTGTTCAATGTTTCACGATTCTAATAATTTCCAATCATTACTGAATTGTATAATTTTCCATGATTAAATGGCGACACTTAATAAGCACATCTGTCAAATATTACAGAAATCTTTTATCAAACGTGGCCACAATCAGTTGTCAAAGTTCGAGCATTTCTATTGGAAAACCCTATATGTCCCGACATTTAAAAAAAAATTAATAGAAAATTTACAACACATTTTTGCAGTATTCTTAATTGCAGTTTTCATTTCTCCTAATTGAATTAAATGTGTTTTGCCATAATGTACAACGGACATTTGCTTCCGGAGGTTTTTTTATTATTTAGGTGGTGTCATTTGTGTACAACTTAGAGATATGATCAAGAATATCATGAAAACGTATGGAAAAAATTCCAATTTTAATCCCTTACCATCAATTAAGCACTATGTACTAACATTTTAAAAATCTACATTAGGCCATTTTAGACTCCTATAAAGATATGTGAGGACATTTTTCATATAAGCATATTTCTTTTCTTGAGAAATCGTTTCTCGATTACAAAAAATCGAATAGTTAATACAATATTTTAAAAATCAATATCAAATGACACCATCTTTTGATACTTTATTCGAAGTTTTTATAATTTGACACATTAGATTTTTTTATTTTTTATTTTTGACAATAGATCTTAAAAAAAAAACAAATAATAACGATGCAATATTTTTATTTCACAATAATTTCAGTGAGGACTCTGGACGATTGAGGCATAACCTCCGTTTTGAAGCATGGGATCCAACCAAATTTATAAAATGGGAACTGCGCCCAAATGGAGGGATCCTGGAAAAAAAACTGAATTGCAGTTTGCCAAAATAATTTTTAAATAGAAAAAAACTAAATTTCTTTTTAACATATATGTACAACATGAATGACTTTTTTTTTTAATCTTACGAACTATTGAATTCTGGCTATATTTATTGCATTGTTTTACAACCTGCAACCATATTTTTTTAAAAGATCATCGTACCATTCAGCGCTGAAAGTATCATTTAACATTTGGTTTGTAACCCCATGCGCCAAAATTAAGATCTTACTTTCCCCCAAAATATGATTGGATTATGTGTTTATGCAATCCTCAAAATAAAATCTAAATGTCCCCAAATGTCCTCCATCTAGTGGAATGTGAAATTATTTTGTTTCAACTTATTTGTAACAAATTTTAATTTTAAATTTTTTCAGGAGAAAATGTCAATCCAGATTTTTTTCGAAAAAAAAGTAAAAACAAGGGGTAAGTGTTATACAGGGCGTTTCACTTTAACTTTTCCAAATGTTTTATCTAAAAAGCTTAGGTTTCATTTGAATAAGAGAAAAGTAGCACATATTTTTATATATAATGTATCAACGATAATTTTTCAATATCTGAAAAACCAAATCAAATAATCAAGTCTAGCGTTCAAATTGAGAGATAGCCTCATATTGTTTAAGATCAAAGCAATTAACAAAAATAAACGAAAAGGGTAGATTAAAAAGGTTAATAATATATCGTATAGACAAAATTTCTGCTAAAAGATAGCTTTAAAGGCAGCGAGTACGATCAATCCAGTAAACCTATAAAGATAGGAAAATAGTTACAGAATCTCTTACCCTCGTCTCAAGCGATATGAGACCATCTTAAAATTCGCACATGGTTTATGACAAATTGTAAGTAAAGAAATATACAACTTTTCTCTTAAGATAAGCGGTTGGGATTTTTTTGCACAACGATTACGTACAACTATTTTTTTGTAGTATATCACAATCAACCAACATATGAGGTGAATCAAAATTACGACGATGCACTTGGGCGTGTTCAATTTTCTTGAAACTAGTGCGTAATCGAATGCTCTGTCAGAATTTTTAAAGCAAACATATTATTAATCACAAAAAAAAACAACTAACAAAAGCTGTGACTTTATGAGACTAAACTTATATTTTCATTAAGTCGATTAACATTTTCTAAATACTTTCCAAATTTTAACAAGATCTGATAAACTGTGCCTAAAATTTTAGAAATATTACCCCATAAGGATCATGGTACAATACTTTGTCACCATAATTTTATATCACCCTTTAGTGGGGCTCCCAATTTGACTGCAAAAATTCCAACCTCTAATAGTAATAACAATAGAAAAAATAGATGACTACGAAGGTTTTATGTATAATTATAATACTTCGACAAACTTTTTTTTTTCATTTCTAAACAAAGAAATAAGTTTTGATTTTCGTTTTAATCAATCACTGATTTTTTTTTTATTTAAATCAAGTATTTCTAAAAACAGCGTAAAAAGCACACGTTCATACATTTGGTTTAAATAAAATTGATTTTGCTGTGTCCTCAGCCATCGTGCATCAAAATATATAAGTAATTGAAAAAAAAATACTTACGTCTCAACGTACTGCCCGTACTGCTTATACTTCTGGTAAAGGGTTGCCAATTTGACAGATACAATTATGGTTGGTACAAACAAAATGAGTGAGAGAGAAACAAACTAACCCAAAATCCGTTCTAAAAAAATAGAAACATATTTTCTTACATGTATCCAAAAATAACGACCATGATGTAAATGTTGACAATTAATTCCAAATCTACTAATTAGATTTATTAATCCTTACCCATGGCAATACGATTTTGTCGCAGGTAGCAGTTAAAGTGGAGTTTATTACCACATTCAGTGGTCCACATTGACCCAACTCGCTTTTAATGACATTACTGACCCTATCTAAATAGCTGTTGACCTGATTTTTAACCATTTCTCCAAACTGTGTAGCTACCTAAAAATCCAAACAAAACTGTTTTTTGCTTTTCTTATAGCAACAAAGTTGCAGATTTTCATTCTAGCAATACCATCAAGATTGAAAAAAATATCATATCAAAGATTTCTCTTAATGTATCTATCAAACTATCACATACATACAAATGTGGATCATTCATAGGTTAAACAAGAAGATGAATATAAAATGGTTAGAAAAATTGAACTCATCAAGCAAGATTTTTGTTTTCACTGTCTCTCATGCCATTCAATCTGGCCTGAAATAACAAAAACACTCTTCAATTCTATCAATAACACTGTCTTACTCACAGAGACAAAAAAAATGGTATGTATTAAGGAAATTGTAAATGCCGAGTTATATTCTTTTTTAATTTATGATTTTGCATTACATGTGTATGTAATAGATATCTATAAGTTAGTTGCCATTTTTCATCATCAAACTGGCCAGTACCAGGTGCTGGTAGAATATGAAACTTGTAGGGTAATGGTGCTAGCATAACAAAAATTTAAGAAGTGCTCATTGCATCTAATATAAACAAATATTTGTGACAAATCATCCATAGGGTAAACAAAAGGACCTGTGGAAATGAGATTAAAAGAACACAAAACTACACTACTGCAAAACAGCCGTTGGCATATTAACTCTGTTTTTTGTAGTTATTTGTTATATAATCTTATATTGTTGTTTTTATAGTAAATATTAAATAATTACTCGTATTAACCGCTATTAACTTATGAAAACAATTGGATTGGATTGAATAATAATTATTATTTTTTTATGCAAGTATTTTGTTTGTGTTCACATTAATTTATTATAATTTACATGCCACTGTTATTCTATTTCAGTTTGTCGCACCAATTATCATCGAGTAGGACGTAACGATATCTGCGCGACCACTCGCTATCACTCGTTTGTTTTACAGTATCTGAATAAAATCTACATAATCTAGTGGAATCAAGGCATGTTATGGAATAAATCAACCGTACTATAAAAATTATAATGTAGCAATAACAATACTTGTATTATATTGCACACACCATTCTCAATGTCTTCTCATTCAGACAATCTATAGTACAAGTCGTACAGTTTCTTAGGTTCCCTTCTGAAGTTAATTCAAAATAATCCTTTCTAAATGATTATTTGTGTACGTGCATATGAAAAGGGACCACTTGTCGGCCAACCGTTTATGAGATAATCGCAAAAATTGCCAGGTGTAAAATATTGAATTTCGTTTTTTTATTTCTACGTATTTCTTACATCTTCAACTAATTACTGTGTAAATTTCATAACGTTCCAACGATAATCACATGAGAAGAATGACGTTACTTTATTAACGTGAAATGGGACCACTATTAAATAATATTCCCTTTCTAACTGGTGCTATTGCATTTATTTTTACAATATCTACTAACACTTTTTCGTATTTCTAAACAAAATGCTTCAGTAAACGTGAAAATATTATCACCAGCTTCACAATGGAAATGTAATTATTAACTCTCAAACCTAATAAATTTTTCAACTTACTCCTGGGGAAAATTGCTTATTTCTAAGTTCTAATATTTTCCGCTAATTTTAGGCACTAATTTCTTTCGAAAACGTTATTTTTATTTTATATAACTTAAATTACACATTATAGAACATAAGTACCTTTTTATGCCAATAATTGAAAAGTGGCCCTTTTTCACATGCACATACATATTTTATGAGGCAAATTTGTAACCTAATAAAATTACCTTTTGCAAAATAGCAGTACCTTCTTCTTGCAATATATCTTCTGCCTGCTTAATCTCTGTCAGTAGCTTGTTTATCGCTTCCGAGAAACTTGACGAATTCATTTTCAGATCTGTATCTAACTGTTGAGCAATAACCTGAAAAAGAAAATGTCCAAATTGTACACTTACTGAAAAAAAAAACAACATTTTTATACTCACAATTACTTCATTTGCCATTTCTTTCATGGGAACCAACAATTTTTCATCATACGTATTTATGTGCAGAATACTAAGTTGCACCTCAGTCTTTACATCGTTCAATGATGGATTGTCATCAATGGCTATCACAAGTTCTTCCAATTTTTTTTGATATCTCGTTGAGGCTTAAATTGGTGAAGTTTTGCTTCAACTACGATGAAATCGATAAATTACTGATTTTGAAAATGTAATTGGATATATTTTGTGACTCACCTCATCTTGAAATTGATCGAAATTAATGCTGGGATCAAAAGTCTTCAAATCTTCTAAAATTTTTTCATTAGTTGGACTTAGAATGGTAAAATTTTTGCCAATGATGCCCTCCAACAGTGAGTTCATATTGTCCAATAAACTCGATATGTTGAACTTTTGATGGATAGTATCTATATCGAACTGTTTCTCCAACTTGAAAACATTATAGATACTCTTGTTCTGATAGCAATCTGGTAGAGCTTGTTTGAGAGTGACATCCGCGTCAAGATATTCATCCATAACATTTACAATAGTGGAATTTTCGGGGTTTCTCAAGGGATAGCAAACGACTCTATCAGATGCCACCCCGAGCACAAAAGTCACTATGGTTATTAGTGCTAGTAATAAGCCAAATATGAACATTAACATCACAGCACTGTAAATAAAATATCTAACATGAATATAAACATTAATGTCTTACTAGTCTGTTATTTTGCAATAATAACCCTATTTTGAGATACATTGCATGAAAAATAATGCCCTATGACGTTATGAATATCCATAACTCCCTACGGTATTATAAATTTATAATGCATTAACATTTTCACTACAACACAACATAAAACAACTAAATGGTGATGGTGTTATTGACAAACAAAATGTGTTGCATAGCTACGATGTTTACAATTTTGATTATTACTATCTTTTAAATCAAATCGTCCTGAAAATAATAGATATCAAATTAATCGATCGTAAATGTCAAGGAATTTTTCAATTAAATAACAGACTAATAGGATATTAAACGTTGAAGGCACCACGGATGTTATAGGATAATGATGCCCTCGGTCAATGTACATTCCCTCGGGTCAGAGGCATTCGGGAAGTACACACTGCAGACCTTGGTGTGTTTTTATCCTCATAACACCCTTGATACCTTAATAACCATAGTAATCCAATTTGCAACTTCAAATAATGGAAAGTTTTACTTCTCATCACAAATAGAAAAAAAAAACATAATTTTTTTACTATTCGTTTCTCCTATAGTTAAGTGTGCGTTTCATAGATGTATCTATTATTTGTTAACAGTAAAAATATCATCATATACAGGGCGAGTCAAATAATTTTTTTCATGAAAGTATTCAATAGAGATTAAAAAAAAATAATGTTAGTTCCCTATACAGGGCGTTTCAAAAAACATGTGCCATCGTTTAAGCGGAGTTTTTCACTCAAAAATAAGACATAGTTCTATCAACATGGGTTCACACTTCGTTATTTGAAAACCCAACCATTTTGACTACAGGGCGTTGAAGTTTGGATAGTTTTAGTTTTTATGTTTCAACAAAATACATAGATGTTTGTATAAAAATAGATACATTTGATAAAATTCAATTTTCAAAATTATTAATGAAAAAGTTTTCCATTTGTTTCAAACTTTTTGGAGCACATTTCGACTTTTGTCAAAAATCAAACCGTGTTCTAGCAATAACCAATAAAAGATATTTCAAAATATCTGGAACCAATTAAATGTGAATAACAATAAATAAGATTAATTACGTCTGATTAAGAGTAATAATTAAGGGTACCTAAGTGTAATTACAAGTACATTAGGGATAAACAATTAAGCATAATTAAGTTCTTAAATAAGTGCAATTAGGAGTAATTACGTGCAATTAAGTCTAATTACGAGTAATTAAGACCAATTAAGAATAGCATGCACAATTAAGTAAAATTAAGTACAACTAAGAGTAATTAAGTGAAATTAAGAATAATTAGGTGCCATTGAGTAATTATGTTCTAGAGCAATTACGGGTAATTAAGTCAAATTAAAAGTACTTAGGACTAATTAAGAGTAATTAAGTAAAATTAGGAGTAATTAAGCCCAATTAGGACTAATTAAGTGAAATTAATAGCAATTAGTTTCAATTAAGAGTAATTATGTCCAATGAAGAGTACTTAATTCCAATTAGGAGTGATTACGTTCAATTAGAAGTAATTAAATCCCGTTGGGAGTAATTAAGTTCAATTAGGAGTAACTAAATGCAACTAATAATAATCAAGTGCAATTAAGAATAATTAGGCTCAATTACAATTAGGTAATCAAGAGTAACTAATTTCAATTAAGCCCAATTACAGGTATTAAAGTCAATTAGGTGTAATTAAGTCTAATTATGAGTAATTAGGTCCAATTAACAGTAATTAAGGCCACCTAGGAGTAATTAAGTTGAAATAGGAGTAATTAGGTCCAAGTAAACGTAATTAATTCCAATTGGGAGTAATTAAGTCCAATTACGAGTAATTAGGTTCAATTAAGAGTACTTAATTGTAATTAAGAGTAATTAAGGCCACTTAGGAGTAATTAAGTTGAATTAGGAGTAATTAAATGCAATTAATAGTAATTAAGTACAATTAATGGTAATTAAGTACAATTATTAATTAAGCGCAATTAGGAGTAATTAAAATCTATTGCGATTAGGTCCAATTAAAAGTTATTAATTCCAGTTAAGAGTAATTAAGGCCAATAGGGAGTAATTAAAATCAATTATGAGTAATTAAGCCCAAATATGAGTAATTAAGTTCAATTAAGTGCAATTAATAGAAATTAAGTGCAATTAAGTGTATTTAAATACGTATAATTAAGTACATATAGGAGTAATTATGTCGAGGTAAGAGTAATTACGTACAATTAGGAGGAATTAAGCTCAATTAGGAGGAATTAGGCTCAATTAGGAATAATGTCTAATTAAGAGCATTTAATTACAATTAGAAATAAATCCAATTAAGAGTAATTAAGTCCAATTAGGAGCAATTAAGTCCAATTAGGAGTAATTAAATCCAATTAGGATTAACTGTCTAATTAAAAGTAATTGTGCCAATAAAAGTAATTAAGTTGAATTGAGTAACTAAATGGAATTAAGAGTAGTTACGTGCAACTAAGTAATCAGGTCCACTTAAGAGCTCTTAGTGCAATTGAGTAATTAATTTTAATCAAGAGCAATTAAGTTCGATTAAGATTGTGATATTAAGGGTAATAAAGTTGAATTAAGAGGGTGATATTAAGGCTAATAAAGTTGAATTAATAGTAATTAAATGCAATAAAGAGTAATTAAGTTCAATTTAGTACACATTAAGAGTAATTGAGTGTAATTAGAAGTGCAATTAAGAGTAATTAGCAATAAATGATTAACCATGTCCGTAATTAAGTAACATTAGGAGCAATCAAATAAAATTAAGAGCAATTAAGAATAATTAATTACAATCTAACAATCAAGCGTAATTAGGAGAAATTAGCAATAAATGATTAACCATGTCCGTAATTAAGTAACATTAGGAGCAATCAAATAAAATTAAGAGCAATTAAGAATAATTAATTACAATCTAACAATCAAGCGTAATTAGGAGAAATTGAGTTCAATTAGGATTTACTGCAACTAAGAACATTAAGCATAACTATCAGTTATTAAGTAAATGTAAATAAGACAATAATAAAGTGCAATTAAAATAAGTGCAAGAGTAATTACGTGTAATTAAGTCCAATTAAGAGGTGTCAATTGTAAATGATGCCCGTTTGCACCACTTCAGAATAAGGAATACGGCCTAAGTGTTCCTTAAACTAGGAAATTGCACTGCACGGCTTCAATTTCCCGTAAGATTTCCTTATTTTAAGTGGCCAAATTTGCCCACTTAGAACATATTCACTCCAGTCGATTTTTAAAGTTAAGAAATGAGGTTTATCAACAAAGTAGTTAAAAGCAGCTGTATTTTCCCACTTGAAAATTAATGTGTATTTACTTGTTAATGAAATGTTAAATGATAGATTTTGGTCATTATAGAATATGGGTATTCAAGAACTTTATAAAAGTCCGATTTATTTTGAGGGCATAAACAGCTGACATTTTTCAAAGGTTTTGGTTAACAAAACCTACTGCTTTGAGTAGATCCACATTCTTCTAATTACGTTTCATATTCAAACCAAATAAAAATTGAACAACTACTAATTAGGTTACTGGAAAAAAATAAATATTAAGTTAGATATAACATGGAAACCAAAATTCCCTAAAATTTTCACTGAAAATGAAGTTGCCAAACATACCTCAGTACTTAGGGGTTAATGTGGTTCAATAAATTCAGAGTTGTGACCAGTACAATTTAAGGGCCCTTTAGCTATTCCTTTCTTCATTCGAAAATAGTGCAAACGCGCAATGACTAATTAATTGCAATTAAGGGTCGTTATTTCACCTCTGGGTAAGTTACTGATAACTAACAAGATGATTAGATGTAGTTTTACGGCAGCATTTTTTTGACAATATTCACATTCTAATCTAGTTAATTACCAGTAATACCCAGAGGACAAAAAAAACGACTTTAAGAGTAATTATAATTAAGTGCAATTAAGTAGACTCGCTTAATGAAACGTGTCCTATTTTTTCAATTTTTTCATTGTTATGTGTATAAACGGCCTCAAAAAATTTCAAGCTGATTGAACGAAAATTGAGGGATATTTGTATTTAAATAATCAAATATATTATCCTGCTGAACACATCAAAGTTACATCAGCAGATCATATTAGTTAAGTTCACAAGCAATACACGGGATTAGTATATGGGGGAGACATTTAAGATGACCGACTACCCCAGTTTTTTTGCCATAACTAGATTGAAATTTTTGATTTTAGTCCATGGTGTTTCTTTGTATTGTTCTTAATTTGCCCTTAATTCATTTATTGTTCACGTTTATGTTTAAGTTTATAGAAATATACTTTTACATGGAAAATCTAATTTAAATAGTTTTGAGGGTCAAAATACATGAAACTTCGAATAATTAAAACTTATTTAAAAATAAATATTTTATCTGGCGTTGATAGTAGTATTTTTGCACTTTCGAGAACTAGGAATGACACAGTATTTATAGTTTTTCATGTGTTGTCTATTTTACAGTAAATATTATGACTAACAAAATAGCAAACAAAAATATGAAAACAGTTAGCCGCTAAGCACTATAATAAACATTGAGAAACACCTCAACTATGTGCCCGTCTTCCGTCTTTCAATTCTTAACTGGCACCGGCTAGCAGTTGTAGGGTACAATAAAAAAAAGTGCTAAATGAGCTTATTAAGTGCCGTTAAGAATAATTAAGTGCAATTAAAAGTAATTAAGTCCAAATTAAGAGTAATTAAATTCAATTGAGCAATTAAGTTCAACTAAAGTAAGATTAATTAAGTGTGATTAAGAGTACTTAAGTGTAATTACATGTTATTAAGAGTAATTAAGTGTAATTAAGCATTTAAGAGCAAATAATAGTAATAGTGTTACTAATTGTAGTTAAATTATAATTAAGGATATTTAAGTGTAATTATGTAAATAAACTAGTGATTACTTGCTAAATTAAGCAATTAAGTAAGGAATGATTAGCTTTTTGATAAACTGATGTTATTTTGAGGTATTGAACCCGAGATATGCAATTTATGGACATACTGTATAAGGATTTTTTTTTTTAAATTATTGTTTTATGTATTCAACTGCAAACCTGCATTTTATATTAACATAAATGAAAAAAATTATAAGCAAAACATTATTTTCATATATTACATATTTTTTTCTTACCATATTAAAAACTGACTACCCGCACCCTTATTGCAACAATTATCGCTATATCCATCTGGCCTTTTGCCACAAATGCCACAGACAAGACCAAGGGCAATACATATAGTTACCAACAGTAAGATGCAACTAATTGCTAAACCCGCATAGTACCTATAATGCCCGAAATTCTTTATGTACATATTCATATTAAGAATTATCGTATCTGCAGACTCGTTGAATTCCTTTTGAACCTTGGTGATGGCGGTTGTTATGTTATTCTGATTTAGATCTTTTATAGTATCGCCTACAAAAACCTTTTTTTAAATTTTGTTTCAATTAAATAATGTAATAACAAGGTACCTGCTTCGTTAACCTTTTTAACTGCATTCTTCAAAGTATCATCCAATTTGTATTTTATTTGCTCTTCAATATTTTTGAACTTTTGCTTACCCTCCTGAGCCGCTTGATGCAAATTGCTAATATTCAATTCATTAATTTTATTTATTGTTGGTGTAACATCAGGAAGCTAAAATATATAACATCAAACATAACATACCAGAATATTATATTACAATAAAATTGCGGAAATACTATCTATAAATCAGTTTCTATTATAAACATGAAAATATTTAACTTCTAAAAAAAATAGTAATAAAAAGTACTTTTCAATTATTGCAATACATAGGGTGATTTAGCTTTAACTTTAATAGCCTTAGGAATTGATTATAGAGCTAAAACTTTCATATAACTTAGCAAACTATATGGCTTCTCGGATATTGTCACGTTGCATTATTGATGTTGGCTTCAGACACTTTCTGAAATATTCAAACTTCTCTGATATGCCATATATAAATATAATAGACGTCAAATTGACAAAAGCTATTAGTATTACTCAACAAAAGCGCGCGCAAAACGGTGGCGCCTTCTGAAACAAACACCAATGACATAACGGGCAATATCTGAAAAACAATACACTTATAAAAGATTGCGTACATCAAATAATGATCAATACAACTTATTTTGAATTATAAGGAAATTACAGTAATCAAGATGAATTGAAATTTTCCACACATCTTACAATAAAATAAATATTAGATAACGTAGCGTTTTTTGCTGCACTTTTTAAAAAATCTGCTAAATTATTACACATTTTCGTTTAACTTTAAACAAATAATTTATAGAGTGGAATGAAAAATAATAACTCTGACAATTTTTTGCTAATTATTATTTACTAACTTTTACAAAACTTATCACAGATAAGTATAACATATCTTTTTAAACAATTATTTTCCCGGCTATTTGCCAAAACACTGAAACTTTGATTACAAAAAAGATAATATGCATATTATGTTCAGTACAACTGACTCAATAATGTTATTTTTAATTTCAACTATTCTGTTCAGTAAAACCAAAAATAAATAAAACAAAAGTACTCACCAGTGGAACAATCACTTTAAAAAAGTTTCAAACATCCACTGACAAGTGTTTCTGCTTTTAGCGTTATCAAAGTGGCTCATTGAAAGGATCTAAAGCAACTAACATTTGTAAACCAATGTAATAAATATTAATGGCCTCAGAGAACAGAACAATTGAAATTATATAGTGGACATTCCCGGTAGGTGAGAAAATAATTTACGTTTGCATGAAGATTGGACACATCGTAAGTAGATAATTAAGATTCTTCTTTATACACTACCGCAGTTTATAATTTCTACGAAATTAAGTGTGACTTACCCTTGGAAAATACCGATCAACGTACTGCATGTAAGAGAATAATACAATTTAGACGATATCAATAAAAATTCAAGAAACTGTAAAATTACAACAAATTGGCTACTGTCTACGTAAAACACTTCCCCCTAAGGCCTAAATTTAAAAAATTATTTTAAAAAAAGCAATACAAAATATTTTTATTTACAACTTATTTTATAACTGATTATTTTTGATTTTGGTAGGTATTCCATAGAGATCTTAGTTTCTCTATGATCGATTCTTTTTTAAAGTTGAAGGCATACAAATTAATGTTTACAGCAAATCCTGGGGAAAAAATAAATCTTTTCTCCGGTTTAAACAGAGTAGGGTCTCCTAAGATAAATGACTGGGACTGGGAAAGTTAAAGCAGAACATGCTGTATACGAAAAAAATAAATTGGGTGGCAAATTTTAAATATTTCCTATAGCACATGCGCATGATATGTGATTTCATGAATTTAATTAATACTTAAAGGTAATAAATTAGGATTATTACAAAACGATTAATGTTTGTGATTGCTACATTTCTTTTTAAAAATAATAAAGGCTTATGAAAATTAAAAATAAAGTTTTGTGAAATTATGGTAAGAATGATGCCACCTTACCCTTACCTTATTAAAATCAATATTGGTCTGAAGTTGGCTGATGTTATTTTTGATATTATCACATTCAGTTGTGGCGCATGTCTGTAAGGTGGTCAGAAGGTCCTTCTTTACTTTTCGCATTGCTAAAAATGATTATAAATCATGACATTCAAAGTCCAAGGACTTAATCGAGAAATTACTAACCATCATTTAATTGGGAGGCTGAGGCACGTAAACTATTTGTATCAGTTTTTAGTATCTCCAAGGAATCTCTCACGTTTGGCATGTTATCCACAAATGTATATAAATTCATCATAGCTGTAGCATTACTAAAAATTTCTAGTTGTTGCATCACATACTCACTGCTCTCTAGAAACGGATATTGGGAAAAAATATGGCAAAATCAGAAAAAGTACATGAGGGAAACCAATCATAACTTTCTGTATTAAAGTTGGCCTTGACTTTTTTTATTAGGTTAGTTTCACTCCTAACAAGCTAGTAACATGCTACACAATATACATTAAAATCAAGATACAAGGGGTTGTTTTTATATTCTCGGACTGGACAGTTTTAAATGCATCGGTTCCAGGACCATTTCAGTTTGGAGTATAAACAAAAAAAATCTAACCTATCTACATGCAAGTTAGAACATGCTACAATATCCAACCTAATAAAAAAAAATCAATGCCTACTCTAACAATTAAAAAAAAAAAAAAATTGTACTTACTATCCATAGTGCTGATGAAAAGACTTGAGAATTCCTGATAATTAGTAATCAACAAATGATTAGCCTGGTTCTTAATACTTTTTATGAACATGTTGGTGTCATCCTTACCATTTTGCAGATTTTCGGGCAGCTTATCTATGCCATCTTGTAACTGTTGATTGCTTGCAAATGCACAAACCACGCAAAACCTAAAACAAAAAACGGTTACTATAATAACACCTTCCTGACACCTGACTCTGTGCGCATACACTTCATATGGCCTCAATGGTAAAAAACTACGAATATAAAAGCCAGACTGTCTATGTTGAAGATGTAATAATTTCTGCACGCAGCGACAGACTATTAGATCACCATCACAGGATTCAATACATTTAAAACTAAATTAAATCAGGTCATTTATGTAATATAAAATTATTACTTATATAGAACTAACGCCTGAAGCCATCCCTATATCAACTTACAATAATGCAGTTCCTAGAATAATTAGTAACGTTCCTTGTAAAATCTTCTTGCAGAGGTCCCTCTTTTTGTCACAAGGTTGAGATCTGGCACCACAGTTACCGCAGCAGCGGCAACAACAAAAGCAAAAACCACATAGTGGTAAAAAAATGGTCAGAAACACCAGAATAAGGAGCATCACCAGAAGACCCCAATAGGTTTTCAAAATTTCTGTTATTTCCGCTTGACCAATCTGGGGTGATCCATCCTTAACTGTGATTAAACCTAGAATAAAAATAAAAAAGCATTACGTTGTTTTATTTTTTAGTATTTTAAGTGAAAAATTATAGTAGGAGCAGTAAAATCGCCAACCCTCCCAAACCAAATCAATTTTTTATCATTTTGATTCTATGAACATATGTTTCATAGAATTAAAATAAACAAAAATTGCTGCTTGCAACGGACCATTTTTTGTTTATTATGCAAGGTTTTTCAAAAACCTATTACATCGTTTAGTGGCAAATTTGAGCTCATCAAATATCAGAAACATTGGCCGGATACCGAAATTAATAACACCCTGTGGGGGGGAAAAATGTATCTCTTACTAATGAATAATGATGCGTATATTCTGAAAATGGACAAGGTATTTTTTTTAACCATTTTCAATTTTATTAAAAAGAAATTAAACCTAGCATAATACATTTTACATGTTTATCAATTTTTGGCTCTCCTGTAAAATTTGGTAAAAGCCGCTTACGCCTTTCTGTCGAAACAACTATATTTTTTACACAATAAAAGGATATCTTAAATTTAATTACTTCCCAGGACTAAAAATATTTTTGTACTTTTGTAAGGGACAGTACTTTTTAGTCTACATAAGTTTTGATATGTCAAATTTTCCCCTTAATAATTTGACAGCATAATGGCAGGAAATATAAATACCTATTGAAAAATGTTTAATCACTATCTGAACATTTCCCATCTCATGCCTAGTTTACATTGTTTTGAAATGTTTCCAAAATGTGTTGTCTCTTATGCTGCGTATTCATTAGAGCATATTTGCGCGCACGAACGGTTTGCGCACAAATATGATCAGATGTATACGGGTATAAACGCGTGCGCGCATAGCTCCAGCACACACGAACGTGATCCGAAATTTGTCGGCATTTGTAGATGCTCAAAGGGAATTTACGCATAAACTTGCTCAGTGTGAACGGAATTTTGATGTAAATAGTCGTGTGATGTGTGTGGTAAATAAATATACGAATATATTGTTATTCCTTTCAGACATTACCTTCCGTCAAACCACTCAAGTCGCAAAGATTCGCGCGCACAAACAAAGGTTTTACTTCATTTTTATAATTTTAGTGAACGAACGTATGTGCGCGTAAATCATCGTGCGTGCAAATATGCGCAAATGAATACGTCGCTTTAGGTAGTCAGCAGAAATATTTGAAAGACATTAATCGAATTTGAAAAGTGTAAAAAAAATATTTTTATCATCAGCAACATTAATATATTGTACCAACTCAACTTTTTTTCAATAGGAAGTGACGTCACGGTCAAAGAACACAATAACTCTAGTAAAAATTAAACGGCACAATTGAAAGTGAAGGTTACAACGTATGATGAACTCTGATCCTATCAGAGTATAAAGTATAAACACATATTTTTTTATATTTTACAGTAGAATTTATAACAAAATAATTCTACTTTCAGGAATACACAAAATGTTTCAAGATAACAGTAATAAAGTGATTAGTGATGATTACCTACATTTTTACTTTTTTATACCTAATATAAGGAAGTATAGTAATCGTGATATTTTCGACCTTGAGATTGATTTATACGTTTTGAACCCTCCTGAATCCATTCTGATTTTCCGAATGATGTCTATCGGTGCGTGTGTGTGTATGTGTGTATTAACGATAACTCAAAAAATACTAATGGGAGACTTCCCAAATTTGGCAGTTAAGATTGTCACCAATATTTTAGGTGACACATTAAATTTGATGAATGTGGTACCACCAGAAGAGACACAATGAATGAAAGAAGAAAAAAGGTACTAATTTTTATTGCATTTCTAGATGAACCTCGACAAATTATAATGAAAAAAACATAACTTTATGGAAAAAAATCTGTCTGCATGTATGCAGTATTGCGATAGCAGTCACAGTTTTTGAGATAAAGCTTTAAAATTTGGTACACATGTTCTAAAGGCCAAAGATAATGATAAATTCGATGATGAGCAAAATTGGCCAACTGAAAGGAGGCCCACGGGACGCAAACTTTTTTGTATTTGTTTTAACAAAAAAATATATTCTTGATGAAAGATTATAAATCATGTCTACTATATCAGGCCAATAAATTATATTTCCCAATTATTTAAATAAAGTAAACTTAAATTCTTTATACATTTCACCTCATAAAATGGGGTTAGGATAAATTTAACAGTTTGACATTTGCAATGTCTAATAGTTACAGAAATGTCAATGTCAATAAAAAGAAATTATTAAAATATATGACATGAATTGACGGTATCAAATGACGTTGATAATTATTTAAAAATTTTAATGAAATATTTCAAGGTACGCTATTAAAATTTAATTCCGGTAAGTGAAGAATTAAATAGAATGATAAGTGGTTTACAGTTTACTTTTTTTTCTTAAACGTTATAATTTATTTTCAAATGCCAAAATACAAGACAATCTAGTATTACCGTCATTATTTCCACTTGTTTTATCGATTTCTGTAGTCTTGCAAACAAAAAATGACGCCGTATAATCAATAATTTTTTATTGATGATGAGTATATATTTTGGGTCATTAAAAAAATATACGATAAATTATCAAATTATCCATGTGCTTATTGATTAACTTGGGTATTCTTATGGATAAAATTACCACACCTTTATTTTTTTTTAATTATATTGTAATTAAGTGGGTACTTACACTTTCAAAACTAAATTAAGTGCATTTCAAAGTGTTATTGTACGTACATGGCTGATATAAAAGGAGAGTACCTACATATATTATTTGTTTTTGATGTAAGGAGTGAAAATCAAAATCGATAAATAATTATGTTCTAATCAAGAGGGCCAGTCTTATCTAGTAGGATAAAAAGTTCGATCAACAGTAAACAGATGATCGCATATCTTAAGTGTTTTTATCGATAATTACGTTATTTATAGTGTTCCTCATTTGTCTATAGATAGAGCAACCATCAATCTTCCGTTTGAAGGGAGGAGATCATTTAAACTATAATTAATCCATATCCTACCTAAATCAAGAGTCCTTCAACCGAAGTAAATATTACGTTTTACTATAAAATTATCAATATCACAACGAAATAATGGAACAAAATGTCTATCGGATTAAAACCTCTTCAATTAGGTCCATCCATTGGTAGAGGCGTAACTATACATATAGAGCATAATGATTGATGGTAAACATTCTTTAGTTAAAAGTATAAACAAAATAACAGCATAACACCTATAATGAAGAGTATTATTAACAAATTTTATTATAAAATATATTAATAATTACTGTTTTCTAACGTGGAAGGTAAGGTTGGTTTTAGTTTTTAAAATATTACAAATAAGTACATCCTAAATTAAAGTGTGTTGTGTAAGTTTTAGTGCTGTACAGTGTCCCAAATTGTTTGTAATCAGGGGGTATTATCTGTTTCTGAAACAGATTGAGCGAAATGGATTGCAAATTCTTTACCTCGTATTTGAGAGAATTCCAATGATGAAGGTCCCATTTCGATTTCTCTATGAGGATAGAGGAACTTTCCAAATTATTATTTGTTTTTTTTACGCTATCTTGGGTTCTTTATAAAAATTTCATGTTCAACTGTTTTCCACTGAAAACAAATTGACAAGTGTCTCTTGTAGGGAAGTCAAGGCGGCTGGGATTATTTTTATCCCTAAAATCCAATTCTACGTTAAATTTTGTTCCAAAAAAGTTTTAAGCGCATCAAAAAACCTCCACTACTAAGTAAGCAGCGCCAGCTGGAAAAAAAAACTGTAAAATATCAATTTTGACAGCGCGAAAACGGGAAGAAATATCGAAATGAGACCTCCACCATTGGAATTCTCTCAAAAAAAAAACGAAAGAATGTGCAATCCATTTCGCTCTAGATCTGTTTCGGAAATTGGCCAAACCCCCTTTATTACACGCAATTTGGGACACACTGTACAGTGTGTTCAACGCACTTGCTATCCCCTATAAAAAAATTTCTTATGGCATTTTTCATGTATTTTTAATTATGTCATCAAATTATATCGATATGTAAAAGTGGGTGGAAAAAAATTAATTTTTTAATGGAATACCTTATATATTTTTACATATTTGGATTTGTCTATTTTTCTGATTTCAAAAATATACTATACTTGTATTACTCTTAGGAGGCCGTTATGAAACATTTGAAATAAAAATGTTTTGACATTTAGAATAGCTCATACGGATAGTTGTTGACATGTCTCTTGGCATTCTACTGAAATTACATTATTCCTGGGAAGAAAAGAATGATGTATATGATGAGCATATTGGAAATAATAGAAACACAGCAGAGGCTGTAGGAGAAAATATATTATTAAATTGTGAAGAAAATCCACAACAATCAATTATAAATTGTAGAATATTTGATGTAGTTAATTAAGTTTTTGAAGCATTGATTATATTCTAAGGAAACACAAATATAGACCATACTCAAAACTGGCTGGTCAAAAACTACTCAGGTTTCAATTCGCGTTTGTTATTTTGTGTAATATTATTTCACGATATAGAAATTACCATCCTGCTATTTTTTCTAAAATTGTATGGACAGACGAATCATCACTATCAACTTGATGTTTTACCAAAAAAAAATACACATCACTGGATATCGGAAAATCTTCATTGTTATAAAAAAAATACAACAAAGTAAGCGGTCTATTCAAGTTTGGTGTAGCGTATTAAATATTACAATAATAGATCCTACATACAATATTCTGTAATGGCAATCTAAATGTATTTAATGTTCCTAAAAGAAATATTGATCAATTTTTAGAAGATATACCATTCAGCCAGTTAGGAAATACTTGGCAGAGGATGGTGCACCCAAATACAATTTAGGTCCAGCAGTATCTGAATAACAACTACAGGGAATGGATTGAGGCCAATTCTGTAGCGTCAGAAGCCCTGATTTGAATCCTTTATTCAATAACTTTTATACTGGTCTTCCTATAATATTTATTGTATAATTTTGAACTCAGAAAAAACAGACATCCAAAATATGTAAATATATATAGGATGTTCCATTAAAGAAAAACACATTTTTTCACACCCACTATATATTTTTAGATATCGATATGATCTGATCTGATCTTAATTTTTTATTATCTTAAAATTTAAGAAAATATAGGGGGTGGCAAGTTACGTTGAACACCCTGTACATGAATTTCCTCTAAGATCATGTGGCACGAGGTTTCTTTTTGTGGACTTTATTAAAACATTCAATCTTTCAAGTTCCTATTCCTGACATTGGCCATTTTCAAGTCAGAATTGCAGAAAAAATCGAGGAAATCAACGACAATCTCATTCCTCTGCAAAATGTTTTCCATTTCGTTAAATACAGGGCTCTGGAGAAATATCGTGGACACTTTCAGCATCTTTTTTTTAAATCTTGTGTTTTTATTAAAAAATATATATATAAATATTATCATTTAATAAAATTTTATTAATCCGTATAATGACACGTAAGAAAAATAATAGCATAATATGATGTATCCTATGACAGCTTAGTAGAAACCAATTAAACCCTACGTTTTCATTTAGATGGGCAACTCGTCATCATTTTTTTTAACGCTCGTTATATACACCCACAACTGCAACAATTTATAAAAACACATCACACACTTGGCCATGTTTATTCATGTTTGGACGGTTATTGGAGTGTTTATGGTGAATGCGCGGGTGTCAACAAGAAATTAATGGGTATTTAAAAAAACCTTTTGAAAAAAAAATCCGTATAAGACACTCTCAAAAACGAAGACGACTTTTCATGATATGTGTATCTAGTTGTTAAAAACTACCAACTAATAGAGCCGCCTTTCCACAACGTCACATTACCAGCTACAGTGTAGACAAAATTGGTATACAACAGTGGCGGTTCGTGGGTCAAGAGATAGGGAGGTCAATTAGAAAAGTTTACTGTATTACCTACCTTTTAAAGTGATTTAAATTCCAAGTCGATCCTCCGGTCTTTTTGAGATGCAAAGTGGTCAATTACTTTTTCATTACAGTCTTTTATCTTCTTTATTAATGCCCTTTCTATGGTAAGCATAGCTAAAGAAGATAACCTTTTCTGACCCACATTATTTCTTAAAAATGTCTTTATTCTTTTTAAGGTGGAAAAACAACGTTCACTTTCGACGGTAGTCATAGGGGGAGAGTACACAAGATTTTTAACAGTTTGACACTTTCAGAAAAGTATTGCATAAATTATTGTTAATAAAAAGCTGTAACAAAGCAACTGCACTTTCACTATTGGAAAAATCTTCTCGGCTATATAATACTTCTAATTCAGTTTTAAGTTTCAAATGATTTATGACTGGATACTCCGTTTTAACTAATTTAAACATATCTTGAGGAAAGCTTTTTTTATAATCTTTAAATCGATCCGCGTGAAATAACTGAGACACTGCTAAATGATTACTGAAGCCAAACCTGTTTTTGATCTCAGATGTAATTATATCACAAACTTCTAATGAAATTCTCCTTTTTGATTCTTCCGTTTTACATCTCTGGGCAGACTGCATGGATGTCTCCTTCAAATAGTTATTCAAAATTTTATTTCTGATGTCTTCAATTTTACTATTAAAAACGCCAATACACTTATTTACTGTTATGACATCGATATTACAGTTTTGTAATTGATTGAACAATATATTACAATGAGGCATAACTAAATGAAAAAAATTTAACCAGTAAACAAAATGTTCATTTTGTAAGTAGTTTTTTAAACCAATTGCTTGGTTTAGTATGTTGTTTTCTGATTCATTATCAATGATTTTTTGTAAACAATCTAATAATTCTGTTCGATAGGTATAAACAGTCTCTATGCACTTTGTATTAAAATTCCATCGTGTTGGAGCCGCCTTAGGTAATCTCACCTTAACAACATTATCTAACACGGCTGTTCTTTTTTGGCGATTTTCCAAAGAATGAAGAAAAGCTATGTAAATTAGCAAAAAAAAATTTTATGCTTTTATCTTGACTTGATGCTTTTTGTAAAATTAAATTTAGTTGATGAGCGTAACAATGAATAAAATTTGCTGAAGGATAACTTTTTTTAATTTTGGCTTATACACCTCCAAAAGCACGACTCATTACTGATGCTCCATCGTAACTTTGTACATTGAATTTCGAAAATACCTATTAACTTCTTTTTTCTTATCAAGAGATGTTTGCTTTATCGTCATATTAGGTTTTGGACTGCC
The DNA here is from genome assembly GCA_029963845.1 of Rhamnusium bicolor. Taxonomy (NCBI): domain Eukaryota; kingdom Metazoa; phylum Arthropoda; class Insecta; order Coleoptera; family Cerambycidae; genus Rhamnusium; species Rhamnusium bicolor. The sequence continues at coordinate 356,468 of JANEYF010005386.1, read as the reverse complement.
ACCACCTTTGAATTTCACTCGGTCTTCATAACCCAACTTATGTCCATCTTTCAGTTTTAATATATTTTGTACAACACTCATATTCAATAGTAAACACCAAAAACACTGTTTTACTGAATTTCACGACAAGTAGAGATTTACTAATAAAATGTTTACAAATAAAAACATTAAAAACAACACAACAGAATTTACCGACCAACGCGTACCTAGTCAGCATTAAGACTGCTCTACTGAACTGAACTTCGTGCGTTACCGTTTAGATAAAATGTGCCAGGGACATTGTCCGCGCCAGTGTTTTCTGTCCCTTTTGCTTTCTGACGATTCGCGTATGAGTCTATTTCACTTTAATTCGTTGTAAATTCGGTCCGTAGCTAGCTTTGAGGACAAGTTGTGGATTGACCCAAGATTTTTAAATTCTATAAATGAATAATGTAATGAATATTTGAATAGTATTGTGCACAGAATGAACTAGAAACTTTAATATATTTTTTAAGAATATTAAAAATATATAATAAATTTTTAAACTTCAGAAAATGAATAGCTCTATTTTTGTATTTGTATGTGGGAGGTCATTGACCAAATGACCCTATAGAAGAACCGCCAGTGGTATACAAAGCTCTTAATTGTTTTATAACACTAATTCGTGAGAATATCGTTTAAGCCAAACTTATTTCTATTGCACTTTCAAATATTTTTGACCTAATACATAAATAAAGATCGTTTCATCATTAAACTATAAAAACAAATTCAACTTACTCAAAGGAAACTGTGTAACACATTTACACCTCCTTCAAGCATCTTCACAAGTGGTTTGAAATATGTGTTTAAATTTTATGATCGATTTTAATACCGATAAAATGTGACCGTAAATTTCGTGTTTATATTTTGCCGACCACTAAATTTATTTGCTGGCCCGGGGTGTCGACTGCTATTTTCATACATAAAGTAAATGTTTTCTTCTCTTCATCTACATTTTCATTTCCGCAAAGTTGTGCAAAGTCCCGTATAATTTGCATTTCGTTCCCAATTGACGTTATGTTCGGAATACACTTAAATTTCTCGAAGAAAATCTTTTTTTTTTTTGTCAATTTATTTTGTCGAGGTATTCGATTTTAATAAAACTAATAAAATACTGATTAATAATCACAACAGATCCATTAATTCTTATCAAAAATTAATCAAATATTCGTTTATTACATTGTCCACCATTTTAGTGAAAAAGGGATGAACGGAACTATAAAACCAATGATTTTTCACAGCTCGATCACTGAGCAATTGGATTATGCAACCTGTTTTCCAAAATAATGATTGGATAAAAACATTATGAACAAAAAATTTAGAACGAATGAGCCACATTTACGACACTAATGAAATAAACAGTCTGACGAATCTCTAGTTATACAGGGTGTCCCAAAATCAGTGTGCAATATTTTACCAGCTGCTTCTACGGCCAAAAATAGGGCAAAAAGTTCATGTAAATATTGGTCGAAAAATGCTTCCTAAGGGAGCTACAGGCCCCTAATGGTTGGCCCCTGAGAAAGGTTTTTATCGAATATCTCCAAAACCACTGAAGGTCAAATATTGAAAATTTACACAGCAGCTACTCTTCTTATGTATAATAAGATGAAATTGAAATAATTTGAAAATTTTATCCAGGGCTGTCCCAAACTGGGGGGTTGTGGGTTTAAAATAACCCCAACTTTTTTTGTATGTAACTTTTTTCTATTCTTGACCGTAGAACATGAAATTTTAGAGTTTTATGCGTAAAAAAGGTACTCTTGATGAACATCGATGAAATGCACCGTTTTTGAATAATATCGACTTGAAAATTTTATGACATGGTATGAGATAGGTATTGAGAATCTAAACTAATTTTTTTATTAATAGTAGGCCATGAATAAAAAGAGAATGCTTCTTGCCGCTATGACATAAATTGATGTTGGAGCTGTCAACAAGGTTAATAAATCTGTATAAACAGTTGTATGATATAAAATCTTAAGAACGCGTATCGGAAAAAAAACCGTTTTGTCCCCTTTTCTATCAGTTATTTCATTTGTGCGCCTTTAACCACGATTTTCATTAAGTCGATTTAAAATGCCGAGATTTACAGATAAGGAAATAACTGATATGCATTTTGTGTACGGTTTTTGCAATGGTAGTGCATTAGCCGCAGTAAGGGAATACCGACGAAGATTTCCCAATCGTAGAGTACCTGGGCGTCGAATATTTGCAGTTCTTTACCGGAATTTGGCAGACCATGGGCATTTTAAAAGGTCTCGAGGCGCAGGAAGGCCACAAGGAAATCATCGTATGGATATAGTTTTGAATCATTTAGAAAATGATCCACAAATAAGCATTCGAAGAGTTTCAGAAATTGTCAACATACCTCGCTCAATAGTTAATAGAAAATGTAAGTACCTAGATAATAATTATTTATCTTAATTAATATTTTCAGATAGGAAGAATGATGGTAATGCAAGGAACACACCCATACCATTTTAGACGCGTACAACATTTAACGGAGGCAAATTTTTCACCACGATTCCAGTTTTGTCTATGGATATTAGCGAACAGAAATATTATTCTTAGCATATTATGGCCTGATGAGGCAATGTTCGCTAGGAACGGAGCTTTTAATATGCACAATATGCATCATTGGCAGGATCAAAATCCACGAGTTGTTCGGCGCACAAATTTCCAACATAGATTTTCGGTGAATTTATGGGCAGGAATCATTGGGGATCAAGTAATTGGCCCAATAGAATTCCCCAATCGTCTTAATGCAGAAAAGTATTTAAACTTCCTCCAAAATGACCTTATCGATTTATTATCGTTGAATGTTCGACACGAGGTTCGACAAAATAAGCATTTTCAACATGACGGCGCGCCTGCCCATTTTGGGCGCAATGGCAGAACTTGTTAAATCAAAATTTTCTAGGCAGGTGGATAGGTCGAGGTGGTCCTATAGCTTGCCTACCTCGTTCACCGGATCTAAACCCCATTAGATTTTTACTTTTGGGGTTATATGAAGGGTTTGGTTTACGCCACTGAAGTAAATATACGAGAAGAACTACTTCAAAGAATAAATCAGGTCGGAAATGAATTAAGAAGAAGTACATTCAAGACTTTACGGGCTTCTCAGACTTTAGAACGTCGAGCGAGACTGTGTATCCAAGAAAATGGAAATTTGTTTGAACACCTGTTACAATAAAACTATGTAAAATTCGAATTTAATTTTGTTGATATAAAAAGATTACTGGATGATTTTTGTTCATATTGAGTATGATAGTTTCGCTCGAGTTATTTATAAAAAAAATATTTTTCACATATTTTCCAGGCAATAAATTAAAAATATTGGTATGTACTTTATATGGACATGAAATAATAGACAAAACTCATCCGGTACAATGTATTTTGCTCCATATGTTATAAAATTCAAATAAATAAAAAATTAGTTAAATTTTAAAATTTTCAAGTCGATATTATTCAAAAACGGTGCATTTTATCGATGTTCATCAAGAGTACCTTTTTTACGTATAAAACTCTAACATTTCATATTCTACCGTCAAAAATAGAAAAAAGTTGCATACAAAAAAGTTGGGATTATTTTAACCCCACAAACCCCAGTTTGGGACAGCCCTGGAAAAATTTTCGAATTATTTCCATTTCATCTTATTACACATAAGAAGAGTAGCGGCTGTGTAAATTTTCAATATTTGACTTTGAGTGGTTTTGGAGATATTCGATAAAAACCTTTCTCAGGGGCTCACCTTTAGAGGCCTGTAGCTCCCTTAGGATGCATTTTTCGACCAATGTTTATATGAACTTTTTTTCCTATTTCTGGCTGTAGAAGCAGCTGGTAAAATATTGCACACTAATTTCGGGACACCCTGTATATGGAAAAAAGTTTTTCTACGGACCCTTCAAAGGGCCTGAGAATGGCCTACTTGAATGTTTACACGTGTTTAAAAAACACCCTGTATAATGCAAAAATCATACAGGTAATCAGTCTTTTGACATATTTTATTTTGATATTTTGCAGTGGCGGCTCGTGCTGTAGAAATATGGGGGTTGCGTTACATAGGTTAAAAGTTACCAACTATGAATATTTTCTAGAAGAACATCTATTTTTTGCACAAGAGTGTTTGACTTATAATGATATAAACTAACTTTCAGACTCACCAACATTCAACATTAATAATTGTTTGCACCCCGTTACATGACCCGCTCATGACTGCTGAACCATCATATGTTTGAACAATAAGTTTTCTTTTGGAAAAAAAGGGCTTTTTTTCACATCACAACCACAAATCCACGTATATTTATTATAAATGTCTGAATTAAGTGTGTTCTGTTAAAGATTCATTTTTTACTGGAAACGGATTGTTTTATGTTTAAATTCAGAGTAGGCCTTCCTAATTTTTTTTATTTCAATTTTGTCGGTGAAAGATCGATTACAGAATTTAATTACTATTAAACTTTGCACAGAATTCATTTTTACGATAATAAAAATACCGTATATGTACAAAAAAAATACTACTAAGCTACTAAGTTTGCACTTGATTTGGAACTTGATACTTTATGGAATAGACTCGTATGGAGAAGGGAGGGGCTGAAAGCTGCTCGTTAATGCGCAGGACTGCAATGAAACTAATTGGTTTGCTGGCTGTCTGCAAACCAGCGTCGATGTCTAATTTAAATAGGAGTGATAGCGACGGCACTGGGTTGCAACGGCACCGAAAGTAAATTATATATTATAAATTATAACGAATCCAATTAAATCGAATATATTGCGTTGATTATTATTACGAAAAATTAAATACAACTTTTTTTCGTTATCGTTTTAAGGGATTGCGCAAACCTACAAACCATAAGAAAAGCCGCCACTGATGTTTTGAATTTTGTGTAATTATCCTAGATGGCCCTATACATATAAATTAATTATCACTGACCAATAAAGACAAAGATGTGGGTTTTATTGTAAAATATATTATACAAAAACGAACGTTTCATAATCCTAACAGTAGAGACACTGCGTAGTGCCCACTCGAAAACTACATAAGTAGAAGATAAACAAATCATCATGGATTAAATATACACACAAATTAAATTTAGATAAATGTGTGAAGAAGTTCCGTTACTTTTTCCAATGGTCACCTGCGAGGATTACCCAGCGTGACACACTTTGTCGTTTACTTTACGCCTATGTGTGTCTTCTTTAAAAATATACCACTTCCTACTGTCCAAACAAAAAATCCATTAGCGGAGATGAAAATAAATCACTCTCGGTCACAAAAACAAACATATTTTCTCTGCCATTTGTTAGAACAAGAATACTTGTGAATTTAATCGTTCGTTTTAACGACTATCGTATTGTGCCAGAAAAACGATAATTTATTAGAGAATTATCAACCGTTAAGAGATAGAACTGTTAGTAAGAATTACAAATAATACTATGAATAAAAAACGCATTTTTCAGAAGCAGAAAGCAGCAAACTTGGATATTGGGCGTACATACGTCCATTGTCATCAAATACACTCTCCCATATACGGGGACAACTCTTTACCTGTTGTTTTATATAATCTAGTGTACAGCTACGTCTGCTTTAAATGATCGGAGAGTGCTGATATCTATGTCTGTTTCCGGTGACGGAGCAAGCAGCTCAAAGAGTTATTAGCCCAGGAATTTTAGGTTTCTACCCACAGGAAAAAATATGGTAAGGCTGAAAATTTGCACATTAGTGTTACTCGATGTTCTGAACATATCAAAAGTCCCCGATCTTCCCTCGTTCGCGTTTTTTTTTTTGGGTGAAAAGGTCTTAAGTCACGAATGCGTACAAATGCACACTAAAGGGCGTACACCGATTTAACTATTGCACCACCGATTTGCATCCGTCTGGTCTTAAATTAATCAGGAAGGAAGGTACAGGGAGTAACGGGGATGCATAAGACCAAGTAGTTCTTTCTATTTTGGTGGTGCTTATGGCGCACAATGCCACCTAAATTTGGAATAAAGGTACTGTGGCTGAATAAAAGTGACGATTAGTTGAAAACTATGACAAATAGAAAAAAATATGTTTCTGTAAGCATTGGCCTCTCCTTCTGTTTTCTATCACTACTTAAGTTCACCTCTGCGACAATTTATAGCTAAAATATCGGATATCAACCCTAGAGATGCGGTGTCATTTTTATGTGTTTTGCGAGTAAATTTGTGGTGAGCTACTGTGGCTCTGACTTTTTGTTACGAAGGTGTGTCAAAGCGTAGATCGAAATTTGAATTAACGGTCAGAGTGAACGTGCATTCTTCGTTTTGTACTTAGTGTTCTCAAGTTCATTTTTACCCAAAAAAAACAGAGACATGAACGAGAGAGGATTGGAGACTTTTGATATGTTGTTCGGGACATCGAGTAGAACTAATGTGCAAATGATATATCAGGTGTAGTTTTTTCGCAGCTCTAAATGGGTCGACTCAGTTATTCTTACTTGTGACTTATTTAGAAAGTTCCTGTGAACTGCAGAAAACAATCAGAAATCAGAATAAGATGATCAACTGTGAAAAGAATACACCTATTATTTTAATACCATTGAGTTACCCTGTTTCGACCAAAGAGGTGAGTCGCTTTTTGAATACTTATTAGGTGAAGGACTAACTGTGATTAACATTGGTTCCGCACCAATCTTTGTCACCAGAATAGGAACGAGGTATTAGATGTCACAATCAGCTCAAACTACTTGAGCAACAAGATAACCGACTGGAAAGTATCTTCTGAACCCTCGTATTCAGATCACAAACATATTCTATTCAATATAGAAGCTGGTCCAAGACCTATGGTGACATATCGGGCTCCGAGGTGCACAGACTGGGAAGGGTACAAACATTCCCTCCAGTATCACCTTCAATCCACTATCACAATTAGGAATCATGATGAGACTGAAATTGCGGCGGAACAGATCCACTGAAGACAAAACAGGACAATAGAGGCGCGTCTTGTTGGAACAAGAATTTGGATAAAATGAGAAAAGAAGTTCGACGCCTCTTTAATCGGGCCAAAGCTTCGGGCGACTGGGACCAATATAGATCCACTCTAACGGACTATAACAAGGAAATAAGGAAAGCAAAAAGAGGATCTTGGAGGAAATTCTGTGAGAGTATAACTGACCTACCTCACAGTACTAGAATCCACAAGATTCTTTCCAGGGAGCCGACGTGGGGTTTCGGCTCGTTAAGGCGACCGGATAGCTCATATACGGACTCTGGAAAGCAAGCCTTACAGCTCCTAGCACAAAACCACTTCCCAGGGTACTTGAATCTGGATGACCAACGGCTGTCACCATCAGAAGGTCGATTAAAACGACCTGATAAAAATGATTGGCTGGCAGCTAAAAAATGAGATCACACTACCGGCAATTGAGTGGGCCATTAAATCCTTCCAACCATTCATATCGCCAGGAGAGGACGGAGTTTTCCCAGCTCTACTACAAAATGGACTGGAAATATTGCTTCCATTCCTCATTAAATTATTCAGAGCTAATTGGTATGAAACTATATCCCATCCAGTTGGTCGGCGGTTAAGGTAGTATATATGGGTAGGAAAGAACCCAGCCCTAAATCGCTTAGACTAATTAGGCTGACATATTTTTTGTTGAAAGGCCTGGATAAGGTACTCGACGGATATATCAGGGGGAACATCCTGAATCATCACCCCCTCAATCCCCATCAGTACGCCTATCAGACAGGAAAATCAATAGAACTAGCACTTAACAACCTAGTCGAGAAGATCACCCAATCCCTTCAAATGAAGGAAATTGTGGTGGGAGCCTTTCTCGACATTGAGGGAGCATTTAATAATTCACTGCCTGACTCCTTATATGCAGCAGTGGCTGCCAGAGGAATTGAACCTACTATAGGCAACTGGAGTGCTATGCTATCAAACAGGACCATAACAACGTCTCTACAGGGAGAAACAGGTTTAGAGGATGTCCGCAGGGTGGGGTTCTCTCCCCCTTTTGTGGTCACTTCTTGTGGATGATCTACTGGCTATTCTCACACTGTGGGAGATTGAGGTTCTAGCATATGCAGATGATCTAGTCATACTAGTCCGAGGAAACTCTGAAGGAGTAATATCGAATACCCTTCGACACTGGATGCAGTGAGTAACTGGTGTGACAGGAAATAGATGTCTGTAAACCCTCAAAAAACAGTAATAGTACCATCCACCCGGAAAAGGAATCTGGAGGACTTAAAACCTCCCTCCTTAATAGGTGAAATTATTCCATTTGCGGAGGAGGTGAAATATCTAGGAATCACTCTAGATAGATCACTTAATTGGAACTCCCATCTGGAAAAGATAATCTACAAAGCAAAGCTGTCCTTATGGACATGCCGTTGTATTTGTGGTAAATCCTGGGGCATGGGTCCCCAACAAATTTACTGGATCTATATCACGGTCATCAGACCAATGATAACATACGGATCCACTGTTTGGTGTCCGAAAGGATCACAACGGACGGCCAAAGCAAAACTCTCTGAACTGCAGAGATGAGCATCCATGACCGTAACGGGAGCAATTAGCACCACACCGTAAGCTGCAATGGAAATCCTCCTGGATTCCCCTCTTCATATATATTTGGAGAGAGAGGCCAGGTGGGCAAGCTACAGACTGCAACAAGTGGCCATTAATATGCCGCAGACTAGTATCATGGAGCGGAACAGGTTGCTGGATGACAGAGAATCACAGCAGCCTAGGAATGCCCTCGGATACTATGCCTACCATGACCAAGTACGAGCTGACCTTCAACATCCTTTCTCCAGAAAGAGATGAGTGGGATCGGAATAAAGCCGACCTACTGAGGGCAGACAGTTGCTGGTTTACCCACGGCTCCAAAACTCCCGAGGGGACAGGAGCCGGAGTACATAGCTACAGACCAAGGGTGAGGATATCTTCAAGCCTAGGTACTCATGCAACTGTTTTTCAGGCTGAGGTTCATGTCATTGAACTGTGTGTGCAAAGGCTGGAATATATGCATCTTACACGCAGATCGATAAAAATTTTCTCAGATAGCCAAGCAGCTATAAAAGCTCTTGGCTCCTACCGGTGTAACTCCAAAATTGTATGGAATTCTCAGAAGGCTCTAAATCATTTGAGCAAAAACAATAAAGTGACTCTGGTTTGGATACTCGCCCACTCTGGTATGGAAGGTAACGAAATAGCGGACTCCTTAGCCAGAAAAGGAGCGGTATCACGATTCATCGGACCAGAACCAATACTTGGCATATCCTCAAGTACTGCCAAGATGGCTATCTCAACCTGGGCTGAAAGGCAAACTCTCCAGTATTGGCAAGAGTTCCCAGGATTAGTTCATTCGAAGGCGTTTATAAAATACCCTTTGAAATCAAGAGCTAAGAAACTTTTAGAGTTAAACAGGGTAAACCTGAAAACTCTAACAGGCCTATATACCGGGCACTGCCGACTAAACTATCATCTGCATAAACTCGGCCTAGCGGAAAACGTTGAGTGCCGTCCTGTGCTTGGAGGATGATTAGATGGTAGACCACGATTCTCAATATTTGGCAAAGGGCAACTGCTGCCAGAGGATCTGGACACATTGTCACCCAATAAAGTTATCAGTTTCGTTAAGAGACTGAACTTATTGGGTGAAATATAACTAGGTGTGAGCCATAATACGCCTGCTGAAAACCGCAGTGGAGGGTCCACAGGGACCCACTCACAAGAAACCTAACCTAACCTCACCTATCCTGTTTCAATAATAAGCTTAGTCCCTCATCGTCACAAATACCACATGGATACTAGCGCCCGCTGTTCATTTAAAGTAAACGTAACTGTGCAGCAAAGGTGCCTCCAGGATTATTTATTATCGTCAAATAGGTATAAAGTAATGGAATTACATAAAAATCCACAACAACTTGTAAAGTAAAATAAATTTAAAAACATAGTTGCCTTTGCAAAATTAGAACAGAAGAAAATCTGTCAGTTCCACCTCATTGTTACAAACTGTCAATTGAAAATTCAAACAAATCAAAACTACACAAACAACGAAAGAATATTTTTTGGTGTTGACGTTTTATATAAAATACTTATAGCCAATACTTTTATTCGAAATAATAAAATGTTTAAATTAATTTACCATCTGTTCAATTACTTTCAACGCTTGTTTGATAAAAAATCGAATAGGTACCAAGTGACAGGGTCAGCTTTGACAATAAAAACATAAATAGCAATAAAATAAAAATGACTGAACAGATTTCAGTCACTGCTGAAAAGAGGAACAAAAACTACATCAAAGATATGGAAAAAATATAAGTAGATCGTCATTTAAAATATTCCATGTACTATGTACTTGAGATTCACATCCAGTCATATCACAAGCGTATCTAATTCATTTGTCGGTTAAAAAAATAAGGAATTATAGATAATACCTACAACTTCAAATTTTAAACTGATATCTTAAAAATAAAGAAAAAGGGGGCCGGTTACTTAAGGCGGCTTAACACACACACACACACACCCTCGTCGCCAAGAGAGTCAACATAAAACTTTAAATCGCTGTTAAACATTTTTTATTGATGAGAATGAAAAATAAAAACACACGATTCATCTTAAACACCATATGGATTTAACATATAAAATTACAAGCAATACTGACGCGCATTTTTATTTTTACTTAAGAAATACGAATATTTTATTTGGGGTCATTTTATGAAATTAAATAATCGTAGCTTCTAGGTTAAAAAAAAAACGCATGCATCAGTATTGCCTGTAACTTTACATTGTCAGAAAATTTGATCTTCCGGTGGCCTATATTAAATATTTCCTTACAAATTGAAAAAAAAATGCCGTTGACGTTTTATAGTCATTGCACTAGGTATGAACTCCAGAAATGCTGAGTCTGATAAAATTTCAATAGGCAATATGTATTAGAAAGTTAATGAGTGGGCATACGAGATCGAACTCCGAAACAGACCGAGAGCGTTCGCGATAAAATTAAGAATTAACTCCGAAAGGTGTGAGAGTGTGTGGAAAGGGGTTGACATTTTTGAGAGACAAAAGGAAGAGAAAAGTCCCGAACGGATGAAGCCATATTTTAAATATTATCGCGAAGTGTAGAGTTTACCATCCCCCAGTCAGATACGGACGCAGCCAGCCGCCGCCCAGAGATGGGGAGGATATTATTCGTGTATATAATCCTTTCATATTATTATACTTTTAAGTATATGTTGTAATAAGTGTGCGGCGTAGTCCAGGGCGCGCCCGGCTATTAACTTGTTTTGTATATTTTTCTCATTTTTTGGAATTGTAATATAGTTTTGGTTAAAATTTTAGCCTGAGTATTGTTTTCATCCCCCCATACCCTTTGTTCGGTAGCCTTTAACCACTTAGGTAGGGATTCTGTGTGAAAAATCAAGCCTCTCGCAAAATTCTAATGGTCGTGCACCTAAGCGAGTAACCCCGAAAATGTGCCGCTCGCGTAGGCACGACAATATATTAAATCTGTGTATGTGGTATTTAAAATTAACCACATGTTTTGGTTTTTCATTTTTACCACAGAATCAGAAAATATTACTAACAGGAAAATTTTAACAGCGGTTTATAAATTTATGTTGGATATCTGATGAAAATATAGCCTTAACATAATTCTCGAAATAATTTTCATTCAAGGAACTGTTATTATTAATATTAGGCATTGTGTACCTGCTTAAGTATGAATAAATACAGAGTGTCTCACCGGGAATTGCATCGATCGGAATATAGAGAAAAGTAAGTACCTAACAGAAAATTTTTAAAATTTAGGGAATTAATAATCCCAGTGTGACCAATCCAAAAATAATTACAACCATGTGGTATTCCCGGTTATACCGAAAGTCGATACCAACTTGCTTATTTTAAACGAACACCCTGTATATGTCTGACTTTTTGAAGAGTCGAAAACATACCCTAAACCTAAACTCAGCCGTTTCGGAGATATTTAACGTTTTATAAAAAAATTTACAGGTGCAACGGTTTGCTTTAATAATAATGTGTGTCCTGTAATTTGTTTATTTTATTAAACTATTCGTGGGTAGTAGGACATATATAAAACTACTGTTCTTTATTTAGATTGACCGGTTTCTGCAGTATAACCTGCCTTCCTCGAAATCTGTAATTTATTAATAGTGTGACCAACGGATTTACAATTTATAATTTTCTTCATGTAGGAGATTCTCATTTGCTTTTTGATATGTAGAAATAATACAAAATGAGCTACCGTTCTTACGACACAGTAAACATTAAACTGCTAATTGCGTTGAAAATTTCGCTCCCTGAACAACTGAATCCATGTCAATTTAGTAATTAAAAATCCCATTTTAGGTAAGTTAAGCCTCATCTCTTCATATAATATCCAGAATTGCTACTTCCACGTTTTCGTTATCAAATTCAAGAGTTCCTGCCTTGACAGAGACAGAATTTCCCAAATTATCCTATATGTGTTTTACAGTGTTTGGTGACGGTTTCTGTTTTTGTGCACATCGAGTAGGCAAATGTGTTACATGCAGTGGCGGTTCGTGGGTCAAGAGATAGGGAGGTCAATTAGAAAAGTTTACTGTATTACCTACCTTTTAAAGTGATTTAAATTCCCAGTCGATCCTCCGGTCTTTTTGAGATGCAAAGTGGTCAATTACTTTTTTCATTAAAGTCTTTTATCTTCTTTATTAATGCCCTTTCTATGGTAAGCATAGCTAAAAAAGATAACCTTTCCTGACCCATGGTATTTCTTAAAAATGTCTTTATTCTTTTTAAGGTGGAAAAACAACGTTCACTTTCGACGGTAGTCATAGCAATTTGACACTTTCAGAAAAAGTATTGCACAAATTATTGTTAATAAGAAGTTGTAACAAAGCAACTGCACCTTCACTATTGGAAAAATCTTCTCGACTATATAATACTTCTAATTCAGTTTTAAGTTTCAAATGATTTATGACTGGATACTCCGTTTGAACTAATTTAAACATATCTTGAGGAAAGCTTTTTTTATAATCTTTATATCGATCTGCGTGAAATAACTGAGACACTGCTAAATGATTACTGAAGCCAAACCTGTTTTTGATCTCAGATGTAATTATATCACAAACTTCTAATGAAATTCTCTTTTGATTCTTCCGTTTTACATCTCTGGGCAGACTGCATGGATGTCTCCTCCAAATAGTTATTCAAAATTTTATTTCTGATGTCTTCAATTTTACTATTAAAAACGCCAATACACTTATTTACTGTTATGACATCGATATTACATTTTTGTAATTGATTGAACAATATATCACAATGAGGCATAACTAAATGAAAAAAATTTAACCAGTAAAGAAAATGTTCATTTTGTAAGTAGTTTTTTAAACCAATAGCTTGGTTTAGACTGTTGTTTTCTGATTCATTATCAATGATTTTTTCTAAACAATCTAATAATTCTGTTCGATAGGTATAAACAGTCTCTATGCACTTTGTATTAAAATTCCATCGTGTTGGAGCCGCTTTAGGTAATCTCACCTTAATAACATTATCTAAGACGGCAGTTATTTTTGGCGATTTTCCAAAGAATTAAGAAAAGCTATATAAATTAGCAAAAAAAAATGTTATGCTTTTATCCTAACTTGATGCTTTTTGTAAAATTAAATTTAGTTGATGAGCGTAACAATGAATAAAATTTGCTGAAGGATAACTTTTTTTAATTAAAAATACCTATTAACTTCTTTTTTCTTATCAAGAGATGTCTGCTTTATCGTCATATTAGGTTTTGGACGGCCACCACCTTTGAATTTCACTCGGTCTTCATAACCCAACTTATGTCCATCTTTCAGTTTTAATATATTTTGTACAACACTCATATTTAATAGTAAACACCAAAAACACTGTTTTACTTAATTTCACGACAAGTAGAGATTTACTAATAAAATGTTCACAAATAAAAACATTAAAAACAACGCGACAGAATTTACCGACCAACGCGTAGCTAGTCAGCATTAAGACTGCTAGCAGTAAACTTCGTGCGTTACCGTTTACGTAAAATGTGTCAGGGACATTGTCCCCGCCAGTGTTTTCTGTCTCTTTTTGCTTTCTGACGATTCGCGCATAAGTCTATTTCATTTTAATTCGTTGTAAATTCGGTCCGTAGCTAGCTTTAAGGACACGTTGTGGATTGACCCAAGATTTTTAAATTCTATAAATGAATAATGTAATGAATATGAATGTAGAGGCTCGGTGCTCGGAGGGGATACGAAATCCTGCGATCTAGATATTTGAATAGTATTGTGCATAGAATGAACTAGAAACTTTAATATATTTTTTAAGAATATTAAAAATATATATATTATATATTTTTAAAATTCGGAAAATAAATAGCTCTACTTTTTTATTTGTATGTGGGAGGTCATTGACCAAATGACCCTATAGAAGAACCGCCAGTGGTTACATGTTCTTGATATTACATATTTTCACATTGTCCATAAATAGTATACACATTTAAAAAAGTCTTCGTGTTAAACGTGCTGGCTGTTTTTTGACAAGAGAATGACTGACATTGCTGACTGTCTAATCAAGCTAACTAAATAGCAATTTTTACGAAAAATTCGTGAAAATCTAAGAAAATCGGAAATATTTCAAAAAGTTGTAACTTTAACCTCTACAATGCCCATACTAGAAAAAAAAAGAATTTAATATTCCACAACTTGATGTAAAAAATACAGGGTGTTCCGTTTGAACTAAAACAGTTTTCGCGGTTTGAAGTTGACAAAATGTAACGTGAAATATGGAACACTTGGTATACCATTATTGAATTTATTTTAACTGTAGAGAGTAGCTCGCCTTGTGTTCTTTCTACACGCCAAAAAGCAAATGAAGATCTCATACGAGAAAAAAGTTATAACGATTATTGCAAACGTTGCATTTGTCAATTTTTTTATTTAGTTAAAGGGTGTGCTACATATTTTGTCTCAGAATTGTTTGCTCTTTTCGAAAAATTAGAAACATACAGGATGTTCCATTTAAAATAAGCAAGTTGGTATCGACTTCTGGTATAACCGGAAGTACCAAATGCCTGTAATTATTTTTGTTGGATTGGCCACACTGACATTAGTAATTCCCTAAATTTTCAACATTTTCTGTTACGTATTTTTTCCCGATATCGATCGATGTAGTTTTTTATGAGACGCCCTGTATATGTAGGTATGATACGCAGTTTTAAAAGTATGTGAAAAGTTTTATAAACAAATCCATTATATTTTCAATTATTTTATAGTAATACTGTAGTTAATCTTTTTTATCTCAACGGACGATAAGGGTGTAGCAGCACGAAACGAGATTGCATGTAAAAATTTAATGGAAATAAAACACGATGGGAAATATATGGTTGCAGAAAAATGTGTTAATATGACGCACAAAAGAAATTCTTTTACTACACGGTATTTATTTGGCTAAGAACTCATTAGCAGCAGGAAAATTCTGGAAAAATAAATTATGCTTTATGATATCCTGTGAAAACAAGGAGTTTATTATTTTAGGTGTAAAAATTAATAAATTAATACTTTTCACTTAAAAAAATATTTCCGTTTAAACGTATTGATTGATACACAGAGCGGGTAAACAGTTATATTATTCGGGATATTATTAGTTTAATTAAAAAAATAAAATAAAATGAAAGTTGTTTGTAAATCTGTGGATATTCCAAGTAACCAAGTAAATTTTTTACGTTGCCTATGGGCGTTAAGAGGTACGCTAACGCAAAATTTGTTAGGCATTTAAACGGCAAACTATAATTTTTAAAACTTTTCTCAAATCAGTATTTTTTTTCTGTCTATCGCACTCCGGAAAAATATACGGGTTACATAAGAAAATGTTCAGGAAAAATTGGTGGAAGGCTACTAGATCTTATCGATGCATTGAGATGGCAATCGCTCTAGATGCGGGAAAAAGTAGATTTTTTTGTGTATTATGTCCGCCTTATGAATTGCTTCAGGGCACTTGTTAGCAAAAGTGGGTTACATACGGCTTACAAACGATCTGACATTAAACTACAGTTTTCGTTGGCAATTTGCCCGTTACATTTCCCAATCAGTTGTCTCCGATTTAATTGTCGAACGAAATCGTGTTACAATTCACCAATCAATAAATAAAGCATGTAGAGAAATTACTTAGTCATAAAAATGATTATGCAATTTGTGTTAAATAACTGTTATATGTATGTGTTTATCAAACTAGTATGACTTGTACAAAAAATAAATTATAGAGGATTTTTCGTTTATCAAAAACAAAAATTAATGAAAAAAAAGGCTATTCTTAATTACTGCCTGCTGTGAAACAACACAAAATAACCCATTGGTTCTCCACAGGTACATGTCAAAATACATTATAATGCGTCCATTTTTATCGATTATGAATATGAAGATTTCAACGAAAAGAGTTTAACCAGAAGAAAGCAGGACAAGTATTTCAAAGAATGTTATTAATTATTTAATCATTTCTTATGCCATTGTTTTAAAAATTATACGGCAATAACAATGTATCAAAATATACTGTAACGTATTTAATATTAAACGTTATACATATTTTGAGTTCGGATAGCGGCGAGTCATTCCAGTGCCGTCTGCAGGAACCCTGAGAAAAAATGCAAGTTTATGTCATCTAAATTTGCATTGTATAAACTTCTATATAACCATATAAAAACTATTTCGTTTATGCATTTTGATTAATCATGTAATTTCAAAAAACCTATGTATCCAAAAAAAATTAATTCGATTATAAATCAAATTTTGTTTAATAAGTAATATAAAACTGTTTGCGAACTATGTAGCACTGACAATCGAATACTTACAAAAAATCATGTAGGTATCTACCCTATGCAATTTGTGAATCAGCATTTGCATTATTCTCGCAGCCAGAATGTTATGCAAAACTTCCTCGCAGGTGCGGCGATGCGTACATATGCATATGATTTTTTCATGACTTTATATGTGTTCTGGTATCAATTAACTCAAGGTGACTCTTGGCTTTTATTACCAAGTTCATTTTTGTGATACATCCTTAAGAGAATTATGGGGTGATCAATACGTTAAAAACGATGAAGAACTGTTAATATTTATAACAGATGCGATTCTTTTTATAATAAATCATTAATTATAGAGTGGGCGATGGGCAATCCAAAAAACAAAATTTGATTCAACGAAATTAGCTGTATGGACTGTATCAGTATTGCGAAATTCAATCAACTGACACTATGATAATAAATATAGTTTAAAAAAACTAAAAAACACGCTTTTAAAGCACATCAAACTAAAAAGTGAAAAATAATTATTAATATAAACTGAAAATAATAATGAACGAAAAATACTAGTATTATTGTGAAAAAAGCGTGGGGTGCTTTGTGCAATATTTTTCGTATATCGAGCACCCCACGCTTTTTTCACAATAATACTAGTATTTTTCGTTCATTATTATTTTCAGTTTATATTAATAATTATTTTTCACTTTTTAGTTTGATGTGCTTTAAAAAGCGTGTTTTTTAGTTTTTTTAAACTATATTTATTTTTAACTTTTTAGTTTGATGTGCTATGAAAGCGTGTTTTTTTAGTTGTTTTAAACTATATTTATATTGCTTATTGATGCTGATATTATAACATATTACGATCCAACAGATATTTCTGAAAAAAAAAAAAAATTTATTTCAGCCGTGAGGTTCGAACTCACGCCGGAGGAGTCTGTCGTTTCGCGTCGACTGCCTTAACCCACTCGACCACCGGGCTAATTAACAATTATGGAATCTACTGACATATTAAGCCTTTGCTTTCACGCAGGGATACGTGAGGAAAGGATTGGCGATCCTGAACAGGATAATGATATAAACTTATCAAATTATTGTATTGTTACCGGTTCTTAATAAGTGTACAAAGTTTCAATTAAATCTGTCCGTTTAAAGTGGGTTAAAATCGAGTCCAAAGAGTCGGTTACAAACAAACAAGCAAACAAACAAACAAACAAGCAAACATACAAGTGAAGCTAATAAAAGCGTGTTAAAAACATATCTCAGCGCTTAATTTAGCTTAAAAAGTTTTTAATTGTGAAATTTAATTTCTACGACACTTGGATCCAGGAAAGTAATAGTACAACTGGCCCTAAGGATGTTGTACGAACACAGATAAAATTTACCCTCGGTTTAAAATACATTGCAAAATCATATTTTCGCAATTGTAATCACGGATTTTAAACTGAAGGTAAACCATGATGGGTGCGTTTTCAATTATATCCAAAACTAGTTGAAATTACCCCGCGTCGCTCAAGTTTACGGGTTTAGGAGACCCATTATTAAACTTAACCCCACCTTCCCTAAGAGTTGAATTCTACATCCCTACCAAATGTCAACGTTGTAGTAGGAAAGGGTCGGGAGAGAAACAATTATCCCCCAATTCATTCCCTTAGAGGGAGCTTTCAAAAAAAATCCCCTCGTAGTGGGCACCTTTAAAATTTCAAATTTCTAGCTCTTTCGGTTTGGGCTCTACGTTGATGGCAGCGAGGACACAATTTTATATATTTAGACTAAATTTTCATCACAATTTTTAACAGAAAATACTCTTACCTTCCATCAAAAAATCCGGAGGCAAAATGAGATCCATAAATTTGTTCGTCAAGTTGTACAAACCGGCCATTCCCCTGGGATGGAAAGAGGTGCTGCTGATGTACGTATCTTTTCCGGTGTAATTCGTATACTTCGGAGTATCGTCCATGAGATCCTGTAGGGCAACATCGAGATTCTTTGTAATTTTATCGATGCTATTCGCAAAACCTCCATCGGACACGTTAACAGCGACGACGAGTATCACACATGTCAGTAGACAACTAACAATGTTCACCGGCAGTCTGCTCTGTTGTTTGGCCGTAACAGCCATGTTTGATCTGTGTCGCCTCATTTTAATGCTTTTGCTTATCGCTTTATCTGTGTATGCGGTGGGGCATATTAGTTTAATCAGCCTATCTCATTTGTTATCAGATTTTTTCTAGGATCTTCCTCGAATGAGTAATGAGAACCTGTTTCAGCTTCACTTGAGGCGCTATTTTGATTGGATCTGAAAAGGAAAATACAATTTAGATATGCTATAACACGACATGTCCATTTCTAAATGTGAGTGGATAATAAACAAGCCGTCATAAATAGAGGACATGGTTGTACAAAAACACAATTACAACTTATTTTCAGTTCGTTTGATGAAATTAGAGTTTCGGTTTTGTTTCAGAAACTTCTGTTTCTTGCAAACAGAAGGAATCCGCCTGTACAATGACTGTCATAGTTTCATGAAATGACCAAAGTCAGTGTTTTTATCGGAAAGGTTCTGAATGTTTGGCATTATTTCGTTGCTAAAGAAAGCGGGAACTACACACGACTCGGGTTCCTCCAATCAAGTTGGTATCATTTGGAGATGATTAAAACTCAATTTGGGCCATCCTCACATGATGACAATTTGGTTAGCGAAACAACAAGTATAGTATCGAGTGTGTTGGGTGTTCGTGGAACTTACTTGTAGACCAGGTGCTGGATGTCATGTCGTTTGCAAAGTTACGGCGATGCAACCTTTCTTCAGAATATGTTTTTCTGACCCCTCAATAACAAGAAAGTGCATAATGCTTCGATTAATTCATGTTCAGTTATTTCTTATAACAATTATTTAAATTATAACGTTTTCGCGGAGAAATAGTAAAAAAAAAATCAAATCATGTAATTGTAATTACCTTTTATTAATTTTTATTAACGACTTAGTTGATAGTTACCTATTTATGGTATTGTCGGATAATTTCAATTGGATAATAATCGCAAAAAATGCATATGATTATATTGAGCGATAATATAAAACCCAAAATCATTTTTAAACGGAATAAAACTGAGTTAAGCAATAGACGCTCTTTAATTTAGAGTTGAAGTTATGTTACAACAACGAATATTCTATTTAGGAAATTAAGTGGGATTAATTGTCGCCAATCAAAAAATTAGCATTGTCTGTGTATATTGAAAACAATTTCTATTAGTCTAAGCACTGGAGTGCAAATTCGACGATGAAAGGTTACCGGCTGCCAGTCGGTAATCAAAGAGACCATATGAATACCATACTTTTTTCTCTTTTGAAATTTTTGGCGGCCGGAAAAAATATGCTCATATTTTGAGAATGACCGTTCGACATCTATTGATGTAATACAGGCATACTTAAAATAGTCTTCGATTGCACTTCGAGTGCACTTATCGGATCTGGGGTTGCACTATCAGTACCACCACAAATTTTTCTTAATCTGGCAAAACCGGTTGTAAATATTCAGCATAATAAAAGGCTGCCTTCAACTATGTTCCCCAACGTGTAAGAATCGGCTGTGGTGGTTCGTGAATACCGGGGACACTTGCTGTGAAATGCGCGAAGATGCTTAGGAGATTTAAGGAACACTTTTTTGTACTTGCTATTAATCATCTACCTCTGCAAAACCTTGTCGAATAGTTTCTGCCACAAGATGTAAAGCATGCACTTTACACGTAACATGTACCAACCTACAACCGTGTCCTTGGAGAGAACGTCCTATTAAACGCATTGTTGCATCTGTCACAAACATCAACAATTGACTTTTTTGACAGATAAATTTTTTCTAACGTCTCCAGTACCACCAGCGTAATTGTTTGCCAGTACACTTAGTTGGTCTTTTGCTAGCTAATAATTAGGGCTTTCAAATGTTCCGTGGGACAGTGGCGTACGCGAAATTAACTAATACGAGAAACAATATACTGTTACAATTTATAACAATATATGTAAAACTTATTCTCTTAACTAGCTTGATAAACTAGCTTGCTATCACAAACTGTAGAAGATGTGTAGCCATTTTGCAACATCAGGTATGTTTCTATGGTTGTCTCCATGAGTGATGTTCGCTTTGGTGAAAATATATTCTTATATTTTGAAAATGACCGTTCGACATCTATTGATGTAATACACGCATACGTAAAATAGTCTTTGAACGCACTTAACGGATCTGGGGCTGCACAATCACATATTTGTCTTAATTTGGTAAAACAGGTGTCTTTATTTAACACACTTAGGAACTTTCCTTTAACGCGCTCATTTGTGGCGTCACCTATAGCGTGTAGCAGTAGATTTACTTCGTCCACTATTTGCAGTGACTCCGCTAACGACAACGCACTGTTTTCTAATTTTTTTATGCTTTCATGTAATGGTTTATAGTTCTTCGCAATATTTTTTAAAGCAGTTTCAACGGAGATACCTTCGAATTTTGTTTGGCTTTCCTTAATAGCTGCAGCCTCATCTGGATTGAATTGTAGTATCACAGCTTTTATTTGTTGGAAATATTCAGCATAATAAAAAGCTGCCTGCAACCATGTTCCCCAACGTGTAAGAATCGGTGTGGTGGTTCAGGAATACCGGGACACTTGCTATGAAATGCACGGAGACGTTTAGGAGATTTAATAAATACTTTTTTTGTACTTGCTATTAATGCATCCACCTCAGGAAAACATTTTCGAATAGTTTCTGCCACAAGATGTAAAGCATGCACTTTACACGTAACATGTATAAACGTACAACCTTGTTCTCGCAAAGAACGGCCTACCGAACGCATTGTCACGGCGCCATCGCCACAAACATCAACACTTGACTTTTTGACAGTTCAAATTTTTCTAACGTCTCCAGCACCACCCTGGTAATTGTTTCGCTAGTACACTGACAAAGTCTTTTGCTAGTTAGTAACAGTGGAACTGTCGGTTTAAGAGGGTCCAGTACTTGTACTATTTAAAATAGAATTTTTTTTACAATCTGTTGTCTCATCAACAGATAACCACAGCCGTGTATTTTTTAATTCACATTTCATCTTATTTGCCATGTCTACGTGTACAGTTGGTAGATAGTTACATAACGTTGTGCGACTTGGTAACTTCACCTGGGCATTGTATTTATTCCAGAACTCTCGAAATGGTTGTTTATCGAGTATGTGCAGCGGAACATCACAGGCAATCAGCATTAATAGTAAATCAAACATAAACTGTGTTGTCGAAGGCACGCCATTTTTTTTTATGGTGTACACTATTTACGTGAAGTCCACAATCACGCTTATCCCAGCACATCAAATCTTTCTCGCACACTTTACAAATTATTTTAGCACCATCATAGAATAAATCCGGGAATTCATCTATGAATTTATTCACTTTGTGAGCAAATGGCCGTTGTCTACTCCTGCGTACGTCTGCCATGCTTTATTATTAAATTAATATCAACAATACAGTACAACAAATAAAATAAAAACACAAAAACAATATGTAATACGCCCAAGTGACAACGTGTACACAACTCGAAAGCTAATAATAGACTGGACTGGAGAAAGAGTTTTGCGGTCAAGGTGTATGCTGGCGACAGTAAGTACATCTGTAGTCTACGACCATGATACACAGAAACGATTTGCAGCTTTACTAATAGTGGAAATGTCGCTTTAAGAGGGTCCAGTACACGTACTATAACATTTACAATAGAATTTTTATTACGATCTGTCGTCTCGTCAACACATAACCACAGCTGTATATTTTTTAACACACATTTGATCTTATTTACAATGTCTTCGCGTACAGTTGGTACATAGTTACGTGACTTGGTAACGTCACCTGGAGATTGTATTTATTCCAGAACTCCCGAAATGGTTGTTTATCGAGTATGTGCAGCGGAACATCACAGGCAATCAGCATTAAGAGTAAATCGAACATAAACTGTGTTTTCGAAGGCACTCAATTTTTTATGCTGCACAGTATTTACGTGAGTCTACAATCATATTTATCACAACACATCAGGTCTGTCAGGCACATCTTATAAATTATTGTAGCACCATTTTAGAATATATTAGGAAATTCACTGGTAAATTTATTCACTTTGTCAGCGAATGGCCGTTTTTTTACCCTTGCGCACGTTTGACATATTTTATTATTAAATTAATATCAACAATAAAATACAACGGAGAGGAATAAATTAGCGTGTAAACACTACGACATACAACAATGGACTAGTCTCGCGACTCGCTTCGATTTGTCCGCCAGCCGGTCATTGCCTCACCAGATATCTATCTACCTGCTGTTGCACCACTGAATAGCCGCACGATTTGCCAACTCTACTCATTAGTGCAAGGTTCAAGACTTCTTTCGATCGCTAGGTAAAAATTTCGTTTCTTGATTTTCAAGAACAGTACTACCGTTCAGAGAATACCAAAAACTACCCCCCATTAAAAAATAATAATCCTGGCCCCATATGATTTTGAGATAACAGTGACGCAAATTTGAAAATGGCGTCATAATATGCATAAATCTACCTATATTTTTTATATCTTCAAAAAATTTTCCCCCTTTACTTTGGATTTCACAAGAAGAGGTCCATACACTTGCCGCATCCTGTATAACGTAAGTGAATAAAATATCTGAAACTAGTTCGTTTCATTTTATTGCTGCCTCTCCTTATCTTATACGTTTCAACTTGACAACTTTTCATTATGTCAAGTACTTATCTTCATTATACTCCGACATATGTCGTTCTAGTTTTGAATGAATTCTAACAGTGCTCTTTTATATGAATTAATATGGTATGTATAGTGTATACTTTATAATATAAATTAGAAATGCAGTCTTCCCAATGTATATTTCTTACGAACAGCTGACGTCATTTTTAATTGATAAAATTTACGTTAATTAGCTTGTGGAGTATAATAATCGTGGATTATTTTGTCTAAATATGTAAAATATTTAGACAGATCCGAGTTCGCTGTACGCGGTTTTTCATTCCGACAATATTTGTATTAATTAATAATAAGTAAATTTCGAAATAGGTTGACCCGAGATTGAAACAGTTTTAATTATTTGATAAAATGTATTTATTTATTTCAAATAAGAATAAGATTCCTAAATATTAAGTTGTTTTATACACAGGGTGAATCAAAACTAAGCATGTCAGGGCTTAAAAATAATAGGAAAAATTTCTCAATTTTATGTGTACATCCAAAACCAAAAAAGGTTGAGGGTGAGAACGATAAGCGCACCACAATATAGGAAAAATAATCACAATCACTTAGTCCTGAAAACAATCAAACTTAAAAATAAACAAATCCAAATTTGACAGTTGACATGCGGAAACAGAAAACCATGAAACATGTGACAACGACGCTAGTCAAAAGTGTTCGATCAGAGTGATCGATGTTATTCTCGCTTGTTACTGAGACATACGAAAAATATTGCACAAAGCACCCCATGCTTTTTTTTCACAATAATACTAGTATTTTTCGTTCATTATTGTTTTCATTTATATTAATAATTGTTTTTCACTCTTTAGTTTGATGTGCTATGAAAGCGTGTTTTGTAGTTTTTTTAAACTATATTTATATTGCTTATTGATGCTGATATTATAACATATTACGATCCAACAGATATTTCTGAAAAAAAAATATTTTTTTAATTCAGCCATGGGATTTGAACTCACGCCCGAGGAGTCTGTCGTTTCGCGTCGACTGCCTTAGCCCGCTCGACCACCGACCTAACTGACAATTACGGAATGTACTTACATATTAAGCCTTTGCTCTCACGCAGAGGATACATGAGGAAAGGACTGGCGATCCTGATCAGGATAATGATATAAACTTATCAAATTATTGTATTGTTACCGGTTCTTCGTAAGTGTACAAAGTTTCAATTAAATCTGTCCGTTTAAAGTGGGTCAAAATCGAGTCCAAAGAGTCGTTTACAAACAAACAAACAAGCAAACAAGCAAACAAGCAAGCAAGCAAGCAAACATACAGGTGAAGCTAATAAAAGCGTGTTAAAAAAATGCATTAGTATTGCCTATAATGTTACGTATTAAATTTATATGATATTTGTGATAAATCTTTGTTTTCGTTTTTCAGTATTGGCATTGCTTTGAATGATCCTCACGGATCACAGGTCTGTGATGAATGATTGATGATAAAAGAAAATTTTGAACAGCGATTTATAGATTTAACTTTGAAAACCTGGTGAAAACGCAGCCATTTTATTTATAATTCTTTATAAAATTTTACGTTTTTGTTTTCATTTTTTCAATAAGTGAGTTGGTACAATTGACGTTATTTTATTTATAAAATATTTTCAACTTTTTCAGTCTAACGATTTCGCATGATTTTTCAAGGGCTACCAGTCTCACGATTTCTCACGATTTTACATCATTGATCTTACGATTTAAACTCCTAGGCACCTTGCCACAGTCACACTGTCTGAGATCCTCTTTGTTGACGTTGCGTATACCAAAGATTATATACACTTGCGTATATCTACTGAAGACAAAACAACCAGAAACGGGTCCTCAAATGGTATACACGACAGCCTCAAAAAGGATTTCTATTTATTTGGTAAAAATATTTTACCAAATAAATGGAATCGCAAGTTAAGCTTAATCACTTATCTTTGTATGATATATGTAAATCATCAAGAAAGGCTGTGTGGTGTGTGCATGAACTTCTTAATATAATCTGGATCTCCAATTGGTATTACTCGACCTTGAGAAAATGTCCTTGTGTAGGGAATCGCCAAACTGTGGGCAATCTAGTTACATTTCAACTTATTATTGGTACAAATTAGTGATTTCGCGTTGCCACACTGGGTTTCGATTTGTGAATTGTCATCTTTGGATTTGTTTATGTGATGTGCTGTGTGTGAGTGGATTTCTTAATTATTGTACTTTTTGCCTGATTTGTCAGATTTATTAGATTTGTTCTGGATTTATTAGTTTTTGAGTCGCATTTTGTGATTACTGTTTAGTGTAAAACTTATCCGTGCGCTTAATTAAAAATGCATTGTTTGGTTCCTGATTGCGAAAGTTTCACCAGCAAAAAAAGAAAAATATGTAAAGTTCAATCGTAAGTTTAGTAGTATTCAAACACCAATAGGTTTTCTTTAAAAGCTGGATAGTTTTGTAATTTTTTATAATAAAACATTTTTAAATCTAGTTGTTTTTCTCTTCTCAAATATGAAATATTTTTTTCTTCCAATAGTGTTACTAAATTGTAATACACGACTATGATACTGATAACAACTTATCTGCTAGTTGCCAGTAATCAGTAGTAATATCACAAGTGAAATTAAATTGAAAATAATTCGACAGGTTTTCGAAAACCTGTTGCTTAGCAATAGACAAGAGAGCCCGTAGGGCTCAAGTGGCTATCACCGAATGGCAACAAGTTTAGAAAAGAACCGGAGAATTATTTTCTAATTTATTCACACTCTCGAATGGTATTCGAAAGATTATTTTTTAATGTTTAAATACTAAATATAACTATAGTCTGAACGTTATTTGTGGCATTCTCTAAGTTTTTCTTTCTCTGTTTTGGGATACTACCACATGAATAATTCTGATCTAAAAAATTAAGTTAGTTACTCAGTATGTTACTGGAAAAATAAACCTCTGCGCTTGTGACTTTACGTCAACCGATTAGTCACAGGATGCTTTTTGACAACTAATATGAGACAAAAATAATAATACAATTCCCTAACGTTTCGGAAAACGAATCTGTTTCCTTTTTCAAAGTTATTTATCTTTTTTTAGAATATGTCAAGCGTGAAACTTGACACATATTATTTGTTTATGTAATATCCATAGATATTTACATAGAACTGTTGATACTTAAAAATTACACAATATTAATTTTGTTCAACTTCTTTTAACATCGGTACCAGTTTGTACCAAAATCTACAGAGTAATGGGATAAACATTTTTCCTCATTCAATAATATTATTGCCGATTCCTTAATTTTTCTTTTTTTGCTGTCCGCTTCTTTCATTACAATTTTTGCCGAATTCCAGTTTATTCTATGTCCATTTTTCCATGCATGTTTGCAAATTTTCGATTTTTCAATTTCACCCTTGCTAATATAACTTTTATGCTCACCTAACCTTACATAAATACATAACTTTGAAAAAGGAAACAGATTCGTTTTCTGACACGTTAGGGAAATATATTATTATTTTTGTGTCTTATATTAATTAGTTGTCAAAAAACAGTCACTGCCTAATCTTTATCAGGTTTATTTTTCCAGTAACATATTGGGTAACTAACTATATTTTTTAGATAACGAAGAATTATTCATGTGGTAGTAAGTCCCAAAAAAGAAAAGGAAAAATTTAGAGAATGCCACAAATAACGTTCAGACAATAAGTATTTAAATAAAACTGATAAATTATCTGAATCAAATTTTAATTTCTGGGACTAGCTAAGGATTTTTCAGAATTAGAAGAAGTTTTTATGAAGAATGACGTTTGATTAAAAAACCAAAAACAAAAAATTTTACAAGTATAAGTCCATTGTGTATTGGCAAGAGTTACCAGGATTAGTTAATTCTAAGGCTTTTATAAAATACTCCTTGAAATCAAAAACTAAGAAACTTTTAGAGTTAAACAAGATAAACCTAAAAACTCTAACAGGCCTATATACCGGGCACTACCGACTAAATTATCATTTGCATAAACTCGGCCTTGCGGAAAACGCTGAGTGCCGTCTATGCTTGGAAGATGATATGAGAAGGCAGACCACGTCTTATGCACCTGTCCCGCTGTGGAGAGGATCCGATTCTCAATATTTGGCAAGGGGCAACTGCTGCCAGAGAATCTGGACACATTCTCACCCAATAAAGTTATCAGTTTCATTAAGAGACTGAGCTTATTGGGTGAAATATATTTAGGAGTGTGCCACAATAGGCCTGCTAATGGCCGCAGTGGAGGGTCCACAAGGACCCACTCATATTAACCTAACCTAACTATTCATGAACACACTGTATATAAGACTTCAAATTTACCACAGGAAGGCACATTTCTTTATGTGCTTTTAAGTGTTTTATGAATTTTATTCTTTCCGATTTGAGGAATAAGTTAGTTCTATAATCTGTTCCGAAATTTCCAGTAAATTGTCCAACGTTAGTTAATTTTCTTGGCCTAGAAAACAATTATTTATGTTATTAAAGTATAAATAATTTAAACAAATCATTGTAGCTAACTATATAATAGAAAAGTATGCTCGAACTTTCAAACAAGTATGGCATAACAAGTTTTGTACATATAATAATAATAATAATAATAAATGTCTTTATTTTCGATTATTTTGTACATTATACAATACAGTAAACATAAATAAAAAAGAAATCGAAAACCTCAAGGGGGAGTTCATTTGTAAAATGCTCTTCCACTCAACCCTTGTTTTATTTAAAAAAAATAATATGTTATATATCCTGACTTATAATAGATTGCTATAAATACTTTTAATATTGCATTATTTATATACACATACATAGAAACACATATACATAAATAAAAGGTAATAAACATATCATTTAGGAAAAAGAAAAGAAAAAAATGAGACACACTCAAAACATTCATCTGTCAACAAAACGTCTTTTAATAGCTTTTTTAAATTTAGAAGGGCTATAACTTTTATATTGTTCTGGGACAGCATTATACAATTTGTATATATTGAATTTAAAACTTCTTTCGAAAATAGCAGTTCTGTGAGGTGGGGATGTAAGCAAGCCTCTGGATCTGATGTTAATATTATGAACATCAGTTCGAAATGAAATTTTTTTCAAATAAGTAAGGCGGCTGTTTAGTTAAAATTATTTTATGAAATAAACAAAGTGTATATACCTCACGACGATGTTTCATGTTGAGCCAGCTGAGCTCTTTTAATTTATGTGATACACGGTCATATTTCCTTATGCCAAATATGAATCTAATACAAGAATTTTGAACCCGTTGTATCCTACTTACATAGTCTTGGTCGAGGCAGGGATCATATACAGGTGCGCAAAATGCAAACTGGGATAAAACTAATGTCTCACACATCATCCTCTTAGTATCTTGATCCAAAAATGTCCTATGTGGGTAGAGTAACCTTAATGCTGCATATGCTTTTTGGATGTTTTTAGTTGTTTGCTCCCGAAAACGTAATGAGCGGTCAATAATTAAACCTAGGTTTTTAACAGAATTGGATGGCTCTATCCTAACACCATTGACATTAATATTTAAGTTTTCTGACAAGGTAGAACAGTCTGACTTTTTTCCAAAAATAATAACAGCTGATTTCTTAGCATTTAGTATAAGAGAATGATCTGCAGAGACCCTCGAAAGCTTTTCTAAATCGCTATTTATCTTTACCTCGGTTGTGTCACAGTCTTTAGCATAAAATGAATAGTACAGCTGAGTATCATCAGCATACATATGAATAGTGCAATATTGAATAAACTTAATAAATTGACTAGTATATACTGTGAACAGCAGAGGACCCAGAACAGATCCTTGAGGGACACCCGAATGAAGCTGCCTCGATCCCGATAAATTACCCCTTATTCTAACCTTTTGCGTGCGCCCTACTAGGTACGAATGAAATAGCTCCAAGCCTTCAGCATATACTCCACAGGATTCTAGAATTGCCAATAGTATAGAGTGTTTGATAGTATCAAAGGCTTTGCTAAAATCCAGTAACGTAAGAGCTGTACATTTACCAAAATCACTAGCTTGAATAACATCATCAGTAATATGCAGTAATGAAGTGGCGCAACTGAAACCCGAACGGAACCCAGACTGTACTGCTGGCAAAATCATGTTAGCTTCCAAATACTCCCTTAGTTGGATTTCTATAATTTTTTCCAAAAGCTTTGATAACCCTGGAAGAATGCTAATAGGCCTTAAATCAGATAAATTCTGAGGGCCGTCGAATTTCGGAATGGGTATAATTAGAGCACTTTTCCAGCACGTAGGAAATTTGCAGTCAAGCAGAATGCTATTAATAATGTGCAGTATGAAAGGCAAGATAAAGGGAGTGCATAATTTAATTAATGTAATGCCCAACCCATCACCTCCTGGAGAAGTATTTTTTAGTTTCTGAAGATTTTGCGCAATAGTCTCCTCGGAGACCAATCTAAATCGAAATTCAGAATTCGATATTTTATTACGTAAATAATAATTTTGTATATGATTATCATCTACCAAATTTTGAGGAACACTATCAACAAAATAATTATTAATATTATCAGGATCTTGAAGATGTACAGGTAAATCACGTTTTTTACTACTAATAATATCAAGAGATTTAAGTTCTTTCCACAACGTTTTTGAGTTCCTGTTATTTGCAATGAAATTAAAATAGGCTCTTTTCTCACGAGTTATTGCATGGTTAACACAGTTACGTAGCTGTTTGTAACTACTGTAGTTTGTCGGGGTTTGGTTTTTTTTGTACTTGGATTTTGCTCTTTCTCTGTCACATATTAGCTGCTTAATGTTGTTAGTGAGCCAAGGCGCTTTTCTTTTAGATATTCTGACTGTTTTTACCGGTAAATGTTTGTCAAATAGTGTAAGTAACAAGTTATTAAATATACTTAATTTTTTATCAATGTCCTCTGCATAGTAAATAGTTTGCAATGGTAATTTTTGCAAATCATGATAAAAAAGGTCTTCTTCGAAGTATTTAAAATCTCTGTAAGTATAATAAAACGGTTCGAACTTCTTGTTAGTACCAGCTATTTTACAGAAACAGAAATTTTGAAGCCCATTGCCCATTTGAATATTCACAAAATGTCCATGCATATATTATACAAACTGTAAATAGGCAGCTAAAATACATAATAATTAATATGTTAGCTGAGCATTTTTGGCAAGAACAAAGAACTTTAATCCTACACTGATAATAAATTAATATCAATGACTTCACATTGATTAATAATGTTATAAATACACATCAGGGTGCATGACTGGTAAGTCGCGGTATTCCTTTTAACGGATGTTAGTAGGAGCTCATTTGCAACTGATTTATCTATAATATGCATAATGCAAAACCTAACAGTTAAAAATTTTTTTTAAAACTCCACTTGCCCTTATGTTTCAAAATACATGTATCATTGCTTAAGCGGAGATTTCTCACTCAAAAATAAGACAAATAGTTACTATCAACATGGGTCCATTGCTGTTTCGTACTTGAAATGCAGAATGTTGAAGTTTTATTATTATATCGGTTAATTTTGTAAAGAAAATATATACACCAGTGACTTCTTTAATTTTAGATGGCACAGTTATGTAGACAGTTAATGGCTGAAAAGAAGTCACCTCTTGATTTTTGTTAGATTTAGGTTTCGTGTAGGAAATAAATGCAATTTTTTTATGTACGGTACTTAATAGCATTATTATTATTATTTTTTAAAAATTGCATTTATCTTCTACACGATACCGATATCTAAAAAACGTCAAGAGGTGACATTTTTTCGGCAATTAACTTTCTACATAATTAGGCCATCAAAAACTAAAAAAAATCACTGGCGTATATATTTTTTACAGTTAACGCAAAGAAAAATAAAACTTCAATATCTCACAAACGATGCAAAAATGGACCTATCTTGATAGAAATTAGGTATATTTGTATTATTTTTGAGTGTAGAATCTCCGTTTAAGCGATGGCACATGTTTTTCGAAACACCCTGTATCTCTTCAATTCGAAATCAATGTCCATGTACCTGTACCTAGTATTTTTGTATTATTTATGAAAGTAAAATATAGTTTTTAAAACTTCATATAAAACCTCATTCAAAAAGTAATTGTATAAAGTAGAGAAGTTTTTAAATAATTTGCACGTTTAATGCATTTCAAGTTTTAAAAATAATTTCCTAGGAATGTATGATTGGGTTGAAATATTTTTCACAAATGTATTTTTTTAGCTCGTCTTTTTATCTTATTAAAGTATTTAACCTAATTTTTGTTATATAACCTATGTAAACTAACGCAGGAAACTGAAATATTAAAGAATGTTTTATTTTTTTATTTTAAAAATAAAATATCCCAAAAACTATTAGATCTCTAAATCAATTGCATATGAGTTCTACTAACCCACCCTCAAAGGAATAAGCCGATTTACCAGTCACCATATATATGTATTGTATAATAAAAAGCCACTAAGTACAACAAAAATGCAGATCTTGCCTATAGATTGTATTGTAATACAGAAGCAAAAATTATCAAAAAAGGAAAATAACTTGGGAAATCTATACACAACTGTTAAACTTCAGATGAATACCTTTTCACCTACAATATAGTGACGTTGTGTATTCATTTTTTGTAAAGTATATCGTAATTAAAATAGCTTGCATGCAGTAAAATCAGAATTATTAAACTTACCTTCTAATGTTGAAATTAAGGACTTCAATTCCCAACTTGCTATCGTAGACTCATTAACTTCTATTTCATAGTTCATAATGTTCATATACTTCTTTTTCACGTGTAACTTTACAAATATAAATTATTTCATAATAATCAACATCTATGAACAAAGTGGCAAAGGCGTAGCTTTCTACCTCCCACCACGCGCGAATCACTTGTTCCAATATTAGAACACTTCACATTGAGATTAGCAAGTATTCAATCAAGGATAAAAATTATTGGATTAAAAGAATGTATAATTCTTCCAGCAAAGTTGTTTGTAGTTTTATTCTAAGAGTAGTATTCTTATGTCAAGAAAAACATTTAAATAAGAATTTACTTCAAGATGTCCTTATACTTACTCTCACGGTTAACAGTACTCGAAAGACGTGTACTAGGTATTAAGAGTGTATTTAATACATACTTATACTTCGAAGGAATCAAATAATAATTTATTATGCCAAGTAATATTTTTCTAGTGACAAGAATAAAAATTCAAGAATAATCGATTAATTTGATATAGAATAGTTTTCTTTGTGTTACTTTTGGTATTTATTACTGTTAGTACCTAAGTAAGGATTTGTAAATTCTCACATATCTATTGTAACTTTTTGGTATTTTAATTTTTATTATACTTTTATTTGTAAAACATTATTAAATATATGTTATAAGTTTATCACCTCTT
Source organism: Rhamnusium bicolor (assembly GCA_029963845.1). Classification (NCBI taxonomy): domain Eukaryota; kingdom Metazoa; phylum Arthropoda; class Insecta; order Coleoptera; family Cerambycidae; genus Rhamnusium; species Rhamnusium bicolor. Next base: position 323,536 of record JANEYF010005386.1, on the reverse strand, counting down.
TAGACAAGATTACCGTAGGAACAAAACATTGATAAAAATTGTTACTCATTAATTCATTAAGATAAAAAGAATGTGATTATAATGACTTTATGACTGAGTATTTCACAAAAAAATATATTTATATTAGAGAATGACGACTACTACCACGAGAAACTACTTTGAAATTACAATATCTCCCTACCACCAACATTGTCAAATTTAAACCGATAAAACTAGGTACTATTACTAATTAATTATAATAGTAAACTAACTTCAGAGTTCTACTTTCTAAAAAAGCCTTGAAAAGATAATGTTTCATTTCGCTTGGGATTTTTTTACGTATTGTCAGTTCACAAATTTACTTTAGATGCTGTTGGATGAATGGCCGAATGTTGAATTATTTCTTATTTCATTTTTATAATAAAAAATTTTAACCACTTCTCAAGACAACAAAGTATCCTTATAAAAATCTAGGAACTCCAGGTTAGTGTAAGTAAAAGAGATGGGGTCTCTCACTTTATAGCGAAGTTGGAACTAATTTTAAGTCCGAATTCAAGTTATTAATTGAACTAATGCGGCAGCCTTGCTTTGGCAAGTTCGCATAATTTATTATTCACGCTTTTGTTCCGGAAATCCAGGTAGGTACAGCGGTAAAGTGGTAATTATTATTTATAACAGTAAATAGTAAATGTACAGTAAATACAGTGCGATCACTGAACTATTTGGCATTAGAAAATAAATAAATCTCTTCTGCGTCTTGTTTTTCAAACAATACATACTAACTTATAGTCTAATATTTTGAACAATTATATTAACCCAGATATAAAACATACCACATAAATTAAACAATTCCCAAATACCCGAACACACAACCATTCTCTTCGACTGTGTCAGGTTCACAGTCGGGATTTAAATCTGGAAGTCGAGTCGGCAGGCAGTAAAACCAGCTACGTTCGCCACTTAACGCTCTAGCACACTGCGCTATCGAGCTCGGTATAAGCGTAATGTGCTATTAAATGCACAGGGTGGTTTCTATAAAACTATACCTCCCTTATTTCATTCGTCGTTAACATATTTCAATGTTTTAAATGCAATTTTTTTTAAAAATTGAATCTGTTATAAAACTTTTCAATATCTTTAAACTATACGGCATAGTTTTACACAAGAAGTGTGTAAAACTTAACTGGAACGTATGTTTTGATTCAGATATTATTCGTCTATTCTGAATGCAATGACAACGACTTACAGTTCTTATATTAAAATCACTAATATAGATATTTTAATAAAAGGAAGAAATTTATTAATATGTTAAAATAATAAAAAACAAACTAAACTAAAGTTAAACAATTTTAAGAAATTTCAAAGCAAGTTTTCTATTAATCAATCCTCCAATCATCACAGGGTCAGGAAACTAACCCAGTCGATATTTCCTATTGTAGAAAATTTATTTTTAATTCTTAGAATTAGTTATATTACATCGGTTATTTCATTTTCTCATTTTAAAAGTTTATATCATATATACAGGGTGGTCCGAAGTTTACCTGACAAACTTCGACACGTGATAGAGGGACTTAAAATAAGCCGAAAAGTTCCTATCAACTTACATCCTTAGGGGATTGCTAACAAAGATACAGGATGTTAAAGCTTTGTGAAAAATAAACAATTTTTTTAATAACTCTAAAATTACGAAAGCTATCGACTTGAAGTTTTAGGGGCGGTGATGATTTTTAAGTCTCTATTGTTTCATAAAATCTTATCTTTGTACTTCCTCCAGTGGCGCCGCCAGAGGGTGGGGGAGATGAATTTTTCGCCGAAACTATGTTACGCCACTGTTTTGTGCAGTTGATTTTGAGATTGTTCGATTGAGTGTTCAATTTGGAAGAAAGAAGGTATCTTTCAGTTTTTTCGTACAACGCTTACTTTTCGAGTAAAACGGCTATTTCTGCTTTCTCTACGAAAACAGTAAAACCTTTCCTACATTAATGATAAAATTAATAATCCTAGTTGCCTTTGGTAAACAATGAAACAGTGTTGTCAGTCAATGTTTGACCTGTCAAAACTAGTGTTAGTGTTGTGTACCAAGCTACAAGATGCCAAGATTGTTCAGCAATGAAGAGTATGCTGATATTCATTTTATTTATGGGTTTTGTGATGGCAATGCTCAACAGGCAGTTCGAGAATACCGAAGGAGGTATCCAAATAGGAGACGACCAAATGTTCAAGTTTTTACAGACACCCATCGCAATTTTTGCGAAAGGGGATTGCGACATAACCGACAAAATAGAAATGAAGATCAAAGAAATATTGGAAGAAATAGAAACGGAAGAATTCTTAGAGCTTTTGGCGAAAATCCAAGTTTAAGTTCTCGCAGGGCAGCACAACAATTAGGAACATCCAAGTATAAAGTGCTACGAGTATTACATCGAGACCACAGAATATATCCCGTACAAAATTTACATCCCGGTGATACAGAGAAGCGTTTAAATTTTTGTCGTTGGCTAATTAACTCTGTAAGGGGGAATCCCGAATTCTTAAGAAAAATATTATGGACCGATGAGGCGACGTTTACCAGAGCTGGAGTAGTGAATCACCATAATATGCATGTTTGGGCACACGCAAATCCTCACCAAACCCGCCTTCGATCATTTCAAAATGAATTTAGTATAAATGTTTGGTTGGGTATTATTGGCAACAACATTTGTGGCCCACACTTCTTGCCGCCTAGGCTAAATGCAGAATTGTTTCGGGATTTCCTCACTCATGACCTTCTCGAAATAATGGGAGATGTTCCCTTGACGTACGAAATGAAAGTTGGATACAGTTGGATGGAGCACCGGCGCATTTTGGACGGGTGGTGCGCGAATGGTTGGACGCTAATTATCCTGAGAGATGGATAGGTCGTGTGCGAAACAATTATAACTCCCAGGAGAATATTGTAAGAGGTCCGGTGGCCTGGCCACCAAGATCACCTGACCTCACGCCTTTAGACTTTTATATGTGGGGTTATTTAAAAGAAAGAGTTTATGCTACGCCGATGACAACGCGAGATCAGTTACTTGAGCGTATCCAACAAGCTTGCAACGAGATGAGGGAAAATCATCATCAAGTATCCGCCGCTGTCAATTCCACAATTCAGAGGTGTCACAAATGTATTGAAGTGAATGGGCTCCAATTTGAGCAACTTCTTTAATTTCCTGTGTTTCACTGTTTGGTAATGAGTTTTATTTATTCTTAGTTTTTACATAAATTCTGTAATTTATGAAATAAATGATAAACTTTCAATAAAGTTTAGTCATGAAAATGCTTTTTACTATTTTACTCGAAAAGTAAGCGTTGTACGAAAAAACTAAAAGATACCTTCTTTTTTCCAAATTGAACACTGAATCGAACAATCTCAAAATCAACTGCACAAAACAGTGGCGTAACATAGTTTCAGCGAAAAAATTCATCTCCCCCGCCCTCTGGCGGCGCCACTAGAGGCAGTACAAAGATAAGATTTTATGAAACAATAGAGACTTAAAAATCATCACCGCCTCTAAAACTTCAAGTCGATAGCTTTCGTAATTTTAGAGTTATTAAAAAAATTGTTTGTTTTTCACAATACTTTAACATCCTATATCTTTGTTAGCAATCCCCTAAGGATGTAAGTTGATAGGAACTTTTCGGCTTATTTTAAGTCCCTCTATCACGTGTCGAAGTTTGTCAGGTAAACTTCGGACCACCCTGTATATGTACGTTTTTAAATGTACAAGTTATTTTACAAGCAAAACTAGAAGTGCGACACATCATTGTATTTCAGAATTATGAAGAATATCTAAAAAACATACGGGCGTTCAATTTAAAATTGTGTTTCGTCCCAAAAACCATTTTGATGAACTTTATTTGCTCATAGATCACATAATTTAGTACTTTCGATGGGATTTCGATTGTTCTAGCATTACACGGGTCAATTAAAATAAATCGGAACGGTCATTATGACACAGTTAAATGAAAAATTAAAAATTAAATTAAAACAAATATTGACGTTTGAAATGTCACTTATGTGATATCAATGGATTCATAAAATTATGCAGAATTCAAAAATGTAATAATATAAAGGATGTTCCATTTGAAAATCAAAAGTTAATGTCACTTCCGGTGAAACAGACGGTGGAAAAAATCTTTTATGTCAAAAAGTGACGTTTATTAAGTATAAAGGATGTTATCTTGAAAATTAAAGGAAAAAAAGGGTGTACCATGATCCTGTTACACCCGGTATAGTGGACCTTTTTACAATCAAAGAATTGTACTTTTCTGATCCTAATGTAAATGTGGCTTCTTTAAGAAACTTTCAGTATTTTAAATACGCTCCAGAACGGTTGTTTTCAGACTACAAATGGATTTTGACAACATGTGCTAGAATCTTAACTTCAGATCATTTAGAACCATATTTTTATTCCAATTCCATAAAGTAATTGTTATAATGCAATAGTTTTTTGCTAAATGTTCAGCGTTCATCTAATTTTGGATATTACAAAATCTATCCGTTAAAAGTATAAGGTAAGATTTTGTCATTTTGTATTGTATAATATCACTTTTGCACATGATAATTTTGAAGTGTTTGCACACGAGCTAATTTCGCCAATGATGCGATATCTACTAATAAATAAGGAATACCTATAATAAATAAACAATTAGAAAACAGGTGGCTTTGAAAGATGATCAATTATAACATACAGAAATATAATTATAAAAAAATATTAATTGCTCGCCCCCTTCTTAGTATCAGTTTTTTAATCTCAGCTCCCGATGATGCCTACTTGATTGGTGCAACGAGAAAAAAACTATTAAAATTTGTTCATGGATTGATTATATTGCGACCTGAGTAGATAAAAAAAAAATTGAAAAATAATATGAAATGCACTCATGCTGCTCGATCGTTTTTTGCTTTAATCGTTGCCAAAAACCAAAAAGCAAAGATCCAAAAGCTATTTGCAATAACTTTGTGCTTAACTATAAACTCAACGATAAAATAAATATAATGCACAGCATTTTTTCCTTTTTAGAAGTGTAAATAAACATTATTTTCCTGGATCCCTTAAAATTGTATACAGGATGATTCATTATGAATGTGAAACCTCGAAACTGAAAATACTAGAGATCAAAATATGGCGATTGAGCCCAACATGCCTTATATAAACGTTGCTGGTTTAAGAGATACAGGATGTTCAACGTTTTATTTTGAAATGTCTCAATAATTTCGATAGTTTCCATAGTATCAACTTGAAAATTGGCAGCTGTATGTATTTTGGCATAACAAATAAGAATTTACCACTAATTTAACGTTGCTCATAGAGGGCGCAAGTTATACTCTACTGTTTTGATAAATCGAAGCACATTTTGTTTGCCTGCAGAAATATGGGCAAAATGAATCGAAAATCTTCTCTACAGGGTGGGGCAATAGTGCGTCGGACCTCGATATCTCGAGTTCTACGATAGCTAGAAATTTTTTAAAAAATGTAATAGGGCCACATTTCTTTGGTGGTACATTGACTGGAGCTATTTATCTTCATTTTTTGGAAAACTATCTGCCACAATTATTGGTAAATCTCCCTGGAAGAATTCGAAATAGGATGTGGTTTGAGTAAGATGGTGCTCCACCACATTATTTAAATGCAGTTAGAGACCGCTTAAATACCTACCCTCATCAATGGATTGGAAGAAATGAACCCACTAAATGGCCTGCTAGTTCTCCAGATCTTACAAAAATGGATTTCTTTTTATGGGGATACGTGAAGGAAATTGTTTATAGAGACACACCAACAACAGTACAAAATATGAAAGAAAAGAATAATAACTGCCTTTAGATCTATCACACCGGCAGTTTTAGGAACAGTGGGAACCTCATTTCAAAAGCGCATAGAGATGTGTGCCAATCAAAATGGCCAACATGTGGAACATTTATTATAATTTTTTATAGTTATTTGAAGAAACCTCTTTTTAAGTTTATTTTTGAATGTTGTAATTATTGCTCAATAAAACGAAAATGGTTGCAATTAGCCATAGGGAGGTACTTACAAAAAATGTTCGTTTTTCATTTTTACATCACATCGTTGAAAAACATACCATTTGAAAAAATTGATAAAATTCAATTTAAAAAGTTCTTAATTGAATACTAATTTTTGGTCACCCTGTACATTTTTAGGAAATGAAAATGATTCAAAAACATTAATTAAATGTCTCGTAACTGGTATTCACATAAGTTTTTCTTAAAACCCATAATTGTGACTGTGGTGATTTTTTTAATATCCATCTGCAGATGGCATTATTTCAACAAAAAAATTCATTACATCAAAGTGGTTGGGAGATAGCCAATAATAATATAGGAATGAATAGAGCCTAGAAAGAGACTTCAAAAAATGTACTGATATACATAGCATTCCATTTAAAAAAAAGGCACTTGGTCCTGTAATTTCGTCTTGGCTCGCCCTGTATGATCGAAAATAATTTCCAGTTATTATAGACTTTTTTATCTAGTTTACTTGTAATTTTTTTTAAAAATTTCTAGCTATCGTAGAACTCGAGATATCGAGGTCCGACGCACTATTGCCCCAACCTGTATATAAAAAAGAGACTTGTTTAATTTCGATATCTCTATCCGTTTTCGAGATATTTGCTCTTATAAGTTTCAATGCATTTCGTTTTCTATGCAATTTTTAATCATTAAAATACAAAGTGTGCCGGGTAAATCATAAATAATTAATAAAAATGGCACAGACACACAGAATCGTAATTTTATGACTTTTTAATTTTATCTCTAAAAATAAAGTTAACTCCTCAAGAATGAAAAATTGCACAAAAACGAAATGTTTTGAAACTTTTAAGAGCAAATACCTCGAAAATTTTCATGTTGGCACTATGAAAACTGAAAATTATTGAAATGTCAAAATAAAATTCTAAATTTGAACACCCTGCATCTCTTAAACCAGCAATATTTGTATGACATGTTGGAGTCCATCGTCATATTTTGGTCTCTAGTATCTTCAGTTTCGAGATTTCCCATTCTTAATGAATCACACTGTATATTATAAAGGGCATTGGCCTCGACACTTCGACGCACTAAAGATTATATCTTTGCGTACACGAAAAGGGGAAACGTGACAAAACTGTTATATTATACTGTTATCAAATAACTAGATATAATGGTAATATATCTCCTGAAATATAAGTAATACAATATGTAATTTCATATTAGTGAGAATAAAAAGAAGCATAAAAATGCAAGTGTTTCGATTTTTGTAGAAACATGTCGACCCAAAAGTGACGGTTTACACGTGCAGGATTTTCTAATGTTTCAAAAACTACTTACATATGTGGCTTTAGAGAATATAAAGTGAGAACAACTATTTCAAATAAAATTCGCGACAGTGAATAAAAGCAATTCCCACGGAATGTTGTGCAAAAAGACAAAGACATGAAATGTGAATCGGATGTAATAGAAAAGGAGAAACGCAGATTTCTTCCCTTTAGACGTCTTACCAGGACGATACGTGCACCTGCTGTTTTAACGCTATTTATTAAACAGTTACTAAAAAAAAAAAAAAAATACGCAAATGAAATTTACTGTTTTTGAGAAAAAGACTTGGAAAATCATTCTTTGATCACCTTGTACATTACTGACTAATTTAATATCATTAATAAATAATAATCATTGTTGCATAACTTAAATAGATATAAAAATTCCTATATACCTAGATTAGAGAAAGCATTACATTAAAAAAAAACATTAAACATGTTTATATAATATTTATATTTTCACAGCTTACTCAAGAAATAAAACGAACCGCCTCTGTTTACAGGAAATATTTTTATACATAAACATAATACTACACCTATTGAGAGGTGTCTAGGAACAATTTATTTTAATACTTCCTTTCTAGTTTTTTGTTGCCTTCTTTCAAAGGAAAAAAAACTTGTAAACCAAATCAAATCCAGCGTGGAAAAGTTGAAGCAGACTTAATTAACCGCGAAGCAATCTTTTAATAAGAAAGTGCAATGAGCTTTCTAAGTGTAAAATGATAATTATAATTATACTACCTAATCAAATTGTGTATTGTTCCATAGATATTTTACAACAGGCCTGCGTCTCAGTTTGATGTAATTGAGAGATGTTCACATAATCATTTTTCATATCACATCTTGAAAATTACGTCGAGCATATTGTTCTAGATCTGAGATGAAATGGTTTATGTTTACTGTAATTTGTCACAGTGGGAGCGTTCAACTTGGTTTCGATTCAATTTAAATTAGATCTTTTTGTTTCCTATTTCAGAGGTCGCTCACAAGGCCAACAGATTTTAACAGTGTTTGTCTTACATAATATAGCAAAGATAATGGTCTATGTGTATACGCTTTGCATGTCTGTATGTGATAATGAAAACTTATGTAATCAGTTAACGGCATGACATAAAAAACAGAACTGACACTGCCATCAGTTTGAAATTAACAGTGAATTTTTTTTGTCTAACTTAACAACACAAAAATCAATTTATTGTTATAGGACAATAGAAAGTGAATCAACTTTACATATTGTACTTCTTAAATTGTAGTATGTATGTCATTAAATTTTTGTACGACTAGCAAAAAACTGGATGGCACTATTTGCTAACATTTTTCTTGAGATAAAAATATTTTGATGTCTTTTGTATATATATATTTTTTTTTAATTGAAAATAATATGAAGCAAAAGCATTTTCTCCTGCATTTTTCATTACAACACCTTTGTGGTCTACCAGACCTAGGATGATCTCTGATCTTATATACAGGGTGTCAACGAATAGTCTGCCAATTGCTTGTCTTTTAGGTTAGAATTTTGACATTTGGAAGACTTAAATTACATAACATTACTCACATTTTGACTGTTCCGTTCGTCTCAAATCACTTTCGGTTTAACCGGAAGTTGTCAAAACAAAATGAAACACTATATTTTTTTTACATCACCAGATTCTGCTTAAAGTTCTCTTTCCAATGATACATACGATGATATTTTATTTTAAAATAACCTCAAAACAGGCAATAATCGCAAAAAAATTAAGATGGCTGTGATTTCATTTTTTTTATATTTTCACCAAGTAGACCATTACAACTACGAAATGATCTTTCTACTGACACCATTAGTTGAGAACGTTGAGATAATGGTGCCAAAATATTGTAGCATAATTTTTATGCAATATTTTTTGAGAAAAATCATAGTTTTCTCTCTTTTTTTTTCAATAGCAGCCCCCGAATTTTATTATTACCTATGAAACTCACATTAATTCACCTTTAAACGCACCCATTAATTTAACAGGTTTTTAGAAAATTCGCGTAACTTTCGCGCATTACTTAAAATTAAACACCACATGTAATGCAATCCCCCATACTCCTGAAGGCACCTCAAGGTACCTTGTGTGAGAGACGGCTACACATTTAGAGACAATGGACACACACCCAATGTCCGAGTATGCTAGGATTAATTTCTGGTTTAGAAAAAATTCTAGCTCCTCCGGAGATCGCACCCGGACTCCAGGATGAGAGGCACTCGACCACGAAGCCACATATTATTTATAATATAGAACTAAATTTATCTTTTACTCGTGGCTCGTGACACGATCCCCTGTCTGCCAGTGGCCTGCAAGTTCCCCTGATTTGAGACCACTCGACTTTTCTTGTGTGGACACTAGAAAAATAAAATATATTCGGTGGCTCTTGCTACACGGGAAGATTTGGAGATATGTGTACGACAAGCCATTAATGATATAGCCAGGGAACAATTACAAAATGTCATGCAAGAAATACTGGATAGGTCAGTCTTATGCAGAAACCAAAACAGACAACATTTTTAAGAATTATTATACGAAATGTTTTTACCTTTCTTTTTCCTTACCACTAATTATTTCTTCAATAAAATATTTACTTGTTCACATAATTATGTCTTATTTAACATTTTCATAAATTTGTTAAGATGTGAAACATCAAAAATTCGCTATGGATATTTTTCATAGCCTACTAAGTCAAAATGGAATTTAGTTCTGTAAACAATTTTAAATAATGAATTATTACGCGACCAATTTTCTGAAATCGATTAAATTAATGGGCGTGTTTAAAAGGGAATTAATGTGAATTTCATCGGTAATAATAAAATTCGGGGCTGTTATTTAAAAAAAAATGAGAAAACCATATTATATAATTATATATTAATAATATATGTGTATACATATAAGAGTCGCACGGTGGGCAGAGATGAGAAGAAGTCTGAATTTGGAATTGAGAGAGTGAAGAAGAAATAAGAAAGACACTTATAAGTGTTTAATTGTGATTATAGTTAAGGCAGTCATTAATTTATTGTTGTTAATTACTAATTAGTTAATAAAATAGTGAGTAAGTGTTGCCTGGACTTTGTGGGGATAGCAAACACGTAACAATTTTTATACGTTTACAGCTTTTTCATTTTCTTTTTATCGATATAGTATAGGCTCTATTTTCGTTATTCCGTTATAGAACATTGACATTCAAATCATATTTATTTATAATATTTCGTTATTGATTTACTAGGTTTAGGCAGCTAAAATATTGGACGTGCATAATGCACACCTATTTAGTACATCAGTATACACTAGGTTTACCCATGTAAAAATATGCTGTTAACAAAAAATGTTTCTAGTACAAGTGTGAGTACACCTCCACTGTTAATATGTAGTAAACGGGTGTTGCAAACAGTTGATGAAATATGGTAATGCTTTTGTATAATATTGGTGTTAAAAGTTAACATGTTTTACTTCTTGTATCAGACGCAGCGGCATAGGCATATATGTGTAAAACTGTGAGGCTCTTACGATCCACGTATTCCAATATGATTCATGTAACTTGCCTGGCCAATGCTTTGCATCGCGTAGCCGGCGAAGTACTTCACCAATATCCTGCAGTCTTCTGATTAATTGCAACTACTACTCAACGATTGTAGCTTGGCGCGCGGAGGAATATCGCTTATGTGCGACAGAGATGAACCAAACCGTTTTACAGTGAAAGGGCGGGGATTAGACCGCTGCGCATCCAAATTCAAGTGACAAGCTAGAATCTTTGACTAGTATAAAGGACGTGTTTATAAAGGCAATTTCACGCCAAGAACAATTTGATACGAGTCGCTCTGGATTATTTTTGCCACCACAAGTAGCATTTACCCAATGGTGCACATAGTTACAAGATGCAGTCTATGTCGAACATTTTCAAAGCGTAAAACAGTTTATAATGGAATTAAATTCCCGATAATCCGATGATATAAGGTGAAGCCAGGTAGCACTTCAAGTACCAAACGTACTAAAAAGTGTTTCAATAAGACCGCAAGATTTGAATTGCGCGCCAGTTTGGCTGTCATGATGTCACAAGATTATGTCATGCCAGGTCGATAGGAGACAGATGGGAGTTTGTAAACATGGGGCATTACACGATACAACAACGCGTCCTGATTGTTAAACTTTATTATCGAAATGGTGAACGTTTGATTGCCACGATTCGTAAAGTGCGTCCAATTTTCGATCGCAATAATGTTTCCTCATTCACATCTACTGTGAAAAGAATAATCGAAAAAATTCGGAAGTACTGGTTTGGTTAGTGATATGAAACACACGAGCTCGTAGAAGTCGTTCAGAACAAAACATCACAGCAGTTCGCGAGAGCGTGGCCGAGAGTCCAGGGACGTCGATTCGTCATCGTGCACAAGAATTGGACGTTACGACAGCCACTCTTCAGCGTATCCTTACTAAAGATTTGCATCTCCATGCCTACAAAGTCCAACTGACTCAAAAACTTCTGCCAACAGACTATGCACAGCGAAAGTTCACCAATTGGATCCTGGAACAACAAGTGAATGCCGACTTTGCGGAATTTGGGGCTCAGAAAATCCATGAATAATTCATGAGAAAGTAATGCATCCAAAACGTGTCACTGTTTGGTGTGCATTGTGGTCTGGAGGAATCATTCGGCCGTTTTTCTTCGAAGACGGGGCAAGTATTGCAGTAACGGTGAATGGCGAACGTTATCGTGCTATAATCCAGTTTTTTATATCTCAATTGGAAGATATTACTCTCGACGACATGTGGTTTCAGCAGGACGATGCCACTTGCCATACCGCCCGTGAAACACTGACGGTCTTGCACGAGTCTTTTCCTGGTCGTGTCATCTCTCGGTTTGGTGACCAGAATTGGCCGCCTCGCTCTTGCGATTTAACACCTTTGGACTTTTGGCTGTGAGGTTATCTGAAGTCACAGGTTTATGCCAATAAGCCCGCGACCACCGAAGCACTGAAGGCCGAAATTAGACGCTATATCAACGAAATACCGCCGCATGTATGCAACACCGTTATTCAAAATGTCGCCAAAAGAGTACGCATGTGCCAGCAAAGCCATGGCGGCCATTTACCAGATGTGTTGTTCCATACATAACTCCCAAATGTCTACATTATAACTCAATAAATATTTCAATACTTTGATACAGAAAACCATGTTTTATTGAACCTTAAAATATTCCGCTCTTATTGAAACACCCTTTATATGTACACGAGAGAATCCAAGCGGGCGAATCTGTAAATATTATCCGTAATGTGCAGAATTCACTAAGCAGCGTATCGTACCGTCGTGGTGTTGCTGTTAAAGATAGATTACAGCATGTGTTAATTAAACATTTTGGTTAGAAAATTTTACGCGTGTATGGAAATTTGCCGTGAAGGAACTATCTTAAATTTGCACCGCTGACATTTGTCGATGTAGAACGCTCGCTCCTATTCTCTATACAAAGTGATGTATCGATCAAATCGTTCCAACCTGACTGATTACTGTCCCCGCAGTTCAAATTCTGATAATGTCAATTTATATAATGCTTTAAACACAGAAGATTTAATGAAATGTCAAGACACTCGAATAAGTATTTTAAATGTTCCGTGCACATAAATGACTTATTGTCTCTTACCCTATGTGTCGGCCCTGCAGGCACGGAAATTATCCGGTGTCTATATCATTTATCAATCATACGTAAATACAAGAGATTTATACTATAAGGGATTTGCCTTATTTATTAACCACCTTATTTATAATAGAAGATATTTTCTGCGTATTTTAGATCTAGATTATTTTTGTACAAGAAACACTATGCATACTTTATAAATATTTACGATATGGAACCCAACATCAACGAATAAGAGCAATTTTTCAACAAATAATATTTACTTAAACCGATCTCCTCCAAAAACAATTTTTAGCAAATTTTATGAATATTCTACTAAACATTAATTTATTACATTTACAAATAACTGTTGCCGGAGTAATTTTGTATCAAAATTTATAAAATTAGAAATTTATAGTACTCGCTGTAAATCAAGCGGATATATTAAGCAAAAACAGATTTCATCTACATATAATGAAAGTTTAATCAAAGCCAAGTTTCATTTCATTTCTATAACAAGTAACTGCTTTTTTGAAATTCGAAATCCTAATGTTTTATAATATTTAATCTTATTATTTACACAAATTTTATTGTAAACAGTTATGTTATAATTAATTTAATTGTATTAAGAGTATAGTTTTTGTATAGCTGAGCTGAATTGATTTCAAGTTGATTGTTATATAACGACTTTTTCAATTGTTATTATTTATTATTTAATCAAATCACATGTTTAAATCGTTCCCATTTGGTATTTGAAATTTTTCATGATTGCACAGACTCTTGGTATTATCCATAGAAATAATAAATTGAACAAAGTAGCAGCAAACATTCAAACAGAAATCGGAATGGACATCCAATATGGCGGATTTATGCGAATAGCTTGGAGTTGATTGATCGAATGAATAACCATCTATCAAAATACAATAAAATGGCGATTTCGTTCTTTATTTTTAATTTCTTTTGGCGTGCTTCCAACAATAAAAGACTGAAACCAATGGACCCTATTAGTTGTGACGTCACATAATTATGCAACCTAGATAATAATGTCATGACACACCAGTTGTCTACACATCAGACTGAAACTTAACCCTTAATGCGCATATCTATAAAGGCGACATTTTCGAGGATTAAACACAGTGTAGAATTTTATTGTCTCCTCCTCCCTTGGAGGAAATATTTAAGAACTTTCAGTAACTAATTTACACACACAGAACATGTTTAATCATGTACAATATTCAACACGTAGAAAAACGTTATTATTGATTTAATAAATTAATATTAAAAACGGATTTAGTATCCACCAACAAGAATTACGATCTGTGAAAATCAAATTGCACATGTCAATTAGTTTGCGGCTAACCTCAAGTTGTTGACATAGTTTATTATAACCTCTCTTCTTTGTATACAATAACTTTTATTGAATTTGGATTGTTGAAATTAGTGATGGGACTCGAGTGTGAAAATACTCGAGTGACTCGAGTCAAAATCCGATTCGAGTGACTCGAGTCATATGGCTGTTCAATTCGAGTAAAGTTGTTACTCGAGTCGAGTTATTGCTACTCGAGTCGAATTGCAATTCGAGTAAAGTTGTTACTCGACTCGGGTTATTGCTACTCGAATCAAGTTTTAACTCGAGTCGAGTTACGATTCGAGTAAAGTTGTTACTCGAGTCGATTTATTGATATTCGAATCAGTGAGTTACTATGATTCAAGTTTTAAATCGAGTCGAGTTACAATTCGAGTAAAGTTGTTACTCGAGTCGAGTTATGGCTACTCGAATCAGTGAGTTAATATGATTTTAGTTTTAAATCAAGTTGAGTTTGACTAGAGTCTAGAGTTAGGGCAGAATCGAAATCAAACTCGAGGCGAACTATAGAGTAAATAGTTGGAGATGATTCAGTGGTTTGCTAAACGGTAAGTTTTTAAAGTATATTTAGGTTTTTCTTTTGGTAATCTTTCAGCATTTAAAACACTACCATCTAATTCCAACATAAGTTTGAAAAATCGAAAGGATAAACATAAATCATAATAATTGAAATACAGAATAATAAATGGACCCAGGTCAAATATTATTTTTCCGGCAAATCAACACATTTCAAATACAAAATTAAATATTTAATTAACATTGTAGGTATACTATAAAATGACATTTAAAGAAAACCAACATAATTTTTTTTTTATATTAAATTAACATTAAATTGAACTCTTGTTTAGCACAAAATATTAAATAAATATAGTATTTAATATTTAATACACACCGATTACGGTTTTTTATTTATTTCGAACTAATTGAATCGAAAAACAAATCTTTATGAACATGAATGTGCCAGTTTGATTGCTGCAGTCGTGTGAGTCTTGATTATAAAGAATTCTAATTTCTAATTTTCTAATACGTCGTAATAACGTCGTATGTAACAATTATAGGTTTATACGTAAAGGCCATTTGTGACAGTTTTCTGACTATAGAGATGCGAGTATTACGAGAGCTCTGCAATAACAAACGTTCTGATTGAACAAGCGCATCTCTACAACAATGTGCGCATACTTCTGATAGTTTCAAACGGTTGGAAACTACTCTACGAACAAACCTTTTAATTAATAATTATACAATCTGACCTACAAACATGAAACAACAAACCTGGAGGGGAATTCCCGATTCCGATGATATAGTAATTGATTAGTGATTTCATTCATAGTTACATGTTTTCATCTATTACTTTTACAAGATTCTGTCTGAAACGGATTTTTCTGAAAAAATTGTATAGTAATTCATGTAAGTAGCCGGAAAATTTACATAGCAGCAAGAAGAGTGAACGAACTTTGAAATTCTCTCAACACGTGCAAGCAGACGCTTTACACATAAAAACAATTAGTTAATTAACAAAAGACTAATAGAAACACAGGAAAGCTTCGTGCAAAGCCTGACATGCTACAATAAAATAACGCCTCCCTCTCTGTGTTTCGCCTCTGCATTTACCCCGTTTCCGTTATTTTATTTAGCAAGTAAACCGGAAGTACTCAGACTACGGTAACGCGGGTAGATGTTGTGCAGTCCCCGAGAGAGCTCGTTAAATTATTTAAAATAATTGTTACTTTTATCATATGAATAGGAACAAGTGACTTCAATTGTTGCTGATACTGGAGAGTGATACAACAGAGGTTGTCTTATCAAATATATGACGTCACAACCTAAGAAAAATATATAGGCAGGATGCGGTTTTTCCCAAATGCTTTAACACGCAAAACCACTTTAAATTCCCTGGATTCTTCCATCTTTTATCTGAGCGTGTTTATGACATATCAATATCAATGTCTACATATTTTTGTAGAAAATAAGCTACAGACCACAGCCTTCTTACGTAAATAAGGTTGTGTGCAGACTATAAAATAAAACAAATCCTTTACACACTGTTTCTTGTATTACGTACATTCCAAATATGCCAAAATTATATTTTCTTAGACTCGCACAATTCCATCCATATAAAATTTGTTGAACTGAACGAGGGTGACAATGATCATAGAGGACAATTTTGCAGTCATGTCGTATTCAAGAAAATCCAAATATACTGTACAATATCTGGTTTCGGATAAGAGTTCGTTTTCTCTCAAAGGAACTATTAATAGAAACAACTGTAAATATTGGTATAACGAAAACTTTCATCAATATATCTCTATCATCAATAGTCATACCCAAAGACAGCAAAAATTGAAAATGCCATGCGTCATTAGCCCTTTCTTTCTAGGCCACTTAGGAAACAAAAGCATTGCTGACACATTCGTTATCGAATATCTCGAATACGAATCGACCAATATGAAGAAACAAATTACAGTCGTTATCGGGGATAAAAGACCTTTCAAATGAGACATCACTCGACCCTTGTCCCCGTTTGGAACCTTTAAAAGAGAAGGAGAAGTGATGACAGCCGAGGGTTTTACGTCCAAAAATGCCTCCCTAAAAATAAAAATCAACCTGTCTCGGCATTTATTCATTAAAATATTTTTATTCAGGTGTTTCGTTTTAAATGAAACACCCTGTATATACTCTATTATTAGTAGTTTTACATATTTAATTCATTTAAAGATTAGAAGAATGATTATTATAATTTTTACTATATTTCCTTTATGATATATAAGCCAAGGTTTAGTACATTAGATAAAAGGCGTTTTTTTTTAAATCGGTCTTAACGGTTTTGCAATAAAATGCTACATGTGTTTACCACTTACTAATACTCCTTAGTCTTTATTCAGAACAAACTGGTTGTACAGATACATATATGTACAGTTAACGATTATAGCTGGGCTTGGATGCGCAGTGGTCTAAACCCCACACCTATGCGATGTAAATTACAATCGTTGAGTAGTACATATAGCAGTGGCGTGTTCTCCATGGAAGCTAGGGAAGCCCAGCTTCCCTTACAAGAATCATAAAATAATAAAATATTTATTTTCTTATTGCTCCAAATCCGTTTTTTCGACAGCGCTTATACTCGATGAATCTTGTGTCAAAACAAATGTTTTAAAATGATGCCTATACCGCTCGAATGGTCCGTTGTGAGTTGTTCGAGTGTAAGCTGTTTTCTCACAGCGTCCTTAAATACGGTAAATGTGTAATGTTTTGTGAGTAAACGCGAGTGTGTATTAAGATGTATAATCGAAACATTTAGTTTATTTATTTTAAAGTATTTTTTTTTGTGGTTGCTCCGCATTATTAGTGTTTATATTGACTTTTGCATATTGAATTTATTTATTGTTTAAGATAGTGCAATTATAGTCGCGAAAACGTTAATAACGAATTTAAAAATAGATGTAGGCTGTAGGCTAGACAGCTTACATGCAAAGCGTATTGACAAAATGGTTGTGAAACGACGGAAACTATATTATGTGAATGTGATGTGTGCAATTTAGTGAAAAAAAAAACAAATTATTTGAAAAGGTAGGCTAACTCTAGCTTTAATAAAGTTACCCAAACAGACTAAATTATATGTACGACATTTTCAAACGGAAAATTATCAAAATGTGAATGGCTCACTGGCTGCAACACTAAGCCGTTTTTATTTTCCTGGTCATCTCTTCTTTTTTCAAATGAAAAGAATTTGTGGAACAAAATTAGGTTTTCCAATTTAAATAATTTGCACGAATTAATAAAGAGACATTCGTCGTCTATAACACATATGCAGTCCATTACCTATTAGAAAAAAAACTTTCGGTAAAATAAGAATTGAGCATGCTTTGGACAATCAATTGAGAATAACCCATGAACAACATAATCAAGTGCGAAAATATCGCGAAATCCTTAAAAGATTTATAGATGTGGTGTGTTTCCTAGGTAAACATGAGCTTGGTTGGAATCGGAAAATTTTGCAAATTATGTGGATTTCATAAATTTGATGGCAAAGTGTGAGGAAACATTGCAATTTCATTTAGCAAATTCGACAGCACTTCCAATTTTATACAAAATGATTTAATTTCGTGCGTAGAAGTTGTATTACGGAAAATACGAGGCGAAATAGAGGAAACTCCGTTTATGGCAATTATACTAGATGAAACTACTGACGTTAGAAATATTTGCCAGTTATCGAAGGTTGTACGTTATTACAAAAAAATATGACATTAAAGAACGCTTTAGAATTTTTGGATGGTTTTACGCAAACACGGCGGAGCGGCAGTGGTAAATTAGTGAGACTACAGGCTAACGTAAGACAGACTTACCCAAATGCACTTTTTATACAATGTATGACGCATCGATTAAATTTAGTGTCACAACACAATCTATTGGCAGTATCAAAGGATGCAAGGTGTTTTTTCTTACTATTTTTTTTCAAAATCGTCAAAATGGACGAGTGCTTTAGATTCCAAAGTTCATAAAAGAATGCCCAATATAGCTCCAACTCGATGGAATTATAATGGTAGATTGAGGCAAACTGTGTTTGAGTATCGCCAGCCACTTATTGATTCTTTTTGAAAAAATATTAGATCACCAGAAGGAATGGGATCACGAAACAGTAGAAACATTGACCAATCTAGCACTGCTATCCATAGAAAAGGAACTAATTCAAGAAATGTCACTAAAGCAAAAGTTTCATGATGACATCATTGATGAATAAAGCTGCAAATCGTTTCTGTGTATCATGGTCGTAGAGTACAGATGTACTTACTGTCGCCGGCATTCACCTTGAGCGCGAAACTCTTTCTCCAGTCTAGTCTATTAGTAGCTTTCGAGGTGTGTACAATATCTGTTGATGAGACAACAGATTGTAAAAAAAAATCTATTTTAAATGTTATAGTACGAGTACTGGACCCTCTTAAACCGACAGTTCCACTGTTACTAGCTAGCAAAAGGCTAAGTCAGTGTACTAGCGAAACAATTACCAGGGTGGTGCTGGAGACGTTAGAACAATTTGAACTGTCAAAAAGTCAAGTGTTGATGTTTGTGACTGATGGCGCCGTGACAATGCGTTCGGTAGGCCGTTCTTTGCAAGAATAAGGTTGTACGTTTATACATGTTACGTGGAAAATGCATGCTTAACATCTTGTGGCAAAAACTATTCGAAAAGGTTTTCCAGAGGTGGATGCATTAATAGCAAGTACAAAAAAAGTGTTTCTTAAATCTCCTAAACGTCTCCGTGCATTTCATAGCAAGCGTCCCGGTATTCCTGAACCACCACAGCTGATTCTTACACGTTGGGGAACATGGTTGCAGGCAGCTTTTTATTATGCTGAATATTTCCAACAAATAAAAGCTGTGATACTACAATTCAATTCAGATGAGGCTGCAGCTATTGAGGAAAGCCAGACAAAATTCGAAGATATTTCCGTTAAACAGCTTTAAAAAATATTGCGAATAAACCATTACATGAAAGCATAAAAAAATCAGAAAACAGTGCGTTGTCGTTAGAGGAGTCACTGCAAATAGTGGACGAAGTAAATCTACTGCTACACGCTATAGGTGACGCAACAAATGAGCGCGTTAAAGAAAAGTTCGCAAGTGTTTTAAATAAAGACACCGGTTTTACCAAATTAAGACAAATATGTGATTGTGCAGCCCCAGATCCGTTGTGCGTTCAAAGACTATTTTACGTATGCGTGTATTACATCAGTAGATGTCGAACTGTCGTTTACAAAATAAAAGAATATATTTTCACTAAAGCGAACATCACTCATGGAGACAACCATAGAAACATACATGATTGCTGGAAAATTTTTACACATCTTTTCCACTTTGTGATAACCAAGCTAGTTAAGAGGGTAAGTTTTACATACATTGTTATAAATTGTAACAGTTGATTGTTTCTTGTATTAATTTCGCGTACGCCACTGTCCCACGGAACATTTTTGACAGCCCTATTGATGAATTTGCAAAACCAAAATCACGACACGCCACTGACATATAGCTTAATTTAACAACAGAATTTGATTAAATAAAGAGAGTAGTATGTTAAAATAAGTATAGTGAACATTGTGGAACGAAATATGTACATACTTTTATTTTAAGTTGACGTTTTCGTTAATTCAATATGGAGTGTGGTTCCGACATAGGTAACCGCGAAAACTGTGTGTTTTTGAATTATTGTATTAACGGTTATTTTTCAGTGTAGTTGATACGAAGTGAAGTAAACTATAGTACTTTGTCAGCTACAGACAACAAAGGCAACACGAAAACTTTCAAAAATCATATTCAGACTTGCGGTAAAATATTCTCGTATTTATTGGAAATAAGCAAACAATAAAAAACCATTTAAATAATTTTCTTTGATAGGTACTACAACGCAAAGTTACTTTTATACCTGCTGGTGAACCACAACAAACCACTTACTTGTAGTGAAGGGGAAACGAAAGAGGTCGATGGAAGCGGACGTGACATGTATGAGGAACAAAGATGTCGTATTTATCGTTAATATAATGGTCAAAGCACTACACTTGCTGCCAGTTATTTAGTAAACCGTTACTCCAAACATAAAAACCTCAGTGAGTCATGTCAGGCTTAGGTTCAAGCAGTAGTTAATCCAGAATTACTGTAACTCTTTTTATGTCTTCTCATTGTTAACAACGGACCACCAGATGATAATCATAATATGGTGGATATGATAATTAGCACAGCACACTATGATGATGAGTTTCATCGCTGATATGCAACGGCCGTGACCCCACTTAAGATATTTTTAAATAAATGTGAAGCGTAGGCGCAAGCAACTACTAGTAATTTCTCCCAAAATAAACCATATTTGTTTGGCCCGTTCATAACATAATGTGTAAAGCGCATGCGCGAAAAAATTTAATAAAAAAAAATAGGTGTATTTTAAAGAAAATTTAATTATGCAGAAAGCAATCGGTCAGAATGCCAAAATAAACGTCAGAATGCCAAATTAAACTTTTTTTTCAAATTTATCCCCAATTCCTAATTATTTTTTCAAGTTCTACTCACAGATATGATGTATTAGAAGAAATTGTAAATCAAAAATTGCCTAGAATTGCCGCAACACGTTGGAATTATAACATTCGTATAGTAAATTTCATCTTTCAGAAATGTTCAGAAAAGTTAATCGAATGTCTCCAGGAATTGGAGGAAAAATGTAATAAATCTGTTATTTGCAAAGAAGTCTACTGTGCCTACGGTTTACGAAGAACTCTAGAAGATCCCAATTTTGTATTCTTTCTTAATTTATTTCACAAAATCTTTCCACATGTAGACATATTATTTAATCAATTTCGCGCTAGAAATACACAGTATTAAATTTAAAAAAAAGTTGAAAAGTTTGAAAAAAATTATATTATCTATTAAAAATTCAACTGGACATATAAAAAGAAATTACTAATATTGAGAATAAGAATAAACGGAGAAAAAATTAATCCTGAAAATAGAAATTCTGTAATTGCTAAGGAAGTGTGTGATACAATATCTTTTCGGATGAAGCTTATGAAGCTCGAAAAAATTCAGACAACAATTTAGTGAGGTTAGATCTCGGGTTAAATTTTCGATTGCTATGAATAAGTTAAATGTGGGAAATGCCCATTTATCCTCGTTATATATTTTTTTTTGTATTTTTTTCAATACAAGTGAAATTTAATATTTATTTTAATATGGAAAATATTTAGTTCTAAAATAAAATGGAAAAACATTCCGAGTATATATAAAAACCACTCAGAGCCAAATTATACATTTCCAGCATTCCTTTAACTCGGCAACATCAACATGTCAATGCACCATGTCTTTTTATTTTGAATATTTCACGGTATTTTTAAAACTTATGCAACCTCAGGTTCCTTAGTAACATAAGTAGGATTTAACAAACGAGAAAAAGTAAAAGGTATATTTCGTGATAAACAATTAATAATTTAGGGTTAACCTGATTTAAATCATTTGAATTCACAATTTACATCAATCATAAATTTCTTTCTTATGTTTATCGACGATTGTATAGTCGGCGAAACCTATATTGTGACGAGACGTGCGGAGCGAGACGTGACATGTGGGCGGGAAATGTATAACACATGACATCTTCCGTCTTTTACACCGCTTACATTAAAGCGAGAACGATGATTGTTTTTGCTGGCACGCGACCGAGGCGGAGTTTCACTTACAATCTGTGATACTTCAGAGCAGCACTTAATTTTGTTACCAAATTATTCTAGCAGCGCTGATATATTGTAAGCAAAATATTATAAGATAAATAATAATTATTTAATATGTTTATTTGCTGGCGTGTTTTTGAAAAAATTTTAAGAAGGTTATAGTGTTTAAGTGAGTTGTGTATAGTGTAATATGAGTAATAATTATTTTATATCTGTTAATTTGCTGGTTTTTTTTTTTTTTTTTGAAAAATAATATAAGGTTATCGTGTTGCAGTGAGTTGTATAATCGTGTAATATAAGTAATAATTATTTTACATCTGTTCATTTGCTGGTGTGTTTTGAAAATAATTTAAGAAAGTATTTGATGTAAAAAATGTTTCTCGACCGTGGGACTCCTCTACGTCTGCATCTTAATGTGTTTGTGAAAATGAGTGTAGTGATTATAGTGAAAAAGAAAATCAAAGTTCAGTAGTGTTTTCAGTAAGAAAAAATCGGTTACATTTAAACGAGCAAGCGAAACAAATTTGCTTTAATGTGCACAATTTTCTTTTGAAGCGACGAGTTAATGACCCTAATATGTATGATTTGGATGTACTAGGTGAAACAGCATCACTCAGTAACGTTCCTCGTCCCACAATACACAAACTGGTGAAAGAAGGTGCCCTGCCAAGAAAACAAAGATCCGACGCCAGTCAATTGAAAACTTTGGACTCATAGTTAGCAAAACTTTTAAGAACTTTAGTTTACAACGCGTATCAGAAAAATGTAATCTCAACTATTGACGTGGTAGACAGAAAATTAAAATAAATAGATTATCATCGAAAATATACCAAAAGAGCTTTAGTAACTTGGCTGAGAAAATTGGATTTAAATATCAAACTATTAATAAACGCATGGCGATTATGGAAAGTAGACGAATGTGGATTGGCGAAATTCATATCTAGAAGAGATAAAAGAACTCTGAAGGGAAAATAGACCAATTTATCATCTAGATGAAACTTGGTATGATACTCATGACACCGAAAAAAAAGGATGGACTGATGGATCTAGGAAATGTCAACCAATCTCATTACCCTTAATAAAAGGACTCGGTTGATTATATTACACTGTGGATCAGTTGATGGATGGGTTGAAAATGCATTGAAACTGTGTGGCAAAAACATGTAACGTGGATTACCACACGAACATGGAGGGAGAAATATATGAGGAACGGTTTGAAAATATGCTAATACCAAAATTAAAACCGAATAGCATTACTGTTCTTGACAATGCGAAGTACCATTCAAGACAACTATAAAATTCCTAACAAGAGTTCTACTAAGCTGGAGTTACAATTTTTTTTAATGGAACATGATCTCTATTATGAGGAAAATTATAATAAAGCACAACTGTTGGAAGTCCTGCAAACGAAAAATTATGAGAAGTATATTATGGATAATGTAGCAGAGATATGGCCACAAAATGTTGAGATTACCGCCATATTTCTGTATTTTCAACCCGATTGAATTAATTTGATGTAAATTGAAGAAAAACGTCAGAAAAGGAAATATTTTTCCGAAATTCTATAAAAAAGTCGTAGAGGTAATTCAAAATGAAGTATCGAAAATTAACAAGGAAAATTGGGAAAAAAGAATTAGAAAAGTAATTACAATTGAGGATGATTATTTAAAAATTGCCAAATTTCATATACCTATGTAAATAGTGGAAATAAATTTATTATAAATTTGAACGAGGATAGTAGTTCATCTGAAAATGAAGAGGGTGAAAAGGGCGAGGATTCAGAGGAAGAAGCAATGTGAGGTGAGGTAAAGTGAAGTGATGTGAAGTGAAGAAGTGAATTTTGTGATATCAACTGCATTATTCAATTCCGTTTTTGTGCTTTTGTAGTTCAGTGCTTGAGAAACATTCTTTTTCAGGATGTTATTATTTATTAATACTATTTTTTTTCATTTTGACAAAAATATGTCTTTCTGTTTTTATTACAGTAATAACTTTACTGTTAGAATTTATTTTTAGTTCAGTTATTGAGAAAAATATTTGTATTTTCAGAGTATATTTTTTGTTTTTATTTTGTTATTAAAGCGTTCTTGTTACTTTTTAAATAATCTCTTTATTCTATACTAATATTCCATGCCCATCCTTTCCTAGCAAGAAATGCTCATACCTCCTCGCGGTTATTGCTGGGTAGTAACAATTTATATTAAGCGAACTTGAAAATTGTAACTGCTGTATGTGTAGTCAATACGTTAAATTCAATACTTTTATTTCAGGTTAATACATTTTTGTACAATTTGTAAATTACTGCTAGCTAAACTGAGCACAAAAAACTACATTGAAAAGTAAACGAGCGAATAATAGAGGTAAATCCGGGTCTGCGTTCTGTAGCGTCTTACCCCGGACGTCCCCTCACAATATAGGTTTCGATGACTATATATGAAAATGAAACAAAAATATACGGTTGTATATGAACATGGGCGCCGCTATGGGGAGGGCAAGATAGGGCAGTTGTCCTTCCTTGGAAAATGACGAAAGGTACCACAAAATATCAAGAAAGTAATTTGCTTTCAATCAAACCAATATACATTTTTATTTTTTTCCCCAAGTCGGTATAGTGAAAACAGTAAATTTGACAACATTTGGCAACCACGTTTTTCATACTCTCGCCATAGACTTAGATAAATTATGTGGTCTAATGTTCCGATTGAAGCTGGACAGCGATTCATATTTCTTGTAGCGACGGATCTCAATGTATATTTATGTGATGAGTTTCAGAATAAGATTATTTGAAAATTTTTGTTACCAAAGCTATTGTTTATGTTTTAAATTTTTTTTATTTTAATACCAAAAATTTGATCCTTTTTAAATTTTTTAGTTTATTTTTGTTTTTATATATTTCTTTTAAGTTTATTTTAGTTTTATTAACAAGGATCAATATTTACATTTATTTTCGAGATTCAACTTTCTATTTTTAATGTTCTTTAATAAAAATTTTTATAAAAACATGTTAATTATTTTTGACTCCCCCCTGGAAAATTTTCTAGCGACGCCCATGTATATGAAGAAAAATGGATTCGTCTTTTTAATAACAGGTGGATCAAAGCATATTGTGAATTATGGTCTCGTAAGCCATAACATCAAACGATTCATATTTTTATCTCCACTCACGCACTCAAGACTCAAGTAATAAAGAAAATCATCCATCCATCCGCCACAAAAAGGGTTGGATTTCTTTTGACATAAGGCTTTTGGCTTTATATATTTATTCTTCCGTTATATCAAAAGGAGGGAAGTTAATAAATTGAAAAAAAGGAATAAACGATCGGAATTAGGTGTCGTTCCGGGTGAAAAACGATAGAAGGTATATCGCAAGTAATTCCACACAGTATTTATACGCTGGGTGAATGTCTTAACGCCTCGTTGATTCTGAGCTAATAAAAAACGGATTTTATTTTAGGCTTCCTATATTTATAAGACCCAACAGCGAATAACCTAATTAAATAACTTTAGTTGATTAATGTCCTTCATCTTGGATGGCACAACATACAATAAAAGCAAAGCTAAAGTAATATGACCATTTAGAAACTGTTATTTATTAACTTGTATAATAATATATATGTAAAGGGTGATTATAAAGTAAGGAATATATTTCAACCTATTATATATTCTTAACAAATCAAATTAATAACAAAAAGTAAATGGAATCTAGTTGCTTAGATAATTGGATTTCTGATGTCAAACACTAGTTACCGCAAATGCTCGATATGACCTCCATTTTGTTGTTGTAAAATTATCAACCATTCCTCCAAATTGTATACACTATTCAACATTTCTGGTTGAATTGCACGGATTTGCTCTCTAATACTGTCCTTTAATTCCTCCAACGTTGTTGGCCGTGTTCTAAACACAAAATTTTTTAAATAACCCCACAGTCAATAATCCGCTGGGTTAATATCAGGCAATCTTGGTGGCCATGAATTTGCAAAATGTCTGCTTATATATAACACGATCTTGAAAAACCGCAGTTAACAATTCTTTAACTGGTCGGTAAATGTGCGGAGGTGCCTCATCCTGCATAAAAATCATGTTTTCAATTCCTTCGTGCTCGTTTTGCAACTGTGGAATTGCATAATCCCTTAACATTTGCAGGTATCGTTCACCAGTAACAGTTACAGATATGGCCTCCCCATTCTGTATTTCCTCGAAAAAAGTATGGACCAATGATGAAATTAGCTATAAAACCGCACCAAACGGTGACTTTGTCATGAAGGCCTTGCTGAACGATTTCATGTGGATTTTCTGTTGACCATATTCGACAGTTTTGAGTATTAATTCCACCATTAAGAGAGAAATGGGCCTCATCTGTCCATAAAATTTGGGATAACCATTCGGGTTCAATTTCCATCTGAGCCAATACGTGTAATGAAAATTCGTACCTGAGAGCAAAATCTGCGTCCTTTAATTCAAACAGCAGTTGCAGTTTATAGGGACACATTTTTAGGATTTCCCGTAAAATTTTCCAAACCGTGGTGTACTTATGCCATTTTTGTAATTGTTTTGATATCGCATTCACACTACTGATTGCTAGCGGATTAGTATTGGCTACGTTTTGATTTTCTTGAAGAACTTCTGCAACTTGAACATCACTAATCCTAAGTCTTCCTGACCTCGGAAGGTCTTTTACAGACCCTGTTCTTTCAAATTTGCTAATCAAATAACGATACGCCTTCATTTTGCACGGCCGTGCTCTCAAACCCATTTTCGTACGAAATCTTCATAATCCAGTAGTGTAATTTTTACCACCTTCATAATAACATTGCACTAAACCAATTCTTGTTTGCAGATCCATATTGAAATTGTTACAATTTACGTTACGCGAGTTTTATTTTGAGAAAAATTCCCTAAATTACGATTATTTCGTTTGACACTGGTATCAATAGTTGTCACGACAATTCTTTTGTTTTCCGTAGATACACTAAAATCCAATTATTGAGGCAACTAGATTCTGTTTACTTTCTGCTATTAGCATAATTTCTTAAAACTACATAAGAATTTAAAATAGACCCCTTACTTTATGATAACTCCATATATCGTAAGAAATTCGATAACCCCCTAAAATCACCCTCAAAATCACGTTGATGTGTTTTAACCTCATTATTAATCTGACCAACAGTTCAGACATTTAAAACTTTGGATATTCTAACAAAATTACTCAAGAGACAGGTCCATATGATCGTCTTCTAATCTGTCACTGTCATTTTCTTTTGACTGAAAGATGCTGAATTGCCACAATATACTAATAACTAATATTACAAAAAAGAGGCCACTATTAATTAAGGAAATCCCAACCTTAGTAACAAATTAGAGATCCTCTTGGTAAAAGTTTAAAATATAGGATAACATTATGAGTCAGTCATACCGAACATAATGTGCATATTATCATTTTTATAATCCAAGTTTCAGCGTTTTGGCAAATATCTGGGAAAATAATTATTGTTTAAAAAGATATATGTAAAGCTGCAAATCGTTTCTGTGTACCATGGTCGTAGAGTACAGATGTACTTACTGTTGCCGGCATTCACCTTGACCGCGAAACTCTTTCTCCAGTCCAGTATATTATTAGCTTTCGAGTTGTGTACACGTTAAGTCACTTGGGTGTATTGCATATTGGTTTTGTGTTTTTATTTTATTTGTTGTACTGTACTGTTGATATTAATTTAATAATAAAGCATGGCAGGCGTACGCAGGGGTAGAAAACGGCCATTTGCTGACAAAGTGAATAAATTCATGGGTGAATTCCCGGATTTATTCTATGATGGTGCTAAAATAATTTGTAAAGTGTGCCAGAAAGATTTGATGTGCTGGGAAAAGCGTGATTGTGGATTTCACGTAAATAATGTACACCATAAAAATAAAAAAAAATGGCGTGCCTTCAACAACACAGTTTATGTTTGGTTTACTATTAATGCTGATAGCCTGTGATGTTCCGCTGCACATACTCGATAAACAACCATTTCGAGAGTCCTGGAATAAATACAATGCCCAGGTGAAGTTACCAAGTTGCACAACGTTATGTAACTATCTACCAACTGTACACGTAGACATGGTAAATAAGATGAAATGTGAATTAAAAAATACACGGTTGTGGTTATCTGTTGATGAGACAACAGATTGTAAAAAAAAATTCTATTTTAAATGTAGTACGAGTACTGGACCCTCTTAAACCGACAGTTCCACTGTTACTAGGGATGGCAGTGATTTAATCAAATGAATGAAAAATCGATTAATTTGTTTCGATTAATCGATTAATCATATGATATTTTTTATTTCAATTAATCGGTAATTAATCGATTAATTTTATATTAATCGAAATTTCTTTTTGGTTATTTTTTATATCAACTAGTCGTAGGTCAATGAGCGTGATGCAGGTCAAATTTAATTTGATTTACTACTTCGACTTCGCGATTGGAGACGAAGAGATTCGAATAGTTTCTGTGCTCTCTGCTCTGTTTTGTGCTTGTGTTGTCCATAGAGTTAGCGCCGTAGAAACTTCTATTTTTGAACTCGTGGCTAAAAAAAATAATTATTACTATTATTAGTAATTTGAATGTTAGTTATGTAATAAATAATAATAACTTTCACCTATTTATTTTCTTCTATCCATTAATTCTATGCCTATTAAAATTTAATAAGTTTTGTGCATAGTATTTTAAAAATATAAGTATCAATATCCGATTAATCGAATGATTAATTAATCGATTATTTTCTATCGATTTTAATCGAAAGTCGATTAGTATTATTCGATTAATCAAATGATCGATTAATCGATTATTTTATTTTTATTGCCATCCCTAACTGTTACTAGCTAGCAAAAGACTAAGTTAGTGTACTAGCGAAACAATTACCAGGGTGATGCTGGAGACGTTAGAAAAATTTGAACTGTCAAAAAGTCAAGTGTTGATGTTTGTGACTGATGGCGCCGTGACAATGCGTTCGGTAGGCCGTTCTTTGCAAGAACAAGGTTGTAAGTTTATCCATGTTACGTGTAAAGTGCATGTTTTACATCTTGTGGCAGAAACTATTCGAAAAGGTTTTCCAGAGGTGGATGCATTAATAGCAAATACAAAAAAAGTGTTTCTGAAATCTCCTAAATGTCTCCGTGCATTTCATAGCAACTGTCCCGGTATTCCTGAACCACCACAGCCGATTCTTACACGTTGGGGAACACGGTTGCAGGCAGCTTTTTATTATACTGAATATTTCCAACAAATGAAAGCTGTGATACTACAATTCAGTCCAGATGAGGCTGCAGCTATTAAGGAAAGCCAGACAAAATTCGAAGATATTTTCGTTGGAACAGCTTTAAAAAATATTGCGAAGAACTATAAACCATTATATGAAAGCACAAAAAAATTAGAAAACAGTGGAGTGTAAAATGAAGACGCTGGTTTTACCAAATTAAGACAAATATGTGATGGTGCAGCCCCAGATCCGTTAACTGCGTTCAAAGACTATTTTACGTATGCGTGTATTACATCAGTAGATGTCGAACGGCCGTTTTCAAAATATAAGAATATATTTTCACCAAAGCGAACATCACTCATGGAGACAACCATAGAAACATACCTAATGCTGCAAAATGGTTACACATCTTCTCCAGCTTGTGATAAGCAAGCTAGTTCATGAAGCTAGTTAAGAGGGTAAGTTTTACATACATTGTTATAAATTGTAACAGTTTATTGTTTCTCGTATTAGTTAATTTCGCGTACGCCACTGTCCCACGAAACATCTTTGAGAGCCCTAGATATATGTTATACTTATCTGTGATAAGTTTTGTAAAAGTTAGAAAATAATAGCAAAAAATATTTAATGTTATACCTATTTCAGTTCATCCTATATGTTTATGTATGAGTTAAACAGAATTTTGAATGTCAATTCTACAATATGAATTTACATTTTGCAACTGCTAGATTTCTGCACTCTGGCAGGCTAAATATGTGATGCAAGTTGTAAGGTATCACACACCAAGGTTTAAAATACAGGATAAAAGTACTTTCTCGCATTATCATATTACTCACGATTCCTAAATAAAACACTGTTAATTCTTAAGAATTACAGTGTAAAAAATGTCGACAAGGTCATGTTGCCACCACTGCCCTGAGAGTTTCAGCAAAATTTATACAGGGTGTTCAGAAAAGGAGGCCAATCCTGTAACCATGGATTCCTTGAGCAAAAATAATAGGACTTTCACAATGTCATTTTTTATTTTAGACCCCCATGTTCGATATACAGGGTGTCAAAGTTTGAAGTTTAAATATATTTTTTTTTAATAACTCGAGTATTTCGTAAGATATTTATTTAAAATTTGGTACAGTGCTTCAACTTAAAGTCACATTTTTTGAAGAAAAAAAGAAAAATTAATTGTCAATCGTTCAAAATAGAGGGGATCCAGTACCCACTGACCCCCAGTTTTTTAGTACCTCGCCAATGACTCCCAAACTATCTTTTTTAAATTAACCATCCATTTTGGATTATTTTAATTTCAAGATGCTTCGTTTTAGAGATAAGTTGAAAAATATTGGTGCCTACGCGGCTTACGGGTAATCTCATAATTTTCAAATATCTCTAAATCAAGTCGGCCGCTTTCATAAACAAATGGCAATACCATGGATACGATAGAATTATTTGTTTACTGTCAAAGTAAATGTTTATTTTTTACAAGTTAAAAGTTTTTTATTATCTAGAAATGTTATTGTATTTGTAAGTAAGAAAAACCAACAGGGCTCGTAGACAAGGAATTGTACCCTTTTTCTGAAATGACGGATATTTTATTCATGGGTAAGATTTAAATATTTCTGTAAACTGTAAACATTTATTTCTATTTTCGATTAGGAAAATTGACTCCAATGCTAGTTTAGCTGCTAGGCGCTATGCCGAAAAAATTCCTAATCGATTTCATCCCAAAAGAAAATATTTTTCAAATATGGTTAACCGTCTAAGGGAGACTGGAAATTTAAGGAAAATACGGAGGGGTAGTTGCGGCCGACTCCGTGCGATTCAACCTTAACAGGAAGAGGAAATTTTAAGAATTGGAATTGTTGAGGAAACACCAAAAATTAGTACCACGGTGTTGGCTAAGCAGGTCGAAAACATAGGGAAAACTCAGGTAGGTACACACTATTTTATGGAGTCAGCAGCTGTACCCATTCCATCTCCAAAAAGTACAGGCACTTTTGCCTTATGTCAAATGAATAACCGAGATCTACGTTTTATCAGAAACATTTAGTTTACTGATGAAGCTACATTTACGAGAAAAGGGACGACAAATATTCATAACACACACATATGGGCTGAAGAAAATCCTAAAGCCATAGTAGAGACGCATCATCAAGAACTTTAAAGTCAATGTGTGGGCAGGTGTTGTAGATAATTTTCTTTCGGGTCCTGTATTTTTACCAGGAAACTTGTCTGGTCATTAATTTTTGCAATTTCTTTAAAACACACTGCCCGATTTACTAAATGAATTGCCTTTACATGTAACACATTAAATAAGTGATAAATAAAAAGGAACTGGTTCCTAAATTTGAAATAACCTCGGGAATGAAATAACCAATAAGAACCATTTTTAAATTATGTTATGTATAAGGGACTACGCTCATTATGAAACAGGACAGCTTAATGGAATTAAAATGATATATCATTATATGACTGTAATACTTTTTGAGCTAACTTGTTTCAATAATAAGCTGGCTTCGTCACCGAAAACAGAGAGAATATCAGTGCCCTCCGGTCATTTAAAGTAGACGCAGCTGTACTTCTTTAAATTCTACCTAATTTTACTTTCCCTATGCAGCAGGTATGCAATATATATATGGGTGATTGGCTGTAAAGTGGCACATCGCAATGTAATTTCGGCAATTAAAAAAAAAGGGTAAACAATAAATTATCCCTTCACTCATAGTGATATATTTTGTGGCCAAAAAATACTATTTTAATTATATTTTATTTGAGTAATGACTAAAACTTAAAAAATTAAGATACAATATTTTATAGAAAATTACAAATATAAAATAAAATACAACGAACTTGTTTAAAAAAAAGTCTTCTTTAAATTATCTAACTAGATAATAATAATATTATAAAATAATTAGACGCTTGAAAATTACTTAAATTTTAATAAAGTGAAAATTTTACAATAATAAATTCAAAATTAAAATAAAATAAACTCCTACTTAAATCACTATACTAAATTTTAACTCCGGAGTTCAAAACTTTCATTTTGAATTTAACTCTTTTCCTTTACTATAAATTATGAATCAGCGGAATTTATTAAATTAAATTTTTAAAATAACTTACCTCTCCTATATTTGAAGACGAGCACGTTGTTTTTTTTGTTTTTTATTTTTCCTTAGGAATATTTACCAAAACTATTTCCTGTCCTTATTTGAGAAGCAGCAATCTTCTTTTCTATCCCTTTCTTTGACTTAACTTTATTTCTTTCTGTGCCCTACTTCCTAGCTTTTTTCTCTACTTGTTTACAAAATTATCATCTGAAGGCGTGGTGACTCTCTTCTTTCCATTAACTTATTTTTTGAATAATTTTCCTTCCTTCCTTTCTCTGGGCTGATCTTTTTACCACCTCTTTTTCCTTTCCCTTCTCTTATCTCTTTCTCCTACCCTGCTCCCTTCCCTTTCTTTGTTTTTTTTTTTGCCATACAGAGAGAAACGCTTAAAAAACATCTTCAGTGTATCCCATAGACAGAACGAAGACAAAAAATACCGTTCAATTCAAAATTTTCGTTACTCTGTTACATTGTCAAATTAAGATTTAATAAAAAATTAATTTTTTGATTAACTTACCACGAAAATGACCCTGAGAAGGTTACACAAGAACACAAAACGGTTTTAAAACAATAAGCATCCACCTCCTCAGTATGGGGTACGCTTGTCCGCGTCTTAATTTTTCTAAAAAACGAAGAATTTTTTAGAGCCCATCTAGGATATATTTGAACACGCGAATACCCTCTTACCGGGACAAACTTCACGACATTAAAAAACAAGCAAATTCAATTAATATTTTTAATTAATTGGAGAATAGTAATATATTATTCTTGTATTATTATATGTGTAATAAATCTGAGTACATTGTAGTTAAAGGTTATTTTATAAATAACTACGAGCTGAAGGCCAGATTTCCTTGAAATACTAAATTAAAAGTTCTATATACAAAAAGACATAAACCTATTTAGACATTAGAAATAGGCACCAACTCAATAAATTTTGAATTAAAGCATTTATGAGGACATTGCCATTCGCCAATCACCCATATAGATTAGTTTTTGAGAACCTATTAAATTATTTAACGATCAGATTACACAAAATTTTTAAACATCATGTACCTACCTACTCTGTACTGGAAGTATCTACTTAAAATGAAAATATTTTTGATCACAATTTTTGCAGCAAACATTACTCTGTAACACATCAATAGGTATCAATCATTTTCTCTGCTTACATCTTTACGATCGGGGAAATTAAAATTCTTATCTCATCAGCATGTTGCCAAATATTTATGTACACATAAACACCATAAACAGTTATTTACTTATATTTCCTTATCCAAGATCTTTAAAATTATTATTTTGCAAATAGATAGTAAGTAGGTAAACATTAAAAATACAATTTAAGGAATTTAATGAATATTCATTTATTTTACATGAACACACTTTATTGTGTTTATTCAGTGTCAAAATGTTGAAGACTTTAATTATGATACCTTGCACTGGTCAATTAAAAATTACATACATATGTATGTACATATATTGGGTATTCATGTTTTGTTTATAATACCTACATAAAAAATCGATAATATACATATGTATGTACGTACCTATGTCGTAAGTTGCAGAGCTGCATACATATAAACTTGTATGGACTCGTTTATTTCTTTGATATATTTCTACAAGACATTAAAATATATGTACGTTATTCATGTAGTAACGCCTATTGGGATATTCACAGAATTTCTGTAGAATAATTACACTAATAAAATGACATTTCAAAAGGTTAATTATAAACTGGTCATTTCATAAGAACATATCTCTTTGTTCTTGTATCATGTACCCAAATTGTCATAAATCTGAATTAAAGTAGGCATCATCTGAAGGCTAAATTAATAATTTTGCTAAATTAAGATTAAAAATAGTAGACGACTTACCGTCTTGGTTTCCAGGTAGACTGAAGAATAAAAAACGAAACTACACTTAACTGTCACATTCTTTGGAAGTCAAACGTTTACTTTATAATTAAAACGTAAAGATAAAAATCTAATGAAAAATTGCACTTTTTTAGCCTGAAAATGATTCTTGTATGTGGGACGATTTTTCAGTGAAGTTTTGTTTATTCTCGAACGAAACACTCACAACCCTCCAACTCTAATATCACCCACAAACTGACTGGACTGAGCTCGAAAAAACAGTCGACAACCACAGATCATGCGCTTTGTTACTTCAATGAACTATGTAGGCGATGCGATTGTTGCCATATCTTAATATTTCAAAGAAATGTTTGACCCTGGGAGTATAGTTGTTTTTATTCTCTTAAGTTTGACCAATTAATTTTGATATTCTGATGGATGGCCAAGTAGATAGACTATTTTACTCGTAATAACTAATAAATGCTAAAAATTGTTTGTCTATCAGCAAATCTGCTATTGCTTGATAGAAAAACGAAGGAAAAAAACGTAGATTATGAATCGCTACCAACCACTGTATTAGGCGCCTTTTGTTTCCGAACAAAATTGAACTGCACATTACTGAGGCATAATTAACAACTATTTTTATTTACTGGTGTACGAAATAATTATAATAAAACCCTATAAACTTGTTCCGCGACTAACAATAACTTTTGACAGCTACCTTAATCGCCAGTGGCGCCAACTGGTGCGCCTAAAAACGGTAGCCTCATTTCCAACAGAAGAGGACCTCAAACAGACCCTTAGTCAACACCTTGTGAAGTTGCAACTGCACTGGTTACTTCATATTCAGTGACGAATTGATAATATGAGGGCCCACAAAAAAAATAAAATAGGGCCCCATATTTCCAGTTTCAACCAGGAGCAAGCTGGGCAGATCACTACCACTTAAAACAAGAAGTTATATATAAAATCAGTTTTGTTTACACGTATATAAATTATAAATCACTACAAATAGTGCTCCCGAGGTGGGTTGGAACCCTTGATATGTAGCTTATTCACATTACGTGGAAAATCATATGTCAGAGCACTAATGTGGTTTTCCACAAGGCACCATAATATACTACACTCGACTCGCTCTTCGCCAACCAAGTTGGCATCATCTGGAAATGATTAAAACTGTTTTAAGACGATGCCAACTGCACAAATAGTGCATTGGTTGAGGTATCAGTACCAAAAATGAAAAATAATATCTCTGCATGATAGAAAGTTATTTGTATCAAACTATATGTTTTTGCCTTGATTGGGGACACAGCAGGCCTCTATGTTAGCTTTACAAGGACCTACCAGAAATTTTCCCGAGATCTTGTCTAAGGAAATCATAATTTAATTTTTCAGTTTGTCTGCTGTTAGTAAGGTACCCATGGTATCAGATATGGTAACTTGTTTGAATACATAAAATGAAAACTCTCCAACTCTCCGCATTCTGCGTGTTCTTGCATTATTTTACATATTTTCTGCTTTGGAAAATGTATTTTCCCAGAATGTGTTTTTCAGTTTTTACATTACAAGCAAATAAATGATATATGCAGTTAAGTTTTAGAATAATCCCAGTAAAAAATTAATAGAAATGTGGCAACATTGTTTGGTATCCAAATATACAGAGCGTTCGGTAAATAAATGCAAACATTTTAAGGGGAGATTCTATAGCCCAACACAATAATAAAGTTTGGTAAACATAACCCTTTAAATGCATCCTAGTGGAGAAACAAACTGCCGAAATATTTTTTTCGACTTTACACTCAACAGAACGTAACAGACGACCTGGGTTAAAACTAGGCCGAACCAAATTGTTGAGGTACAGTCAACCTTCTTGTGTCACCATTTTTGGAAAGGGAAGGGAAACTGTGTAAAGCATTTTTTAGTTTATTGTTTGTAACTCAACTTTTGCTGTCTGATAGAGACAAAGCCTTTTGAACACTCAACATTCTTAGTATTTATTATAATAAGACAAATAAACACTTTGTTCTAATTGTGCCAGCAAATCTCAAGAATGCGTATGGGTAATACCAGGGGGCGACACTAATATATCCTTCTTACTGCATTGATATTTATTCTTTAACATTTTGTTAGGTAATAATCCGTTATACTTGTTTCAATAAATGTGACAAATAATTTGGATGAGTAGTATTAATGAAGAAAAAGCAAGAATGCGGTGTTGCCCTATGGTACTGTCTATGCGCATTTTTGACATTTGCTGGCTTCAGATAGAACAGAGATTATTTGTCTTGTTATGTATAAGATTAACAACCTTAATTATTACACTGAAAGTCAGATTTGTTTCATCCACTGTCACCTACAAAAATTTATTTCGTACCTCCTCCATAAGATTGCCCAAAACAATTTTATATACACTTGGTAGATATGTTTTACGCAATGTATGGCTACTAGGTAAAGGAAAACTACATGCTACATGACCATAAATCAGAAAAAAATTCTTCTTTTGTACCTGTACCGGCAATA
Source organism: Rhamnusium bicolor (assembly GCA_029963845.1). NCBI lineage: Eukaryota > Metazoa > Arthropoda > Insecta > Coleoptera > Cerambycidae > Rhamnusium > Rhamnusium bicolor. The sequence goes on along the minus strand of JANEYF010005386.1, from coordinate 286,320 downwards.
TTTTGTCGATGGATAGCAGAATTTAAATCTTTCACCATCAAGGCGTGTATGAAATACATAACGGTGATTACATGGAGTACACAGAATACTTACGAACCATCTGTCGTCAATTATTCGGCGCCATTGCTAAGAGCGTTTTATGCGACAAAGTCCTTGCACCTTTCTTCCTTCATATTGGTTATACTGGTTACATATATTACAGGTATGTAAGTAAATACACCACACAATTTTTTGTGGTGTGTTTATTAATATTTATATTTGTTTCATAAGTGCCGGCTCTGAAAAATGGAAAACATTTCCGGCCCTTGCTGATAGCCTTGTTTCGTGGCGTCGGTGCTTGGCTTTGGTAGTGGAAATAGATCTTCAATAAGTGACTAAAACCAAATTTTAACGTGATTAAGCATTAACCCGAATTTTCTTTTTTAAATCATACCTGTTTTTATGAATTTAGAATTTGGTTCTTTCAAATCTTTTCTTTGTACTTTAAATCTATTACACGAGACCCAAAGGAATTGTCAATACTGTTGTTTAATTTACTCTAACAATAATGATAAACTTAAACTTTATTTTATTTAAAAAATATTTTAACATATTACAAACAATTTCTTGTTACAAAAGTATAATATACATAACATTTTATTTACAATTTTTACATTATAAATCCCAAAACAATTTTCTCTTTTTAACCTATCTATCGTTACCATACTTATTAGAAATTAATGTCAATCTTGAGCAGAAAGTAATTCAATGAAAAAAATAAATATTTTTTTCGATTTTTTTTGCTATTATACAAAACATAATAATAAATATTCCATAGAAACAGCAATGGTGCAAAAAATTTTACCACAGCCAGAATTATTAATTTTTGTTATACTTGGTAGGCCAGTCATCTCAGTTTGATATAGACTCGACATTTCCCCTTTGTCAATTTCTTGGATTCGCCTTTTTGTATTTACACTGGTAAAGCAGCAAAATTTCTGGCTATATCTCTGGCATCAACCGATACAAGCCCAATAAACATAATAAATGTCTCAATACGCAAATTACCATCCCAAATTCAAAAATGTAAGTTATGTGAGAAAATGTGAAAATTTTACAACATGGACCACTTTTAATTCCTCACCATTGGGAACTCGTAAACTATCGAAGATAGAAGAACGGTTAAATTTTAAAAATGTTACACCAACAATATTGAAATTATACAATTTATTTACTTCTTCATAGAATTTGAGAGTTGATATCAAAGATCTAAAAATTCCAACAAAAGTTTTCTAAGCATACTAATTTTGTAGTGCTGAAATTCAACTTATGTTTTTTTTATGAGCGCCATATTGAATTTTTACAAAAAAAAAGTATTTTTTTTCCTCTAATTATTATTACTATTTACTATTATCCGTTTCCCAATGCCGGACGCTTCCCACGTGGTCTCCGAATCTCACGGGATTCTCGCTGATAAATTAACTACAACCACACAGCAAATCCTGCACGGTGTGGTGACTGTAAATTCCAGAATCATGTGCTCTTTACAGGTGGAGAGAACTCTTCAATTTCTTCGGTGTAATTATACTCACAACCATAATCTATAATTTGTCATTTCAAGAAAATATGATTCATCACTGATTAAGTGACAAACCACTCTGTTTCTAAACTAACAAACCCATTTTATATTATATTATGACATAATTATACTGCTCTCTGAATTAAAGGCCACAACAGCCTGCCAAATATCAACCGAGTCACTGACAGACCAAATGCACAGTGGTTATTCATCTGCAATGGTGACGTGATTCTGGAATCTAGCCATTAACTTTGCGGCAAGTGGGGATTGGCTGTAGTTAATTTGCCGGTATGACTGCCATAGGATTTGGAGCCATGGAAAGACTGTCCAGCATCGGAAAACCGGAAAAAAATAATAATAATTAGGCACATAGAACACTTTTTTTGTAAAAATACCATATGTGGTATATTTACAATTTTTTTTGCCTGTCTGCAAATCCAATATGGTACTCATAAGAATATCAAAAGTTGATTATCATTACTACAAAACTAGTAGGCATAGAAACATTCCGTTAATCTTTTTAAATTCATCATGTCAAGTAATACCATGGCACCAAATTTCATTAAAATTGGTTTGTAAATAAAAATTCTATAAAAAAATTGTATACTTTCAGTTCTTTTCACAATATTTCACAAAAAATCTGCATGTAAATTTCTGTTAAGACTGAAAAGGTACAATTTTTGCAAATGTAACCATTCCTCTATTTGCGAAGATTTCAGATTCCAAAGATGGTAAATCAAATGGTCCATCCCATATACAGGGTAGTCCGAAGCCTACCTGAGAAACTTCAGGTGATAGAGGTGTTTAAATTAAGTAGAAAAGTTCCTAACAAAACTTTCTTCCAAGTTTATCGTTTACATAGATACAAAATACAAAAATTGTTTAATAACAATAAATATATGCTGATATTCATTTTATTTATGGATTTTGTCATGGTGTAATACATGAGACAGCATCCGAATAAGAGACAGCCAAATTTACCCCTCCATGCCATGCGTTACTGACATATCATAAAAGCAGAAACCGCCATTTTAATTGAAAAGTAAGCATTGTAAGAAAAAAATTCAAAGATACCTTTTTTTTCTTCCAAATTAAATACAGATTCGAACAATCTCAAATCAACTGTGCAAAGCATGGGTCTTACATAGTTTTTACAGAACACTTTACTCACCACACCGTGAAGAGACCACTGGAGGCAGTACAAAGGCGAGGTTTCGTAAAACAACAGAGGCTTAAAAAGTATTACCGCCCCTAAAACTTTAAATCAATAGCTTTCGTAGTTTCAGAGATAAAAAGTTTTTTTTTACTTCAACAAACTTCAACATCCTGTTAGCAGTCACCCAAGGATGTAGACTGATAGGAACTTTTGTACTTATTTAAAGCCCCTCGATCACCTACCGAAGTTAATCTCCGGATCACCCTGTAAATGTACTAATTATTAATAATATAAATGTGAAAGTTTCAATTTCAACTTAAAATTTACGAAATTTTCATATAATCATAAATTTAAGATATTTTCCCCCACTTATTTTGAAAATTTCCCGAAATTTTTCACAAATTTTGTGAAAGTTCTAGTATTTCAAATAGAGTAGTGAATTTCACGCCGATATATGCATAAAACTGCTTATGTTCACTATCGAGATGATTTTTTTGTATAGTTTATTTCAAAGTTATTTGCAACATAAAAAAACATCGGCTTCTTTGATACCTTTACCGCAGTCAAAGAAGCCAACGTTTTTTGTATTGCAAATAAGTTTGAAATAAATTGTACCTATCATTTTTTAATCTCAAGCATTTCTTCGAGTGCAGCATATTAAAGGTCAAGTATTATTTTGAAATAATTTTGCGTTTTTTTGTTGGCTCTCAAAAAAAAATAGTTTATAAACAGTAAAACTCTAATTACTGTTCAAAACATGGCAATAAACAAAAGAAATGAGCTTGTTAATGTATTCATTACTGATTCTCTTTCGTTCAGTGTGAATTATTATCTGATTCTCTCTCTTGCCAATAACTATTATGGTTTTATTAAGAAAAAAACTATCAAAAATAGTTTTAAATAAAAACCTTTGTCAGACTTAATAGTTGTTATTAACAAACCATAAAAAAACTATCATTGAAAAATTTAAATTCAAGAGTTCAAAGCAATGTTAGGTTTTATATATTTTTTTGTAGGTGCGATCTCGAAAGATTAAAAAATACTTTCACAACTATTTTATCGAATGAAATTTTCATAATTCAAAACAAGTGAAATTTTATAAGTTTCATAATTTCATGAAACAAACCGGTGAAATTTCATGAAACAAACCGATGACAATTCATGAAACCAATTTTACTCAATACTTCAGAAATTTCATAATTTTAGATGAAAATTAAACTTGTACGAAACATTTCATATATTTTAAATTTGATAAAATTTTACGTCACTATGTACGAACTATTTGTGAATTTGAACATTTTTTCACCTAATGGCAATTAGACCTCATTTAAGGGGGCTTTTTGGTGTTAATGTAATGCACAAAAAACATGAAAGGGAAAATGATGCAGTGAAACGCTGCGATGTCTGGCCCATTACCCTAGAATGATTCCCACTGATTACCAAACTAGCATTAACAGCCTTCAGTCTACATTTTGACATCAGCCAAAGCTTAAAATGACAGTCCAGATAAAATAAATTACAGACCATCTGAAAACTTATTTTTTCCATATATTATTGACTTGTTGGACCTTTCCAAGACTCGGAAAATGGTTATCTAAAGAGTGGTAATTATAATGGTCGGTTAATTCTCTCCTAAAAATAACTTGTTTGCAATTCTCGCATATGACCATGTTCTTCTTGTTTTTGCCCTCATATGCATTATAAAGTTCTTGCTGTTTATTAATATCCGGCAAAAGAACTAACAATTCCGGAAAAACTTCTTCAAAAGTGCTACCCAGAACCTCCTGACAGTGACTGTAATATTTACTAGCGGGTAAAAGTCCATTACGGAACAATACGGAGAAATTCTTAAACTCCTTGATTGCGTCGTTGTTGTGCAAAACCGCCATGAATCTTTTGATCAAATTTTGATTTCTAGATTGAAAGTTACTCGGTTGATGGTAATTATTACTAGGCGTTATGGCGTAACTTTGGCCACTGCTGGAGGTAAACGTTAAGTCATTCGAAACGCCTAAACTAGGAAACGATGCTGGAGTAAAGCCGGGTGGAGGTTTCACATTGAAGCCTGGTGGAGGTTTAGTTTCACCCAACGCTGGGAAATCACTAGAAATGTTAGAGGATTCTCCTGTGTTCGTTAGCGTTCCTATTTGCAGCTCGGAACGCTTCTTTATAAGTCCATTTCTGAGGTTATTCTCATTATTATTTGCACTATCGCTTGAGGTAGCATTATTAATTGTCTTAACATCATATCTTTTACTAATTTCAACGGGTTTGTTCGGTTTGGGCTCGTTTGTTTTGCTATTTTCAAGAACTCTAGCAGACTTGGTTTGTTTATTACTTTCAAGTTCGAGGATGGTTTTGTTCTTTTTCTTCTTGTTTTTGCTCTTAGTTTCACTAGTCTCGCTAATTTTGAGATCCTGTAGCTTGTTCTCAACCGTCGGTTGCCTCTGCTTAGAACTTGATGGCTTAACATCGCTAACCTTCCTATTGTTATTATCACCCGAACCCGTGCTATTGAAGCCTCTTGAATTATTACTGTTGATGTTGTTCAGATTTACCCAACTGTTAGAGACAGGTACGGTAACTGAACTTTTCTTTTTAGCCAACGTTGGAAACTGATCCATATTGCTGGGTGGTAGTTGAGGAGCTGGCGCAACCTTTAGGTTCTTGGATTCTTGTTTTCTGGACTTTGCTAGAACCCACTGAGGTTGAACTATACTGGTGGTATTCCCTAGGGCCGGGAATGCCTCCGTGGGCCTCTGCTGAGTGGAAGATGAAGCACTTGTGGTAATGTGTGTTGTTATGCTACCATTGGGCTTGTGATTTACATGAATTGACACTTTTGGAGCTTTGTGATCTTGCGAATTACTACTGCAAACAAAGAGAAATATTGTTAAAGAAGAATTTAATTAGATAAATATCTCAAAAATGGCTGCTTCAAATATGAACAAATTATATATTTTTGAAATAGACTCTTTTAGTGTGACTTCACATAATTATGCAACATACGTACTACTGTCACGACACACCGGTTGCCTACACATCACACTGGAACTTGACTCTTAATGCAAATATCTATAAATGCGACATTTTCGCAGGTTAAACACAGCGTAGATTTTATTTTAAGTGTGATTTGTAGGCAACCGGTGTGCCATGGCAGTAATACGTAGGTTGCATAATTATGTGACGTCATAACTAATAGAGTCCATTGGGAGAAAACAATCTTTTGTAACAGGGAAAAAGATAGTGTTTAGTTAAAAAAAAATTAAGTTAGTTTTGTTTCGAAACTTTTTGAGGTTCACTTGTTTATTTCGAAAAGTTCAAAAGGTAATGAGGAACTTTTGGATAAAAAGTTTTTCTATCTCTTAAAAGAAACCCTCTAAGTGTCGAAATATAAATGAAGATTCTGTACACTGAGAAAAAGGACACTGTTACGAAAAAAGGTCCCGATGATAATTTTTTAATGTTAATCAAATTATTTTGTTATTAAAATAACACAAGAAAATTTACTCTGATAAATTCAACAAGGGAACTTACTTGACACTTAATCTAACAGTACTACCACTACTATTAGAACCAGAATTGGATCCTCCCAAAGTCGGAAAATTATCGATTGTTTTAGCTAAGCTCTGCTGGCCCCTTACTGTTCTCGTTATTGTAACTTCCGGTGCTCTACTTGACCTGGCCGAGGAAGAATTTGTGGTGATTGTAACGGCAGGGGAAGACCTAGTCGAGGATCCGCCTAAAATTAATGATACAGTTTTATGCATTATAAATCTACTAATTTATAGCTATTAATGTAACGAGATTAAAATGTGATTTATAATAATCGAGGGCATTGTCTCGGCTATCGCCTCGTCGCCTGGCAACGTCTGAGATGGTTTAAATCACAAAATAATCGAGTTACATCCAAAGCTTTATCGTATCATTGACAACGATGACGTGAAAAAATCAACAACTTTGGTTGTCATTTTAGCGTGCCATAAAAATTAAGATAGTCTTAATTACGACAAACTTTGGCGAAATCATGGAAGACATTGATATTCCTGAAAATACACTTGCTTTTGCTAACACTGTAAGATTAGATTTGCTTCCGGATAAATCAAAAATCCATTACGAAAAAGAATATCTTCAGTTTTGTGGCGAGATAGAGAACAGATTCAAGGTGCTGGAGAAACGGTAATACTTGCTTATTTTGTGAAACTCTCAAATCAATATTCCCGTTCTCTTTGTCGCCTAAATATTCTGTTATGAGCTTGTTTGGAGTTGAACGAAAGAGTGAAAATCGACAAGTATGGCGCTTTGATATGATTCATTAAGAAAAAAAATGTGGGATATAGAGCTAAAAAATCGAAAGTATTCACGAAAGAGCAGGTTAGTGAATTTGTTTGTACTGCCCGACGAGACATTTTTAATGATGAAAGTAGCTTTTTTAATTGGAATTGACGGAGCTTGTAGAACCAATGAATTAACAAAAATGTCCATGGAAAATGTTGAAATTCTAGAGAACAAGCTAGTAATCACAATTCCTGACTCAAAAACCCACAAGAAAAGGTTTTTTGCGGTGATATGTGACTGAGACGTTAATCCTGTGGCTGTATTTAAAAAATATATAGCATTACGTCCAACTCATACTCCACATAGAAGATTGTTCATATCATATAGAAACGGAAAATGCACCGTTCAGCCTTGTGGTATCCATTTCTTTTCTAAAATACCTGAGAAAACTACTATGTATCTTAAACTTGAAAATCTAATTATGTATACTGGTCATTGTATCAGAAGATCTTCAGCAACTTTTCTTGTTAATGCTGGTGAAGACATGTTAGATTTACAACTTGGTGGTTGGGAATCGAGCAATGTTGCAAGAGGGTATTTAGAAGATAACTTGAGTAAAAAAGGTTTCTGTAAACACTGTATCATGTACTAAAAAGACCATCGAACTGAAAAAGAATGTTGCTAGGCAAAATTCAGTGGACATGCCCATCATTTTGGACAATAATGGTGTATCAGGTGTATATATCAAATTTGAAAACTGTCAAAATATTCACGTCAATGTTCATAAATAATAGCTATAAAATAAAATTCGTATCTAGGGTATAATGATATGGTAACTAACGTATATTGTAACTAACGTATTATGTGCTACTAAGTTATTGTGAAGTTGTAATGTTATGATATTAATAATTATCAATAAAGATTTAACTTAAAGGAACCTTAATTTTCAATGATACAATAAAACAGTTTAATTCGATAACGGAAAACTTTTAGTCTATTATTATTTGTATTAGCACTTTAAAATTTGATTTAGTAAATTTGATTATGATAAATTTATTCCCAAACTGGAGATTAAATCAAACAAATCTTTAAAAAACGAATGTAGAAACTTAGCTTGCTCTACATGCGTCTCAATCTTATTCTGAGAAACTTCGGGAACGAATAGAACAGTTAAAAGCAGCACAAAAAAACTTTTGTCAGCTTATACGAAAGTTGTGTCGACTATATTTCTATACTTTTTTATAGTCTATGAAAATAAGGTTATTATTATTATATTATTATTATTGTCAAAGTGCTGTCATTCATTCAAATGAAATACACAATACAATTCTTTGAAGTGGCATTCAAATTCACTACCGCTCAGTATGTACGCCGGTGGATATAATTTTTTTTGTTTTTTTTTTCACCTTTGAACAAAGTAGTTTTTTTTTAAGTATTAGGATTAGGATATTTAACATAAAAAAGTGTATATATAAAATATTCAAACTGCTTTCTTGTTCAGGACTTACCTAATGATGGGAAATCTGCTCCACTAAAATTAGAGTTCATCTTTGACATGAAATTTACAGTAGTAGTGGGCCTCGACTGTAAAGTAATGCTGCTGCTGGTGTTGCCCAAAGCAGGAAAGTCCTGGGAAGTTAATGGATTAACAAACATTCGACTTGTGCCTTCATTGCCCCCACCTGGTCCCCCTGGTTCCATATTACAGCCTCCTTGAGATCCCTCTTCATCGAATCTTCAACAAAAGTTTCAAGATAACTAACTTGATACGAATAAATTGTATGAAATAATAATAAATATTTTACTATATTACCATCACTCCTACCTTCGGTCATTATATCTCTTGTTTCTTAAATTTTCACTCGGTCTTGGGGCTAATGTAAACTCTAATTCTAAAGTCCTAGCTTGCTTTGTAGCAGATTTACTCATATACCTGCTATGTTCTGTTGTTATATGAGCTAAAAAAAATTAAATTAGATAGAAAAACAAAAAGCATAAATAACACGCTTAATACATATACAAACTTCACTTTACAACAAAAAATTAAACAATATATTACAGTAATTATTAGAGCTGTCTGATGTGCCTGGAGTACAGCCACGGTCTTGCGCTGTCGTCACACGTGCCGATTTAGAAGTGATTTACGCTGCAGTTTTATTTGAAAGGTTAATGCGTGAGATTGTACCTATAAATCATACATAATGTCAAACGCGCCAAAGGGTAAAAACGACCGTACGCGGACACAGTGAATAAATTTATGCAAAATAATTTGTAAAGTTTGCAATCAAGACTTAATGTGCTGGCACAAAACAGATTGTCGTCGTCATATCAATACCGTGCAACATCAAAATAAAAAAAATGGCATGCCTTTAACAACTCAGTTTATGTTTGATTTATTGTTAATGTTAATAGCCTGTAATATTCCGCTACACATACTGGATAAACAACCATTTCGGGAGTTTTGGAATAAATACAATCCCCGGGTGAACTTACCAAGTCGTACATCGTTATGTAGATATATTCCAGCTGTTCGTGAAGACATTGTAAATAGGATTAAATGTGGATTAAAAAATACACGGCTCTGGTTATGTATTGACGAGACGACAAATTGTAAAAAAATTTTATTTTAAATATTATAGTACGTGTACTGGACCCTCTTAAACCAACATTTCCACGGCTTTTTATTATGCTGAATATTTTCAACAAATAAAAGCTGTGATACTACAGTTCAACCCTAACGAGGCTGCAGCTATTAGGGAAAGCCAGACAAGCTTTCAAGGTGTTTCCCTTGAAACAGATTTAAAAAGTATTAATAACAATTATAGGGGACTACACGACGCAATAGAAAAATTGCAAAATAGTTCGTTGTCGTTAGTGGAATCGCTGCAAATAGTGGACGACGTAAAAACACAGCTACAGGCTATAAATGACGCAAAAAATAATCGCGTTAGTGAAAAATTCGAGAGTGTATTACAGAAAGATCCTGATTTTAGCAAATTAAGACAAATTTGTGATGGTGCATCTACAACTTCGTTAAGTGAGTTCACAGATTGTTTTACTTATGCCTGTATTACATCCGTAGATGTCGAACGGTCATTTTCAAAATACAAACATATTTTTTCACCAAAGCGAACATCGCTGACAGAGACAGCTGTAGAAACATACCTGATGCTATTATACTATAGATCTTCCCCACTTTGTGATGACGACAACCAAACTACTTCATAAATCTGTTTAAAAGGGTGAGTTTTATACAAATTTTTATAAAATGTAACATTATTGTTAAAATTTATTTCCATTTAATATACTTATTCAAGTATTATGATATGATGTAAACATATGAGTCATATGACGGCTCTGGCGGCCAGGTGACCTCGGACAGCTCTAGTAATTATTCTATGGTTCACAAAATGCTCATTTTCCTAAAATTTCATCTACCCCCAGTAGGGTACTCTAAACATGAATATGAAATTTTTATTAGTCAGAGATATGCAGTTTTTCAATAAAAAAAAGCAAAAATTTTTTTAACAATGATTTAAAATTTTATGTTGGTAATCATAGCGACGACGACGTGCTAACGCAGTCTTAATGTTTGCTTGATGCAGAGCTGTCACAAGTACTTAAAAAAGTACTTGAAGTATAAGTATCAAATATTCAAATATTAAAAATTACTTGAAGTATCAAGTACAGTTTTTCTTAAAACAAATTTCAATTATCAAGTCCTCTTGAAAAGTGCTTGATTTATCGCCAAGTAATTTACTTGAAGTAAAACAACAGTACTTGAAGTATGATTCGTAATTTAAGTATACTTAAAGTACATAAAATTATTTGAAGTATTACAAAAAATTCATAAAAAACTAATTGAAAATCTGTAACTTTCAATTCAAATACAATTTGTACTTCTGAAATAGATATTTAGTTATATGCTACGCCTATGAGTGTAAAGCACACGATGAAAATTAGTGAACATAAAAATAATTTTATTATGTATGTAGGTGTCACGTTTTAAAAATGTTACTTTGTTTTGACCCCCTGCAATGTACCCCGTATATCTTAAATCAGTTTTAAATTAGCAAAATCTACACCAAAAAATCTTATTCTGAACCTTTAAAATGGAGATCATTTTAATTGTTTCAGAGGAAAAAGGATGCAACATATAACCTTATCGTAATAATAATTACGTAATGATGACAATATTGTTTTGCTTAATTACTTTTCTTTCTATGATAGCTAGAAACTTGATTTAAAAACATAAGTAAACTAGACAAAAAAGTCTATAACCGGAAATTGTTTTCAAATATACAGGGTGAGCCAAGACGATTCCACAAGGTTAAGTAACATTTTTTTAAATAAAATGCCATGTATATCAGAACATTTTTTGAAACCTCTTTATGGCCTCCTCTCACTCCTGTATTATTATTGACTTTCTCCCAACCACTTAAATGCAATGATTTTTTTTGTTGAAATTATACCATTTACACATGTATATTAAAAATATCACTACAATCACAACTATCAATTTTAAGAAACAATATGTTAGTACCAGTTACGAGACATCCGTGTCATGACACTCAGCCATTTTCACTTCTTAAAAGTATACAGGGTGGCCAAAAAGGATTTTTAAATTTACAACTTTTTGAACTGAATTTTCTCAATTTTTTGAAACGAAACAATGTGATGTAGGATTGAAAAACGAACTTTTCTTGTACATACATTCCTATGACTATTTGTGACGACCATTTTCAATTTATTGAATAATAACTGTAAAATTCAGAAATAAAAATTAAAAATTAGGGTTTTTTTCCAATAATTCAAAAGAAGGTATTATAATAAGCGTGTTACATGATGCCCATAAAAACATCACACCAACAACAATCCAAAATTAGAAGGAATGGATTATAAATGCTTTTAGAAGTATCACTCTGGCAATTTTATGAACAGTAGAAACCTCATTCCAAAGATGCATAGAAATGTGTGTCAATCAAAATGGGCATGTAGAGCACTTTTTATAATGTCTTCTCTTGAATTACAAAAAAAAAATGTTTTTAATTTTTATTGCTGAATTTTGCAGTTATTGTCCAATAAATCGAAAATGGTTACAAATAGCCATAGGGATGTACGTACAAAAAATTTTCATTTTTCAATATTACATCACATCGTTCAAAAATATACAGGGTATTCCTTGTGAAAAAATTAAGAAAATTCAGTTCAAATAGTTGTAAATTAAAAATTATTTTTGGCCACCCTGTATACTTTTAGGAAGTGAAAATGGCTGAGTGTCATCACACAGATGTCTCATAACTGGTACTAACATATTTTTCCTTCAAATGGATAATTGTGAATGTATTGATTTTTTTAATACACACATGTTAATGGCATAATTTAAACAAAAAAAAATCGTTACATCTAGGTGGTTGGGAGAGAGTCAATAATAATACAGGAGTGGAAGGAGGCCACAAAGAGGTTTAAAAAAAATGTTGATATACATGGCATTCCATTTAAAAAAAATGTTAGTTGACAAAATATAATTGAAAAAGGAATTTTACCTCAAGTAATTTTTTTATTTATTTATTTATTTATGATGATACAATAATAAATATCATATAAAAGGAATAAAAGTTAAAATTGTATAAAGTCGCATAAAAACCAATATAAAACATTGCAATAAAATATAGGACAAAAAACTACAGATTAAAATTCATTGAATGAGTAAACACATTTTTCAATTAAAAACTTTTTAAGACTAGATTTGAATTTATTAAAGTTGTCGATGCTTCTAATTGCAGGTGGCAGTTTATTATAAAAGCCAATACCAGAATAATGAGGAGACTTTTCCAAGAAAGTCATATTGTGATGCGGTATGGTAAGTAGGTCATCATGGCGAGTATTGTAGTTATGATAACTGGCATTAGTTTTGAATGGGTTAATGTTACGTTTAACATATTTTAACAATGACAAAATATAGATAGAAGGCACTGATAAAATTTTGTGATTTTTAAAAGAGTTCTTACAAGAGGTTGTAAAATTAAGATTAAAAATCAATCTCATAATACGTTTTTGGCAAACAAAGACCCGTTGTAAATTACTGGCTCGTCCCCAAACTATAATATTATAAGAAATATGACAATATGCCATTGAATAATACAGATTTATTGTTTCAGAGTGCAAGTATCACACAAATATTTACTTGAACTAGCCCAAGAATACTTCAAGTACAATTTATTGCTTGAATAATGATGTAATACTTTAGGTATTGTTAAGAATACTTAAAGTACCTTACTTGACAAAATCAAGTAAAAATTCAAGTTTTTTTTATGTGAATAATGAATAATTGAAATACAAGTACAAATATCTACTTAAAGTAAAATACTTCCAAGTACTAATAAATATTTGAAGTATGATTTCAAGTATTTTACTTTACGTATTGACAGCTCTGGCTTGATGTGGCATGAAAGCACTTTTTAACTCGGTGAAGCTACAAAATTCACAAATATGTGAAAGTGATTACAGGAAATATATGGATAAAAGTATCAACTTTATCCAATCGAGGTTTTCGTCGCACACGAATTTTGGTAGGGTGCAAGGTATATTACTGAATTATTATTCGTTTGATTTTCGCAAATACTAAATAAATCTGTGATATCCTTGTATTGTGATCTGTAAGTGAATGAAGAAATAAATAAATAAATAAAATCTAACTATCTAACATGGGGCAGTGGGCGTAAACGTGACGGCCAAGTCACAAGATCCTTCTATAGATGTCTATTTATGCATTGCTATTGGACACTCGACAATAAAAAACATTTCCCTGTCAAGATATGGCGGTCAGTAAGCAATTGTTTTTGGAAGCTGCAAGCTGCCCATTTTTACATACGAAATAGATTTATTGCATAGTACATAAAAATAAGAATATTTTTCATTTCCTATTGTTTGGGAATGTTTCATTAGGTGTTTACAATATAATACTATTTCTACATAAAAGTTGCCTGGAATTTATCGCTACCTTCTGATCTCTAATTATGACTACATAATAAACTGACATAAAAAATTAAAATATACCATAAAAAATGTACAAACCTTTCAAATCGATATCAGTCCTGAAGACAGCAGTTAAAGGTGAACTTTTACACTCCCCCTCTTCACACAAGTAATGTTCATCACGAAAATGCCTCCTCAAATTTTCCATATCATTGTAATATTGGTGCTTACCATCTGCATCACAAAAGTGACAAAACAGGTGATTCCTACGTAGATGGCGGAAGAGTTCATCGCTGTCCATATAACGGGCATCACAAAATTCGCAAAGTGGATGACCCCTACAATAGTATATATTAGCAGATACGATTAAAATGATATCCTCGTATTATTAACCTATGTGAGGTATTATCAGGATCGCCCTTCCTCCTGTGGTGTCCTAACTCCTGACGGGTATAGCAACGCCTCTCAAAGGTAAATATCTTCAAGTTGTCAATGCAAATATCGCAATAAAACAACTCATGCTCTCTTCTCATATGGTCCTTGAGCTGTTGAAATGTTTTAAATGGCCACTTTCTTTCCGTTTCCTCGCATACCTGACAACGGTGCTCTAGGATTTTGTTGTAGGCTTTCTGAATATCAGAAATGCAAAAATAGACACCAAACCTACGATCCTGCAGATTAGACCGTTCAAATTGTGGAAAGAGAATGGAGAAAGGTTCAATTTTCTTTGTGAAGATGACCTAAAAATAAATACCATTAAAATTTACCTACTTTCAATGATCAGATTAATCAAGATGTGTTATTCATAAAAAAAATAAAAAAGAAAACTTAATTCCTTCGTATAATAAAAGAACTAAAAACTGTTTTCAATAAAATTAACAAACGAGAAGCATAAGATGTATAAATAAATAATTTAATCTCAGTACTTAAACTGAATCCTAAATTATGAAAAAAAGATTCTAGATACTCATAAAATGTGTTCACACATTTTTCGAGTGTCTAGAATCTTGATACATATCTAAATAAATTACGTAGGATGGATTAGGCATATAAATAAATTTAAGAAATAGTATTATGCAAATTTTCTGCAATTTACTGGATGGTTAATCATAATCAAGACATATTTGCTTTAAGGGAAATGTAAACAGACAGGTGTTTTCTATATATATATTATATAAGACATATGACTACGAAACATGAATCTAAAAATAGCGAGTTTCTGACAGTTTCTTCGAGAAAGTCAAGAAGTCTATCGTCGCTATATATACTTGGTGTACCTTAGGCATATCCTGTCTGCAAATTGGGCACTCATTTTGGCGACAAAGGACCCTCATTCTTGTAGAACATTCAAAACAGACAGGATGGTCGCACACTCCGATCGAATAAATTTCCACGTTTTTGAAGCAAACGACACATAGATTTTCATTATCACTGGAATTTAGAACCTCTGCAGAAGACATTTCGTCCCTTTTAACGAATTCAATCGTACGTTTAATAAAACTTCAAAAAACACAACCTATATCGCAAATATGGGAAATATGACATACAGCAACAAGAAGTACAAGGACTAATTTTGATATTTTCATTGATCATAGGTGGCGATAGCTACTTCCACTTCCATGGGTTCTACAAGCAGTGTTGCCAATATTGTGATAATTCTTTTAAGGGCCGGTATATTCAATTCCTGGTAAAGTTAACCGAACAGATAAATTTGAGAATAAATTTGTAAACCAGTAAAACAATAGTTACTGTTTATCTATTTTTGCACTATATTCTCCATATGAGGATATACTTCGCCTTGATCAGTTTTTCCAAAAGTAGAGACGTAATAAATATAAATCTGTTTGGTAACTAACAACCACTCTACTAAAAGATGGATATACCGGGCCTAAAGAGTGGGAACTGGACTTTATACTACCGCCAAAAATTTATTTATTTATCTTTGCTACCACTACCTGTACCGCTCAACCAAGAAGATTAAACTTTTATTCTTCTTGCCTTGCCGCTCAACGATGTTTATACGAAACATCTCGGTGTTACCGCTGATTGGTCTGTGAATATATTGTTCTGTGGTTCTACTGGTTCTGTGCCTGTATTTGTATTACTTGTAACAGAGACAACTCTTTTTCTGTTCTGTGGAGGCAACCTTGTCTCTGCTTGTAATGAGAAATTCGTGTTGTAATGTTACCAAAATATGTCATTTATTTTGCTAGGGTCGTCAACTTTTTTATCAAATGAAATAGTTTTTGATCGATCAAAACAACACTACGAGTATCAGAACCTATATTTGAATATCCTTGCTATGGAGTGTAGAGAAGGAGAAACGTCTCCGTGTTAAAAAATGTGATCGGATTTTCGATGGAAGAATAGGTGGCGCTGATTTAGAGGGGGTATTCTACGTGATTTTGTTTTTACTATTTTTATTATTTTTTTACGCTGTATAATTCTTTTCAACACCTACATAATATTATGTTTTCGTTAGTTTATAGAATCTGAAGCTAGTTTCAGAGATATAGTAAGTGTTTAACTTCAGACTCAATCCCATAATACGATCAGCGCCACATCTCATACCTTACAGAATTCAGACCACATTTTGAACGTACCGTCCATAAGAGACGTTCCTCCTTCTCTACATTCCATAATCCTTGCAAACCGAAATATTTTTCGGATTTCGTGTCCTTCGGTAATTTAATATGTAAATAAAAAATCATTCGGTTACTCTTGTTTCGCAATAAAACCTTCATCAATACTCAGTGGAGCCAATATAGAAACTATCATTTTGTATTTCAAATAAATGTTCTATCAAAATTATTTTTAAACAAATAAATGCTACATTGGTTTCGTTTGTATTAATAATTATTAATATGTACTTTGAGAATAATTCTTATGAATCTTATTATTCATTATACTAAAGAAAATGTCTCAATTTGCATATAAAAATTGAAAGGTTAAAGAGAAAGTAACTAGATTTATAACTAAAACAAAACTAGTTTAGCATCTTTTCATATATGGTCACGTTCGTTGGTCGGCATAAAAATTAATTAAAAACTTATCAGTTCTTGTAAGGTAATTAATTAAACATTCTTAAATAATTTTATAGTTCAGTTACTAATATCTCACTTCATATTTAAAATACGAGCTTGATAGTAATTTCTTTATACTACATGAGATACAGAATAAGAGATTTAAGTAAAAAACATTAACTTTTTTTCTAAACAAATCCACGTGGGTATACCTATTGTTTTTTTTTTAATTTATAGGTGTTTTAAGTATGGCAGGTCGCAGGATTAAGAGACCAGGACTAACCATCAAAATGACAGATGAAGTAACTCCTCCTGTGTAAGTGTATAAAACATATTTATTGCTTATATAATACATTGTACAGAAAGTAATACAGCTTTAGAGATAAACTAATTTTTCAAATCTTATTTGTATCATTCCTAACTGATCATAGTAGGAGGTATTTAGTGTTTTTATTTAATTTATTTTTAAGCCGGCCACCAGCCAACTTGGATACAAGAACTACTATTACTATTGGTGACAAAACATTTGATGTTGAAGCAGATGATCTCGAACTAATATGTGATTTAGGTAGAGGAGCTTATGGTATAGTTGAAAAAATGCGGCACATACCAAGTGGGACAATAATGGCTGTTAAAAGAATTACCGCGACGGTGAATACACAAGAACAAAAGAGACTATTGATGGACCTAGATATTTCCATGAGAAGTAGTGACTGTCCTTATACTGTTCAGTTCTATGGTGCGCTTTTTAGGGAGGGTGATGTGTGGATTTGTATGGAAGTTATGGATACTAGCCTTGATAAATTTTATGCTAAAGTTTATAAGCATTGTCGTAAAATACCTGAAAATATGATAGGTAAGTTACCCAACAGAAATACAGGTATATTTTTGATGTTTTGAATTATTTGTCATTTGAAATAACTATTTTTTACGTTATTTTTTGTTATATTTTTAAACTTTCATCACTCACAACACATAAACTTACATATCACCTTTGTTATCATAGTCGGCTAAATCCGGTGAGCTGGGTAATAATTAGTCATTTGAATTGAAAAAATGTGTTAATTGCAATTATTTATATTTGGTTGCCAGGTCTATTATTAATATCAGGAGCGCATTCTGATACCTGAAGCGAGATCCTAGGTAGGGTAATACGTCACATCATTTTTACTTCGAGTATCTGACCTGCCAGGAAGCAAAAATACAATGTTACCACATTGACAAAATAAGGAGGAATTTCGGAATACATATTTTAGTGTAAATAATAGAAATTTCCCATTATGCCAGTAATATGGAAATTTACACACCGTTTCAAAATTCCTACTCTCTAATTAGTAATTTCCACTTAATAAACTAATATTTCAACTATTTTAATTAGTATCATTCATAAAAATATTATAAAAAACACTGGTCTGAAATTGTGAGGAGCTAAAAAGAAAAATCGGCATTATTTTAAGAACGAGAATTTTTAACAGTCAAAATTGACAACACACATGCCAGACAATATTCATCTCAGTTCACAGTAGAATGCAAAGGCATTGTCTGAATGTGTTTTCAGAACGGTAAAATAGTACTCGTCGAGGTGTGACGTCATTACACGCCCCGACTTTATGAACGAGTTTTTAACACCCAGACGCGCCTGGGCAAGGTATCAGAACATGATCCAGCACTAAAAACTTGTGAATGTTAGTAAGTTGTCAGAACTGACGGAAAACATCAGATTTACTCCTAAATTGTGGCAGCTATACATATTGACAGTCTGACAGGTATCAGATAGGTCAAATCATTTTAAAAATAATTCAATCTCTCATTACTCAATTGAGTATAGCCCGTAATCTATGCATAAAATTAGTTATCCTTTTCCAAACTCAATTTTTGGTAAATTTATGCCCCTTTATGAAAGTTAAAACTACTAAATTTCATGTTAATACTTCAAAACATTCTCAAGTAAGAAATCTTGCAAAGAATGAAAATTTCTTCACCCAATATCACACTGGGGAAGCATTTCGTAAAAAAATCTTCATAAGGATATTTTTTTTCTCAGAATGACTTCCTCTATCACATGGTAATTGGCTTGGTTACTCTTATTCACCTTGTATATTTCACTATAAATATATAATATACACAGTGGGCAAAAAAAGCGTACAGATTTTATAGCCTTGTATTTCCAATAATAATATTGAAATTGAATCGACTAATTAGTCAATTCAAATATTTCATCGAAAAACGAAATGCTTACACTTTGAGATTGAAAAGATATCTTATTTGCAATAATACAATGTTTCAGTTCAATTTTATTTATAGGCCTTGCGAAAACGGGAGTTTTTAATAATGTCGCGTCGTTTTAACGTGTAATTAAATTTGTAATAAAATTAGTAATCAATAATTTTTGTTTTATTTGTTTGGTTGTTTTTGTTTGTTGTCAGTTTGTATCGGTCATTTTAATTTTCGTTTTTTGTCGTTGATTAAATCGAGGTCCTGAAGAAAATGATATGATTAACTAAGGCAATAACATTTTTATTAAACATTTGTTGCAATACGACAATTTATCCATAACATTTTATCATAACACTTGTTTACAATGTTTTCTTTTTGTTTTACTCTGATGTATTCTATTTTAATTTTATCTGCAGGAAAAATTGCACTGGCTGTGGTAAGCGCCTTACATTATTTATATTCACAACTTCGAGTTATACATAGAGATGTGAAGCCTTCCAACATATTAATAAACCGACAGGGTGAAGTAAAAATGTGTGATTTTGGAATCAGCGGGTATCTAGTCGACTCTGTGGCAAAGACTATCGATGCAGGATGTAAACCTTATATGGCTGTAAGTATCACAAATTGCTGCAGTGTAAACTACAGGGTGACTAAAAAAAAACCCATACCTAGAAATTATTTAATTTTAATAATTTTGTAAGCACTTTTGAAATGGTCCAAATCACGAAATGAATGATGTTTTAAAAAGATTTTTTTTATATTGTTTTAACGTTTTTGGTATTAACGGTAAAATAAAGCAATATCTAGTTATATAATGCTTTAAAAAATTTTTAGCACATTTTTTAGTTCTTCCTGTATATAAAGATCTGAACAATTTCTCGAAAATATATTGTAATAAAAAAGGAGATGCTTTACAGCCCGAAAGAATAGACCCCCAAGGTAATCCTTCTCAGTATGACATTCGTTCAGACGTGTGGAGTTTAGGTATATCCCTCATAGAAATTGCTACTGGGGAATTTCCTTATCCAAAATGGGGAACACCGTTTGAACAGCTAAAGCAAGTAGTAGCCGACGACCCTCCCAGGCTGCCTTCTGGTCAGTTTTCACCGGAATTCGAAGACTTCATCTCAAAGTGTCTCCAGAAGAAATACACCGATAGGCTAAACTACAGTCAACTTCTGGAACACGAGTTTCTGGTGAAACATAAAGAAATGAACACAGATATATCCACTTTCATATCGGAAGTGTTGGACCTTCCCGATAACCCCTGAGATTCATGTATTGTTTCTTAGTTTACATTTAAAATTTTATTTTCCATTTTAAAGAGTAAAATTGTGGTTTTAATTTTTTGCTTTTAGGAGCTCTCTTAAAGAATGCCAGAGACGAAAATTTTGTTTATTTTATTTCAGATAATTTTAATTTCAGTTTTTAATTATATTTTAACTCATGTTGTTTTAATTTTCAATTTTTACGTCACCGAAAGTATATCCTATTAGAAAATCGTTGTTTGTAAAGTACAAAATATAATGGTTCTAAAGGACAATTTAGATTAGAGAAACGATCCTTATCGATGCAGAGAAATATTAGTCAATATTGTAAATAGTACGAAAATTATGTATATTAATTAGCAAACGTATACAGTACCTTAAAGTAAATGACTGCCACTTTCCAATTTTATTTCGGTAAAGATTTAACCCAGTATTAAAGTATATGTATAGATTGATATCTAACCTCTTTCTAGTTGGTTCAGTTTAACATTAAATGTAGTTTAAAAGAGGCAGATGATAGTTGTTGCTCTATACTATGTGCATTTTCAATTTGCGGTCACTTTGTTCCATTGTTTTGATTGGTCAAATTTTTACCACCATTGTCAAATTATGAGCGATGAAAACTTTCAACTACAAAATTATGTGCTAATGTGATATTCGTACACTTTGTCTTCCACTGTTATCTAAAAGGGGTTTTGTTGAAAGTAGGTAGTTTTCAAAGAACATGTCTTTTCAATACATAAATGATGCTTTTTGAGTCTGATCAAACAATTTTTGTTTTGATTATTTCAGATTTTGTTTGATGTTCCTTTATTCTTATTTCCATTGGTTTTTTGGTTCCACCTATGTATACCCGATGTCACTGGTTTACCCCCCTTTTTTTTTTTTGTTTGTTTTAATTTTTAGCTTAGAAAAATATTATATATAGGCAATACACAAAAAAAAGGACATTATTTAACATAAAAATAAAGTATTTATCATTGTTCAATGGAAATGATAGCAACTTTCTAATTTTTATAGTAATGGGTGTAGACTGTATGTTTAGATAAAAAGTTGACAACAGCTTAACCAACATGTATATTACATACAAAATTTGTTGTTTCAGAGCTGGATGTATGGTAGGTAGTTGCTTGTACTCTCTCGACTTAACAAGTGTTCATTGCTAGCGCCCGCGGTGCAAAAAACAACAGCGGTCCTAGTAGGCACATAATGTAATTACTTGACTCTAAACAGATATTTCACATATATAAACTTTATGTGTCACATTGAGTATTGAACTCTTCATCTAATCATTGTTCTAAATTAAAAATTAAACAAAAAGGAGGGTGAATCATATTTCAATGACATCTCCACATTTATAAGATATGTCATAAATTTACGAGACATATCTTTGAATAAAGAAAATGCAGAGTAGAATATTCACGTTAAACACATTGCAATTGTGGAAATAGGGTGGTTTAGGTTAAATCTGGATAATTTAGATTATTTAGAGGATTACTATTATTACTATTATTATTATTATTTCTCGAACCATACAGGGTGTTCGGTTTTAACTTCTGGCTCATTTTAGGAGCTACTACATCAGTTAAATTACAGAAAAGTTGTGTATTATTCTTATTAAAAATTTGGCATAAATAGGGCTTAATTATTTCGCTTAGTTTTCTACAAATATGAAAAAATAAAATTATAATTGATTTTTTCCCTATATCACTTATTTGATATCTCAATTTCATAAATACATTTTTATACGATTGTATTGAAAAGTGCCGGTTTTTTGTTTGAACATCTGGATGAAAAGATCACCTTTTCATAACAGGTATTATTTTTTGTTATGGTTGCTAGGGGACTACTTTTCCGTCCGAAAAGTACTTTTCGTCCTAGGACAAAAATTACTTTTCGGACGATAAACAATTATGAACAAAATAATGGATACTATAAACAAATGAAACACTGTCATGATATTCTTATTAGATTGTCTCAAACTGTCGTGAGGTCGATTATGATGAGATTTTTCAATTAAAATAAATGTAAGAAACAAAAATGTATTATTTTCTTCTTACAATCCAATAAAAAATAGTGTATGGCACACGGACGAAAATGTTTTTCGTACTCATGTTGCTAGACTTGACCTCATCTAGTCCGTCAATTTTCCGTAATCGAACGAAAAACTGCATTTTTCGCCGTTGTATTTACTTTTTATAAAATAAAACGTTTAAAACTTTTCATTCTCTAAATCATCATTTATTCTTATGCTCGCCATATTCAATTTTCTTGTCAGAAATGGCAAGGTAATTATGTTCTGTTTTAGCCAAATTCTTAATAAGAGAAATTGACTACTTTCTCTAAAGTTAACCGATATTATAGCTCTTAAGACGAGATGCCCAACAGGCAGTCTAAATAAATTCAAATCAAGTTTGTTTATAATATCATAGTTGCCACAAATCGCTTAACTAGTGGCGGTATTGGCCATCGAAACATTGTGTAACAAATGTCAAAGAGGCGAATGTCCCCGATTCATCTACTATTAAAATATTGGGTTCGATTTGATACAAACTGTTTTTCTCCTACATTTCTTTATTTTTATATTGTACTTTTTATTTCTACATCACAGTATTGAAACAGGAATTTATTTTATGAAATATTGTGCCCCTTTTTATTTTTTGCTCAAGAGAATCATTTTAAACATTATTCTTTATATTATTACCAGAATATATTTTAATAATTTATTTTGTCATCATTATTAATAGTATTGTACTCACTTTTAATAAGTTTTAATTAGTCTTAGAATTAAAAAGATTTTATTTTAATTGTTATACAAAAAAAAAAAATCGTGTGATACCTATGAATAATAAATTAAAACAAGTATGTGGTTGTGTTATTTTATTGTTAAAAACTATTTTCAGTACTTCATTAAAAAAAAAAAGAAAAAAAACAGTCCAGTCTTATCATCTAAAATAAATATTTTCATTCATTTATGAATAAGATACAAAAATATATCTTAACGTTGACTTGCAAGCAGTCAAGTTTTAGAATGGAGAGTTCATGCCCAATTTCGTTCCAAAATCTAATCTAGCTCTCTTTAAAAACCTTTTGTTCACCCTAAAACAAAGAAAGAGTTAAATTTAACCACAATCTATTCCCAACTTTTCTATTTTATCACAGTATGATTTTGTTTTTGTCAGGTTGGTTGTATGCCAGTAACATTTCAACGGACCTGAAAAGTATGTTGTCATTTCCTGCTAAGTCACCGTTGAGAGCATTAAAATGTTTCCAAATAAACAATTGGCTAGTTTTCTCTCTTTCGTAATTTAAAAAAATCTAAATAGATTAATAAATCAATTATTATCGTTAACATTTCACGTTTCTTTGTTCATAAATTTGTTTGGAAACTGTCAAATTAAGTCACTTTTCGTGCCCATTGAAATGGTTTTCTGATACAGCTTTGTTACCAGCTGTTGTCATTTCAATATTCCTTCCATTTTTGGGGGTTTATAAAAAATTGACTATGGTTGATTAATATTCGGGTACCTAGGGGAAGACTACATTTACATTTTCTTTTCACATCTTTCAGGACATTATTATTATTTTTAAATGCATGGCTCCAACACCAAAATGTCAAGGAACAATTTACGATTTCTAAGAATATAGTTCATCCAAGAAATGTATGTCTATAAATAGGTAAAAAAACAAAAAGTGTCAATATCTATGTCTACCTGGACCAGCCCAAAAAGGATTAGTGCTTGTTTACCCATTCCCGCTACAGCAAAAAAATGTCCATAAACCTACATGCTGTTTCATTACATTGCATAACGTCACGTTGTATGTAACAACAAAGCGAAATTGTTTTAAAATGTCTCATTGTAAACCTTCACAGACTACAGTAAATTTGTGGATTCGTGATATCCCAGAGTTACAATTCGACGGTACACGATTATATTGCAGTAGATGTGACAAAGCACTTTCTTGAGCATGTAACACAAATATTAATAAATGCATTTACTCAGTTGGTACATAGTTACGCAACATTGTGCGACTTGGTCACGTCAAATGGTTGTTTATCGAGTATGTGCAGTGGAACATCTCAGGCAATCAGCATTAAGAGTAAATCGAACATAAACTGTGTTGTCGAAGGCATGCCATTTTTTTTAGTTTTATGTTGCATAGAATTTACGTGTCATTTACAATCACGTTTGTCCCAGCACATCAAATCTGTCTCGCACACCTTACAAATTATTATAGCACCATTGTAGAATAAATCCGGGAATTCACTGACAAATTTATTCACTTTATCAACGTATGGCCGTTTTTTACCTTTGGGCAGGTCACATACTTATTATTAAATTAATAGCAACAATACAACGGAGAGGAATAAATTACATTGTACACACCACGAGGCTTAACAATAGACTAAAATCAAATGTTAGTCTTTGCTAAAATAGTAAACAAGTCTCGCGTGGCCAAAATAAGGTATTTTGGCCACGTTCTTTGGCGAGAAAAAATTGCGTTTCCTAATTATTTTTTTTAAATAATCTTGAAAACATGCGCCCAAGCAGAGACCTGGATATCAACGGGCAGTACTTATAGATAGGTTATCTAGTAAACAAAAACAAAAAAAAAACACCAATAGACACTAAATTAAACTTGGTTATGTATTAAACCACGTGCAGGCAAATATTGATACAATTCTCTATACTGCGGGATTCATACTAATCTTAGCAAGTCTCATATACTGTGTAAGACGGCTAATGTTAACAAAGACCGGATTAACAAGCGAGATGGACGTAACAATGTGAGTGCATTGTAACGGGCTGGTGGGGCATAGACTGAGCCTGTCCCTATGTTCGTTGGGTGTGTCTTATTCCATCTCATTTCATCCTAGTTCGCAGCCATTACTCATATTATTTTTCTAACTGGCCACACTTAGCTCTATACATATGGTATACAGTGCCATTGACGCACATAACGACGTACCAATTGGGCGCGCATATGAGCTTTCCGCAGCATGTGTTAAATAAAATTATATAAAACTGCAGACAACACACTTACATAATTTCTTGCTTCTTGATAATTTCATTTACTAATAAAACTCCCAGAGGGGAAACACCTGAGAATAAAATGATCCATAAAGGAATTTCTTCGTCAGGTTCCCAACTTCCTTTCATAAAACTGAAAATTGTATAAAGTCCTTGGATGACTATTCTAGAATAAAAACAATTTGCATGCATCAATACATATGAAGGGCCGAGCTTTCCATCTCCCATTAAATCTATTTCATTAAGTTCCATGGAAACAATTATTGATACAATTGTATCCGAGGAAATTATATCTACCGAATAAATTTAATAGGAGATGGAAAAATTGGCCCTTAATCTGATATATATCTTAATTACAACTATTTTTAAGACAACAATAATTTACAACATAAAAACAAGCATCTGATGTCACAAAAACCTCAAAAATATATATTTTTTTAGTTTTTTACTCTTCTATACCAATGAAATCATCAGTTTTCAGCCAATATTTGTTTAAAAGAAATTTTTTATAAAGTTTCTAATTTAAACTGTTTCTGTTACATACTGCATTTGATGGATTGCATAAAGTTGGCATAAACCTAAAAACCTATAATTTTGAGGTTGGTTTGGCTGGTCCTAAAGTGACCTCGGATACAAAGGGTCAAGAGCACTTTACGATGCTCAATATTACTAAGACTTACAGAATAAAAATAGTTGTCAGCCAATAGCAGTTGGTATGTGGAGATTTTCTATAAATCAAATAGTCTCGATGGATAAATCCTAATGAAATAACCACTAAAAAAAAAAAAACCAATGAGACCAATTTAGAAGTGACTGACAACAGGACATGTGTAAATTGGAATAATTAAATATTTCCAGTCATATGTATAATTTCTTACCAAAATGTAACAAAATAACAAAGCTTATAATCAGTCTGGAAGTTACGAGCGTCCACTCATTTTCGTCCCACCCTCCCTTAGACACAGAATCAGTCAATATGATTGGGTTATAAAAGAAGGCACAAGTACAGTTTCCCGATATTGGTGATACTGCACGACGATAGCAATGACTAGTGAGAATTCCAGCATAAGACACTAAGACTACAATTATTGTAGGAAGAAACTTTATTCCGTAACACCACAATATAAATATTCCACCCTGAAAAGAAAAAAAACAAATACAAAGGAATTCAATTTGAGGGCATCTTATAAAAGTCTCTTCCAAATTTTGAACGGAATATTTTTATTATTAGCAAAATTAATATTTAAACTTACATCCCAATTAACTACAGCTTGTATTTTTCCTTGAGGTTTTTTCATCAGTTCGGGGTTGACTGGTCTAGCCATTAAGGCAATACTTATCAGTGGAACTACTATACAAACAAACCACAATACTTGTCCAGTAGTCAGTAAACCTGGCATCATGAATAATGTAGCCAGTACTTGCATAAGGCTCAGACAAACACAACAGGAAAGCCAAAATTGTACTGGAATATAAAAATATATACAAAATATGTGCTTCTTCATTTCTGACTGTAAACGAGACAATAAATCTGCACTTTAAAAAATTTACTTAAAAATTGCATGTGCTTTTGTATGTAGATAAGTAAAGCTGGCCGAGGTCACCTGGCCGACAGAGCCATCATATGACTCGTATGTTTACATCATATCATAATACTTGAATAAGTACAATAAATGGAAATAAATTTTAACAATAATGTTATATTTTATAAAAATTTGTATAAATCTCACCCTTTTAAGCAGATTTATGAAGTAGTTTGGTTGTCGTCATCACAAAGTGGGGAAGATCTATAGTATAATAGCATCAGGTATGTTTCTACAGCTGTCTCCGTCAGCGATGTTCGCTTTGGTGAAAAAATATGTTTGTATTTTGAAAATGACCGTTCGACATCTACGGATATAATACAGACATAAGTAAAACAATCTGTGAACTCACTTAACGAAGTTGTAGATGCACCATCACAAATTTGTCTTAATTTGCTAAAATCAGGATCTTTCTGTAATGCACTCTCGAATTTTTCACTAACGCGATTATTTTTTGCGTCATTTATAGCCTGTAGCTGTGTATTTACGTCGTCCACTATTTGCAGCGATTCCACTAACGACAACGAACTATTTTGCAATTTTTCTATTGCGTCGTGTAGTCCTCTATAATTGTTATTAATAGTTTTTAAATCTGCTTCAAGGGAAACGTCTTGAAAGCTTATCTGGCTTTCCCTAATAGCTGTAGCCTCGTTAGGGTTGAACTGTAGTATCACAGCTTTTATTTGTTGAAAATATTCAGCATAATAAAAAGCCGCTTTCAACCACGTTCCCCAAAGTGTAAGAATCGGCTCTGGTGGTTCAGGGATACCAGGACACTGTCTGTGAAATGCTCGAAGCCGTTTAGGACATTTGAGAAATACTTTTTTTGTATTTGCTATTAATGCATCTACCTCTGGAAAACATTTTCGAATCGTTTCTGCCACAAGATGTAACGCATGCACTTTACACGTAACATGTAAAAACCTACAATTGTCTCTTTGAAGAGAACGGCCTACCACGCGCATTGTCGCGGCACCATCAGTCACAAACATCAATACTTGACTTGTTGAAAGTTAAAATTTTTCGAATGTCTCCAACACCACATGCGTAATTATTTCGCCAGTACACGCAGTTAGTCTTTTACTAGCTAGTAAAAGTGGAAATGTTGGTTTAAGAGGGTCCAGTACACGTACTATAATATTTAAAATAGAATTTTTTTTACAATCTGTCGTCTCGTCAATACATAACCAGAGCCGTGTATTTTTTAATCCACATTTAATTCTATTTACAATGTCTTCACGAACAGCTGGAATATATCTACGTAACGATGTACGACTTGGTAAGTTCACCTGGGGATTGCATTTATTTCAAAACTCCCGAAATGGTTATTTATCCAGTATGTGTAGCGGAATATTACAGGCTATTAACATTAACAATAAATCAAACATAAACTGAGTTGTCAAAGGTATGCCATTTTATTTTGATGTTGCACGGTATTGATATGACGACGACAATCTGTTTTGTGCCAGCACATTAAGTCTTGATTGCAAACTTTACAAATTATTTTGCATCCGTCATAGAATAAATCCGGAAATTCACCGATAAATTTATTCACTGTGTCCGCGTACGGTCGTTTTTTACCCTTTGGCGCGTTTGACATTATGTATAATTTATAGGTACAACCTCACAGCATTAACCTTTCAAATAAGACTGCAGCGTAAATCACTTCTAAATTGGCACGTGTGATGCCAGCGCAAGACCGTGGCTGTACTCCAGCCACCTCGGCCAGCTTTATAGATAAGACAGTTTTTATTAGATAATTCAAATATAAAAAATATTTTTTATATTTGAATTCTCTAATAGAAACTGCCTTATCTACATACAAAAGCACATGCAATTTTTAAGTAAATTTCATATAATATGACTGATATAACAGAAGGAATGGATTTGAAATTGAATGCAAATAAAGTGAGTTTGGTTGCGAAAATAAGAAGGTTGACTGAGCAAAAATACCTGTTTATAAATGTATGGGCAAACAAGAGCAGAGGAATGGGTGTCTAATTAATGATAAGGATGAAAGGAAATACATGAGCTGCTCTATGGAAGTGACCGAAACTAAATGAGTAAATATGCAGACAAAAAAATCTGGTGAATGGTAAATTTCAAATAGATATTTATTAGAAAATATATGTACCTGAACTCCATAAAGTTGCCACAAAATGCCTTGCTTCCATGATTAAATGGTAAATTGATATGGGATCTTCCCGTCTTACAGATAGGGAGCACGGAATAGAATTCAACTCTCTCGATATATCTGTAGGTCCAAGACAACTACTTGGTTTTCCAAAAACTCGCCTTCTCTGACAAACCTGAGGGTAAAGAGGTTCCACAGATATGCTGTAAGAATACGTAATTTATTCTTGTACTAAACAGATTTATGATCTTAAATAAGTACCTTGCATCTGCCTGCATGAAAATTCCAGCATTATCACAATTTTCCGAAGAGCCTAATATACAAACAATTTCCATATAATCTTGCATGATACGAAGCATATCTCTAGTTGCACTTGGTGTACAATCGGTAAAAAGCGATACCAATAAAGGTACATTATCTATAAATTCAATGTGAGGTCTTATTTTGTCGATACCTCTCGGTAACTTTGCCTGTAATACATTATATATTTGGAATTGTATAAAAGAATATACAAGGTATGACAATTAAGTTCGTAGACATAATTTATTAAAAAACAAATATATATCATTCATCTAAATCAAAGCGAGTGCCTTCAAAATGTGACCCTTCTGCACGCACACACTTGTTTAACCGATGTTTCCATCGTTTGAAAGCTCCCTGGAACTCCTCGGCTGGTATGCTCTTCAGAACGTCACTTGAAACCCGTTTAATCCCTACTACAGTACCAAGATGATGTCTCTGCACTTGTTTAGTTGGGGAAACAGAAAAAAATCACGGGGACTAAATCTGGTTAGAGGGTGGTTGAGGACGTGCATCTAATTTTGGAGGAAAAACTTGTTAATAATGAATGCTTTGCGTGATGGCGCATTGTCACGATGAAGAATTCAAGAATTGTTTCTCCTCAATGGCCGAACCCGACGGACACGTTCACGCAAACGTCGTAAAACTGCCAAATAGTATTCTTTAATAACATTTTGGCCAGGTGGCACAAATTCGTGGTGTTCAATTCCTCGGCAGTCAAAAAAAAACCAGAAGCACTGCCTTGCCAGAGGTATTTTCATCAAATAGCACTAACAACTTATATCAAAGCTTACAAAACACTGTAGGCACATGAGATCGGCAAACGATTACTACACAATATAGTGGTCATATGTAGTAATACAATGCTGGTGTCACCGATCTGCCCGTGTTACCAACTATGCAGAAAATAATTATGTCTACGAACTTAATTCTCATACCTCATATTTATCGACTTCTCTCTCTTATGTTGTCTAATTTATATACATCCAAAACTTGTATGTAAGTAAATTAGTCCTTACAATTAGGAAATTACAGATTGGCTTATTTTTACTTACCCTATTGCTCATGTCAAAATTTATAGGAGCACTTTGCTCTGTACTTTCTGTTAAATTACTAAGAGATTGCCAGTCATGTGTCGTACTATCAGCATGCATGGGCACACTATCATGACTTGCTGAATCATTTACACCACTCTGCTCACTAGATCTCTTTGCTATATTGAATTTTTCAACTTCTGTGTCAAATTTTACAATGGAATGTTCCATATTTATCGCACTTGGAGCTGAGAAACTCATGGTTCGGGATGATTCTAAATTACTGAAGTGAATTGAAATAAGTGGTATTAATAGTAAGTAATATGTTTGCAAAAAAAATGTAACAATACGAATTAAATGACATATTTTACACATATACATACTTTAATCACTATCCTTTTGCACTAGCATTAGAAAATAACTTACATGTTTCACACTGTATACTAAGAAAAATGATATTTGTCCACTAAGCGTACATAGTGAAATGCTAAATTTTATAAATGGAACAAAGATAGAATTCACTAGGTAATATACAGTGTGGTGATAATGTATGGAACAAATTCAATAAAACTTTCCAGGAGAGTTTTCGCTAAAATTTCTCGGACAGGTCAACTTTGTTTTTCAAAAAGGCATCTTTTCTGATAAATAGCATTCTTCGATTGTGTTGTTTTTGAGCTATGACGTAATCGGATTTTTTTTTTAAACGGAATCCTATATCTTTTTTGATGAATTCGTTTAGAGGACGCTTTTCTACATACAAAAAAGTGACATGTTGAAGAGGAAAGTTTACGAGATATTTAACTCCGAAGTTTCAGTCATTTTACAATTGGAAGAATAAGCTTGGTCAACGACATCCGTATCACCATATCTAGTAATCTAAATCTGTCAAAAAATATGGGCTGAAGTCGAGAAAATTACAGTGACATAACAGTTTAAAAAAAATTGAAATAAAAAATTTTTGCTTTGAAAAACAAAATTTTCAAATTTTTTCATTCTAAAATAAAATAAAACTGTCATGAAAGTAAAAAACTACTAAATAACCTATTAAAATATTAAATTAATTAGATAATAATTATTACACTGAAGATGAACTTAAATAGACCTAAAAACTTATAATTAAATGTTAAAAATTTTGACGACTGAAATTTTGAAGTCAAATATTTCGAAAACTTTCCTCTTCCACATATCACTTTTTTATACAAGCATATGCAGAAAAACATCCTTCACGAATCCATAAAAAATATGTAGGATACCATTTAAAGAAAATGACGATGATGTCATAGCTTGAAAACAAAACAAAATCAAAAAAATCCCATTTATGAGGAGATACTTTTTGAAAAACAAAATTGACCTGTTTGAGGATTTTTATGAAAACCTTTCTGGAAAGTTTTATTGAATTTGTCATATATTGTCACCACATTGTAAATACTTAATCTATAGCTGGTGTTTCATTTCATTTTAAATAAAATGTTATTGATGGTGCCAACGAACATCAGAATAATATCAGAGTCAACACTAATGTTGAAAGGAAGTGACAAGAGTATAGCATCACTTAAAAATTTAATATCCAATATTGTTACATAATATCATAACCCAACATAAAAACAAATACATTATAATGAAAAAATGTGAAAATATTTGGAATATTTAGCCACTATAGTAAACTATTCTTTTTTTTTTTACAGATATTCTAAAATTTTCAAAAAACAATTTACGATTAGCTCACTTGTGCACATAATTTAATTTCCCAATAATCATTTAACTTTATCTACAATACGCTTCTCTAAATAAACATAACACAAATATTATTTTTTATTTAACATTCACCAAAAAAAGTTGATATGTAAATAAAAACACAGCCTTCTTTGCTGTTCAGACCGTAATCACCAGTATAATTTTATTGCTACACAAGTAAACTAGTCTAAATACTACGTGTCCCAATATGTTTGGAGTCTAAGTTCCTATACCTATCAAGCAAGCAAGATTTGTCATCGAACGTAGGCGAATTTGGTATCTTCCTCACGCTTTGAGATAGACGCCTCAGCCTTTCAACTGGGGGGCTACTGTTACACACCATTTGTCCACTATCCCGTCTGATGTCCCCCCGGGTTAAAAGTAACATTCAAAAAAACACATAGAACATTTATGTAACAGAGAAGGGTTAGTACAGTTAGTATGCGCTGGGTTGTAACCAGAGATTGGTAACGGATAATTTACTTCTCTAGTAATTTACCGAAAACGAAAATTTCTGAACAGAATCAAATTCTAGAAATATTCCCATTGGGAAATTTCCTTTGTAATTTCCTTGGATATTTATTTATTAATTTTTTATTTATATAACCTCAAAGTTAAATATATAAAATACAAGTTACTCCACAGAAGTATTGGAAGGCATGATTTAAAAGCAACTGTCACATATTAGGAAAAATATACATGTTAACCACTAATTTCAAAATTGTAGAAAATGCCTAGACCAAAAGCCACTGTACGTAGTAACAAAAAATAGTAACTTGTACATCTAGTGTGTAAAATGCTTGGTTGGCGCAAGTGAGTGATTCACTCGAATGCACCAAACGCATTTCGCATATGAGCGCACACGCTATTTTTTCTACGATTCAATTATATTAAAAAGTAATTTCTATAAGTTAAACAAAAAGTATACCCCAAAAAAGAAATCTCATAATATAGTTCAATTTTTTTAATACATTTTTTCATAATACCATGATGTAAAATACCACAGAAATTAAACAACCCCCGAATCCAAAGCCGAAGCTGCACGGGCGAGGGCTTTGGATTATGAAAAAACACAACCATTCCCATCTACATTGCCAGTGCCGGTGGCGGAATTCAAACCCGCAGCGAATCGAGAGATTATCTAGTCACACTTGCCATCATGTGGTCTAACCAACTACTCCACCGAGCCGGTGTATTTGATATTTAGGAAACCTCTCGGCATTTTTTTTAAGTTCAAAAATTTTCGGTAATGTTCAAAGGTAATTTACTGGACATTTTTAATTTTCCGGAATTTACCCATCTCTAGTTATAACAATTGCAGTGAGAGTGACAGCATGAAGAAAATAAATAATTTTTCACAAAATACTTATACACAGAAACAATATATTATTTAACAACTGTGTTTGTGGTAAAAAAAAAAAGTTGTCGATAATGGTTTTATTTTCATTGCTAATTTTGTTAGAAGGCATGAATGAGGTATTGGATAGTAACTTGAAAGAACTGAATTGATGTGGCAATTTGAAGACCCAAGAATGATAATGTAACGATGTGTTATGATTGCTGAAAAGATTAAAAGCAAAGGTAGAGAACTGATCAAAATCTATAACAAGAAAAATAGTATTGTGCAAGAAGACATAAAAACAATTTATAATGCAACAACATAAAATGTAGATATGGTAAATCTCCATAGATATATGTATGACCAACATCAGCTTACATTCACCACCTTCTGATATGCTCCCTTTCTAGCACTATTTGTTGTGAGGTGTGCCAGAAAGAGGGCATCGAGAAAGGTGGTGAATGATGACGATTGTACATTATTTTGTACATTACTCTGTTAAGTAATTTATTACAAAATTTTCATACCAAACATTTGTTCGTCAAGTATTTACTATTCTTTTTTTTGCGGCATGTCCTACTTCTTTAATGCAATCTACATATTGCTTTAATAAATTATTACTACACTCAGTTCCAAAAAAAGTGACGCACTTGATTTTTTGACCTAACTTTTTTTCCTTTTTTTTTTTTAAACCAGTGGGTCGATTTTTTAATTTTTTTTTATTTGTTGGTAGGTAATTCCTTTGTCTTTCAAAAAAAAAATAAATAAAGAGGTGGAAATTTTTTCAAAGCCTCCTGGATGGTAGTGGAAAAACTCGAACCATGTTTTTTTCTTAATTTTTGACTCACCCTGTGTGTTAATCAAGTAATGGTATAGAAAGTGCTTACACTCTTTATGAAAGACGCTTCTTTTACGAGCATTTTGTTTTTTTATTCATTGATTTATCTCTAAAATTGTCCGAATTACTGCTTTTTTGCTGAAACCTTGCGTATATCCCACAAATTTATTTCGTTGTAGGATCACATTGCCTTTAAAAAAACAATTGCCGTTGCCATAGCAATTAATTTGTTGTATGCCTCCATATTTGACTTTTTGTCGTTGTGTCATTAATTAAGTTTCATTAAAAAAAGTTTTGGAGACTAAAATTACATAAAATGCCTCAAATAAATCCTGAACAAGTAGCAAGATTAGTTGCTTTAGTAAACGATGGGCGTAGTAAACGTTACGCCGCTCGTGCAGTGGGAGTCCATGAAGCAACTGCTCGTAGAGCGATCCGCAAGTACGAACAAACAGGAAGCGCTGCTTGAAGGGTGGGTTCTGGTCGCCCTCGAAAACCTTCTCCAAGAGATGATCGCTTCTTGAGATTGCGGATATTACGGGATCGATCAAATACTGCGGTAAATGTTCAGCAAGATCTTCGTCGAATTCGTGGTGTTGCAGTAAGTAAGCAGACGGTATGTAGACGTCTAAAAGAAGTTAATTTAAAAGCTAGGAGACCTGCAAAAGGTCCTAAATTATTGCCCGAACATCGTACTGCTAGAAGAAATTTCGTTCAAAATTATGGAGAATGGAATATTCCTGAATGGTCGAATGTCTTGTTTACGGATGAGTCAAGGTTTTGCCTTAACATGGTGGATGGAAGAAAAAGAGTGTGGAGAAGGACTGGTGAAAAGTTTAATCAGAATTTAATAACAGAATGCGAAAGTTTTAATGGTAGGTCGGTTATGGTGTGGGGAGGAATTTCAATGAATGGAAAGACACCCCTTCATGTTTTTCCGGTGAGGCGGACGTTGACAGGCCTAATCTACATTGACATTTTACAGCAGTATGTCTTACCTCATGCAGAGTTAGTGGGCAATAATTTTATATTGATGCAGGATAATGCCCGACCACACACCGCAGCAATAGTGCGAAACTTTTTAGAAGCTACGGGTATCACCACATTACAGTGGCCTGCGAGAAGCCCCGATATGAACCCTATAGAACATTTGTGGGATGAATTAAGGAGAAGGGTACGTTCTCGCGAGAGGCCTTCGGAAAGTCTCGCAGAAATGGCAGATGCATTAGTGGAAGAATGGAATCGTATACCAATGGAAACGATAAGAAACCTAATTTCCAGTATGCCGCGTAGATTAGAAGCTCTTAGAGTTGCTAGGGGTGGCAATACACGGTATTAAGCAGTTATCCCAGTTTATAATTTTGTGTTTAATAAAAATGTTTTCTAAAATTCGTATCAGTTTATTTCACTACAAAACTGTTTCTCGATAAATTCAGAAAGTTGGTAATACGCAAGGTTTCAGCAAAAGAGCTGTAATTCGGACAATTTTAGAGATAAATCAATGAATAAAAAAACAAAATGCTCGTAAAAGAAGCGTCTTTCATA
Source organism: Rhamnusium bicolor (assembly GCA_029963845.1). NCBI lineage: Eukaryota > Metazoa > Arthropoda > Insecta > Coleoptera > Cerambycidae > Rhamnusium > Rhamnusium bicolor. The sequence goes on along the minus strand of JANEYF010005386.1, from coordinate 250,299 downwards.
CAGAGTGTAAGCACTTTCTATACCATTACTTGATTAACACACAGGGTGAGTCAAAAATTAAGAAAAAAACATGGTTCGAGTTTTTCCACTACCATCCAAGAGGCTTTGAAAAAAATTTCCACCTCTTTATTTTTTTTTTTTAAAGACAAAGGAATTACCTACCAACAAATAAAAAAAAATTAAAAATCGACCCACTGGTTTTTTTAAAAAAAAGGAAAGAAGTTAGGTCAAAAATCAAGTGCGTCACTTTTTTTGGAACTGAGTGTATTATTAAAATAAGGAATAAATGAAAGTCAGAAGATGCAGAATAATTATAAGGGAAATAGAAAGTTGATTTTTATATTATGCGACATGGAAATTGCTACACCCAGTAATATATAGAGAATTTAGTTGAAATTCTGGTACTCGACAGACAGCAAGCCACGAAGTAACAAATGGTAACACCGCAAAATGGCTGTGGTCAGATGAAGTTTTGCTCGAGATAAGTGCAACAATAAAAAAGGTGTGCAGTAATCTTTGAATGGAAATGCTGTATAAACACTTGCAGATATCAAGAAGTTCTACATAAACCAAGTTGTTGGAAATCAAATTTCTTAAAATAAGGTCTAGAGGGCATATATTTATCTTCAATAGTTTAGACATAAGAGGCGTCCAAAGTCGAACAATTTAAAACCAACGGCAATAAGGATTCTCTACTTAATCGAAGAAATATACATTTTTTTTAGTAAATTAGAACATATGTTTCATTGTTCTACAAAACCAACAAGGAGGATTGATTAATTGGTAACAAAACAACGAATACTTAATATTAATTCACAAAAACAACACTTCTAACCTACCGAATTAACATGGTTTCTAGCACATTCAACGCAGACTAACAGTATTGCCATTTCTCGTTACTTCGTGGCTTATTTAAAATCAGCTTTCCAACACAAATACATGATTTTGTTTCTAAGCAATTGATGGATACACTATTTTTTTGCTACTTACACTTATTCAAAAAAAATATATATATATGTATTGATTCTGAATTAAATTTTTTAACTTGTCTTGCAAATATCACTGACAATACATCGAGTTTGAGGATGTGTAAACTTTCAACAATTAAGTGAGTTTGAAAGGGTAGAATCATAGGATTACAAGATGTCGGTACTTCTTTTCAATGTTGCATTTTCTGTTATTTAGTATGGATGTAAATGTGACTTACAATATTGTATTTTTGACATTTCAACAATTAGAAAAAAAAACCATTTTCAACACTTTATTTTTATGTTCCTTTTAAATACTGATATTATTATTTCCAACACCATTATCTCCGCGATAAAACAATTACAAGCTAGATTTTTAGTAATTAATTATATTGTTATTGTTTTTTAATGAGGCAAACTAAACATAATTAATTAACATCTGTTTTTATTTTAGTTTAAGAGAATAATCAATCAGCATTTATAATAAACACAAATTGTTGTAAATTTAACCTGGAATTTTGTATATTGCATGATGATTAGATGAATTATAGAAAATATTTTTCATGCACATGCAAAAGCAATATTGAAATGTCATTTAAATTCAATTTAAACTTAATTTGACAAATGGAAGAAAGTGAAAAAAATCAGTAGCTATATTCGTTCGTTTCATATTATTTACTATACCTTAATTTTGCTTAAAAAAAACAGTTTTATTAAATATTTTCTTACTTTAGAGATACTGTGTTCATTTAGTTATGCAGAAATGTAAAAAGACTGAAATTGCACATGAAAGCATTAATTATTTAGTGAAGCGCAATTCTCATATAAGCAAAATAAGTACCTATCTAAGCAACCAAAGATTTCGGTTCAAAATATAAATAAAATAATAATTGTGTTCAAAATATATTCGAAAATATTCCAAATTTTACATCACTTAACAAATGCAAAGCAAAAAAAATACTTAATATATAATAGGAATCTCGTTTAACATTTAACTTTGTTGTCGTGAGAAAAAACGTTCCACAAAGTGATTTTAACATAAATATTTCCAGTCTGATCAACGTTAATTTTGTGCGATACATCCCTCAGTGCGACAATGATAATTTTACAAAATACAAATTTGCTGCAAATGTTGAAGCAGATTTCAGAATTATGGTTCAAAATGCAAAACAAGTGCATTGCAAATAAAACTTCTGCATGCATTTCAAGAGACAGTGTTAAAGCCCAACCTGTTCCGTTCGCTCAAGAGGGAAATGTGACAATTCCATCCACTTTCAAGTCCCATTTTTTCACTGAAAACTCTAGACCTTAACTCATTCTCTTTACTAAAATGAACAAATCTGATACATGCCCTTTCCAATTGTTCTATAAGTTGCACCTACAAAATATGTACAGAAGACATTTTCTTTCGTACAAATATCAAAGACAAAGAAAATATTCTATTCACCATATCCGTTAAAGCTTGATACTGCATAGTCACCATTCCAATAAAAATTTGGTTGCACTGCATTTGGAAGCAGCTCTCTGCATCTGATACACTTCCCATTGGATAATCGTTATAAAGAAGGGAATCTACAATAAAAATACTCTAAAGTATCGTACTATTACTCATATTGTTTAAAAAAGTAAAAACTGTCTTAAGACACTGCAAAATTTCACTATAATATTAATATGTTAAAACTGCGAAAATAAAATTATATTTATAGGATCTACACTGTTTCCAAAATCAAGAAAATTGAAGGGTTTGACTCGTCTACCATTTATAGACAGATATTGCAGGCCATCGCTTAAAAATGATGTTTACATGCCAAGACATTTCTATCAATTCCTATCTAAGTGAATGTAGTTTCTTGGTTCACTATTTTATTTTTTTTATAGCCTACTCCTCACAATTATTACCACGATAATAACTTGTGACCATCACATAATTACCTACCTGTACTATAAAATTGGGCAGCAGACTTTATTTTAGGCTCCAGTACACTTTTACAATCCCAGTGGACAGGAGTAGGACTTCTATGATTCATATACAAATGTCTCGAGTCACTGGGAAGTTCTAAATAAACCTGACTTAATTTACTACTAACACATTTTGTTAAAGGCCTGAAATAAAAATTTTACAGTAATTTTGAGCACTAGAAAAAAAAGTCTAATATACAAGTCCCTTCTATATATAATAAAAAATGGATGCAAGTAAATTGGACTCTTTTGCTAGATATAACCTGTAGGCAAATGCTGTACAATATGCGGTCAAACTGCTCCTTTGATAAAAATCTTGTATTTTTTTTCTGTCTGAATGTGTCAAAGGTATCAAATCACGTCCATCCCAATAATCGACACATGAATCAAGAATTATGTCAGCGGTTCCTTCGGATAAAAGTTGCATGTTGCCAGTGGAAAGCTCTTTAACAACCACGGCAAACATATGGGGAAATGGAAATTTTAGTTTTGTTGACAGTTGTAAAGAGCGGGCATATTTATTATCCCTTCTAACCATTTCTGGTTGCTGAAAAATAAGATGAACTAAATTTTTTTTTAATAATTGATCAATACATTTTCGATTTCTAATATAAAAATGATTTTTATATTGAAATTCATGAACATGTAAGTAAACACCGCAGTGAATGTTTCACTCTAAAATATTTACATCCTGTAATGGTTATTAATTTAAGCTAAAGCTTTGTTAATTTATTTTAAATGTTCAACAGTTAAGCTTAACCCTTTAAGAACGAATGCCGTGTTATCATGGCCAAAACAACCTGTGCCCACCCGTCACGAGATTTTACAAAAGCATTTTTCATATGGAGCGGTTGTCGTAAAATCACGTTCAATTTATTTATTACATTCTATATTGTATTGGGATGCACTAAAACGTCAATGGCCCACCCTTTTTATTATTATATGTCAAGGGAATAGGTGGTGCATAATCGTCTTGAATAGTTACAGTTGCATTTCAAACTGATTTCTGTTAGTATTTCGTTACTGTTGAAAGTGGTATGTTGTCTGATTTCAAAATGCTTCAACGAAAACAAGAAATATTATCCAACAAACAGCTGGAGGAATATGCTAATGGAAAAATGAGGGGGGAAGATGAAAATTTGGGTTATTTTAGTAGCGGTGAGAGTTCAGATGAAAATGACGAGGATGAAATGAAAATTGATAGTGTTTTACCCGATTTTGTGGACAATATTCCTCAACAAATTACCGATAATGAGCTTCCGTCGGAACCTGCCGAATATAATTGGCCTTTTTTAAGTGAATGGATTCCCCAAATTTATGTGTATGAAAACACTGCAGGGGTCCTTTGTTTTTGAGCTATTCTTTACGGAAGATTTAGTAAATAAAATAGTAGAGGAAAGTAACCAACGGGCGAGAGAACTGAACGAAGCGAACAGAAACATTCGGTTGACGTAATTGGATGGTATGGTGGTGCCATTAAAACGGTTGCTGTGCGATTACGTATTAACCAGCAATGCTTCGTTCACAGAGCACTGGTAGTGTGCAATATTGCTCGTATCGAAAGGGTCAAGGGAAAGATTATTTGCACTATATACATATGAGAGTTCATTGCTCATAATGGACTCTGATCAATTGTGGCATCACATAATTATGCAACATATGTCATGACACACCGGTTGCCTATACATCACACTGGAGCTTGACCCCTAATGCATATATCTATAAAGGCTCCATTTTCGAGGGTTGAACACAGAGTAGAATTTTATTTCTCCCATATTTAAAAACTTTCAGAAACTAATTTATATACATAGAACATGTTTGATTATGTATAATGTTCAGCAAATTAGAGAAACTCTATTATTAACTTAATAAATTAATATTAAAAACGGATTTAGTATCCACCAATAAATATAACAATCTGTAAAAATCAAATTGCACGTCAATTAGTTTGTGACTAACATCAAGTTGTTGACATACTTTATAACCTCTTGTCTTTAAATTAAACATTTTTCATCCACTTTTAATATGATCAAACTTTGGAGCAAATCATAAACCCATAGTACAAAATAAACACACAAACGTATTTTCAAATCGATAATACAGCACTTACAATTGAATATACGAAAGTTAGGTTATAAAACGTGACAAACAAGTTGAAAGGATGATGCAGTTACCAGCTATTAACTTTTGACTTTGGAGGATATTTCATCCGTTTTTAATATCAATTATTTATATTAATAATAAGAGTTTCTATATACATATATTAACATATATATATTCACATGCTTTGTGCATGGTAAATGGCAACTGAAAGTTCTTAAATATTTTCTCACAAGGGAGAAATAAAATAAAATTCTACTCTATGTTCAACCTTCGAAAATGTTGCCTTTATAAACATTTGCATTGGGCGTCAAGTTCCAGTGTGATATGTAGGCAACCGGTGTTTCATGACGATAGTATAGGTTGCATTATAATTATGTAACATCACACTAGAAGAGTCTATTAAATGCCAAGTCAACAGCTGCAAACAAACAGATGTAACAGAGTGAGATCAAATTATTTGCAATGTTTCAAGTTTCAAATATTTTATCTCACTGGTGTCTCTCTTTTAGTTAGCTTTCACACTTATGAGTGACAAACTTTTATATAGCGGCTGACTATCTTTGCTATAAAGGTGATTACTTGAGTAGTTATTCAGTTACATACCAAATGCCTAAATGTTGACAATTGTTCATCCAAAGAAAATATCTTTTGTGCTTGGTCTACAAATCCTATTTCTTTCGCTAACTCGCAGAGACATCTCCTGTTAGTAACAGGAACTAAGTTTTCATTGTAAATTGCCTCACAGGTAATGTGAGAACAAAATGCTGTATAATGTTCCTTAAAAGGTAAACTAATTCGTTATCATACTCACTTATTTTTTACATTTGGACTTACACTTCATTTTTGCTGCAGAGAATAATCCAACTTCATATAGCTTTAAATTCTTAAAGTAGAACCATTTATACAGCTGTTTTTGCAAATTTTCAACAATTTTTTTCAATATCAAATAAGAAAAAAATGCATCGAGTAAGATGTAGTCGCATCATCTTTGTGTAAAACTAAATTCTATGAACCAGATTGGGAAAAGATCAATTAGAATATAATTTTGATTTCCTACAAATTTACTATTCTCTACAAGAAAAATGAAGTATAGTATTATATTTACTTATGATTTTGGAATAAGTAAATTCATTCAATTTTAGGATTTTTTTTTAAATCAAGTTTGAGGTGTAATTACTGACCTGTGTATCAATATTACAAGTATTTAATAAAATGGTAAGGCCTAATGGTTTCAATGATGGCAGGTGCTTGTGCCAATCATGATCGTCGAAATGCAATTTAAATGGATCATGATGGTTATGTGTGAGGTCAAGGACCTCAGCAGTGGCACTTGTAGGACTTTCAGGATGGAAGTTGTAGTTTTGATTCATAGAATTGTCCATATCGGTAGACAGGTCATTAAGATTGTCCAAACTAAAAAAGATATTTGCCAAAACAATTACACAATTAATATGTTTTGAAATATTGTTAGTATAAACTACATTTAATAATTTATTAAAAGTAGTGATGGGTAGTCAACCGGTCACGATGTTTCCGTGACTGACCGGATTATCATGACCGGTCAAAATGTGTCACGAATACGGTCATTTTCAAAAATGAAAAATAAAAATACCACTGGATGTATCATGATTTTCTTATCAAATGGTGTGTAATACTTGTATAAATGAGGCTTGTTAAAGGAAATTATGCAAATTAGGATTTTTTTGGCATAATTTTTTCACACCCATAGTCTAAACTGAGCTCACCTAAATATTTCTTCATCACAGATGTAACGCACTGGTTTTGTTATGAATTTATCCAATGTAATAGTTTTTGGAGTTGCGCTCTTTGGCAATGATTAAATGCTTCACATTTTTGGCAATTTTTTTCTACACGTTTTGTCAGGCTAGTAGCATGCAGTGGCGGCTGGTGAAATTTAGGTTATGTCATATCTTAGTATTGAAGCATGGGACCCAAATGTTACTGTAAGGCATAACTATCAAAACTAAATGAAGTTTTTCAGAAAAGAAAAGTGATTGGTTTACGAAAAAGTTTAAAAAATTGTGTGCCTCACTAGGTCATAAACAATTTGTAAAAGGAAAAAGGAAAACAGACAGATATCAAATTTCATAAAAAAATATAATTTTTTCATGTCATTTTGTATCACTTGGGTTTCATGCTCCATACCAAGATATAACATAACCTAAATTTCACGAGCTACCATTGGATGTATGGTTTTAATACCTTATTCGACAGAGCCGAGCATTGTGCATATTTTTTAACACCAATTGTTTTTTTTTTCAAAGAAATCCCAAATAAGGGTTTCCTTGCCAACTTTTGGCAATTTTTAAACAAAAAGAACATAAAAAGTCTACTGGTCTCTCTTGTTACTGAGAATTTATTTGAATTTCTTAGTCCAAAAACAGATGATTGACAGTGACACATCAATTGTCAAGTGTCATGATTAAAATTTCAAGGGAAATGGCAGAGCGTTTAAAATTTTGGATCTTGGACAAATTGACCATGTGCATAACCACCTTGGACACGTTATTTGACCTGTCAACTTAATCATGTCCTGACCAGAAAATGACCGGTCATGGTGAACACGACTGAGTGACTACCAATACTAATTAAAAGTAATAATAACTTTAACATACCAAATTAAATTTTTGCATTATTAACTCACCTGGACGAAGTTGAATCATCTGTGTGATTATGTAAAAAAAACACTTTTTCGGCTGTTGGATTAGGCCATGATAGTATACCTTTTTTATCGATACATCCTAAAGCCTAAAACAATAAAGAAATGAAAGTTAACAACGATTTTAGTAACTTTGTTTTGTGATCTTATTGAAACATATAATTCTTATATTTTAAGTAATTTTATTTTTGTAAAGTTTTGTACTCACCGTAACCCGATCCAAGAACATGCAATATATTCGCCGACCTAGTTAAAATTTCAGGTTTTCCTTTAATAATCGCCATAAAATTTGCACAAAATTCTGTCCTACTAACTTTAAGTTCACTGTGGTCAATTGTGGTGTTATCAGCATCTTCTTCAAGAGGATTTACTTTTGTGTCAAATTTAGTGGTGGCATCAAAAATTGTCTTAAACCTAATTACATAATTTAAATAAATATATACCCATAATGTCTTTAGATGGTTAGTAGACTTCTCTAGTACTGAGGTCACGATAGTGAGATTTGGGCAATAAAGAAAAAAAAACTACTTCTTCAACTCCTGCTCATTGTTCAACTATCAAATGATGTGGTATATGGTGCATTTTTTCCACCCTATCAAAGTGTTTGTTTATTTTTTTAATGCTGACAACTAAAAACTTGCTCAAATAATCCTTAATATGCTATTCAATACTAGCAAAACATCGGCTAGTTGATAAAATTCTATTTTTTCCCTTTTCCCTTCCTATTGTCATAACTTTTATACTTATTTTTGAGCTTTTGTTGCACTTTGGATGGAAATATCCCAGAAATCTTTATAACAAAAATTTATCTTCTTTCCAGAAGACCCGTCTTTCAGATGGTAGATATTATAAAGAAGGAAAATGTGTCATAACTAAATCTTGGGAGGGAGCGATAAATTAACGCAGTTTAGGTTTGAAACAATGCATAACAGTAATACAGATAAAACCACGAAGGGGCGAATACTGTGCTGCACCGCACTCACCGATTTGCGACTGTGGATCCTCCTTTGCTGCTAATCATCAAACATAAATTACACATGCCAATGACCTTGTTCGCACCTTTTGGTTCTATCTGTATAGTCACACTACCCACACATTTTTAACCGCAATGGGCTAGGTAGAGTTTCTGTTTTTTAGTAAATAATATATTATTTTTAATGTTGATGTCTCAATTCCAAGTGTATATATACATGTATATTTTATAAAATGCTAACAATTTGCAATTTCTAAAAATTATAAGGACTACCATATTAAAGCAATATGAAGAATTCTGTAATTACCTTGCCATGCCAATATAATTGACTGTATTCCAAACCAGTGGAAAAACCAGAGGTAAAAGTGGCAAAATAGCATTACTAGGAACGATAAATAAAGTATTCGAAACTAGGTATCTTCCAAGATACTTGTGAAAGTAGAAATACCTAAACAAATTCACTAGCAATACTAAAATAAAAGTAATTGGTAAAATTATTCTTTCTACAATTTTTATCATAACTAAATGCCTTTGCTGGTTTAATTGAGTTATAGGTTTGTCTAAGGCTTGCTCTAAAAATATCTTTAAGTTATTCAGGTAAGGGGTTTCAAGAAGACGATATTTCTTGGCCTCCAAAGGTTTACGAGATTTAGGAGCACTGAAAATTTCATTCGCATTTTGCAGTGATGGAGCATAGACCTCTTTGGCATGAAGAAGCGGATATTCGGAGTGCTTATCAATGGATTCGCAGTAGCCAGGACTTATTTGACCTACAAAATATGTTCATAGAATGTATTAAAGGCCGCAAAACGAGCTATATGTATTTTTTTGTACCTGGTTTTACTAAAATGATATCATCCTTAACCAACAATGACCAGGGTAAGTTAACTAATTTATTATCTCTATAAGTCCACTGCAAAGTAATACAGGGTGACAAAGGTGAACATATGTTGGGGTAGTTTTCCGCAGTCCAACAAATATTATTAATTTCTTTTTTTTAATTTATCCAATACGGATCGAACTCTATTAGGAACTTCATTATGCCTTAGCTTGTTATCATACAACTCTAGAGCAACATTTATCATTAACAATACTAGAATAGGTAAGGCCTCGTAGCCTGCTACATTATCACCCTCTAACAAATAACCTATGAGAAGGGATGTGGCAGCCCATACTCCAAAACAAATTGAAATAATGTTAATAGTTGTATGCTGACTTTTATAGTACAGAGCATCTTTTACCCATGATTTGGATTTTCTAGAAGTAGAATAAAAAATAATCTGTTAGGTAACAAGTAAAATAGAAATTACCTGCACTTTTGGGAATTTTTATATTGCTGGAGAACTCCGTCAATTTCAACATAAAGCTTATTTAGAGCGTCTCGTGTGTACAAACCAGTTTCCACATTATTTATTTCCATTTTTCCATGGTAATGATGGTAAGGTTATATTAGTTGACTTTAACCAGCACCAATCACAGAACCAGAACGAATTCTGTGACAGAATCAAATAAAAATCGCTGATTTTAACCATTAAACTATATCTATGATATAGTTCATTGATTTTAACACATTCGGTCAAGATGATCGAAATTGACATTAAAGCCTTGAATCCGACCAATGTGATATACAGGCGTGTTTCTTTGAGCTGATCAAAATGATCGGAATAAGCCTTATTAATTTTTAAACGTATTACGATTACATTTCTATAGTTATTATTACATTATACTGTGAAATAAGCTTCATTCACTTAGATCAATTCAAAGAAATAGTCTAAGGTTAATTTAATAATTCTCATATCTTTTACAATAAATAGATCACCCATTTGACATGACTGATGAGTCGCTACATAGATGGTCACCCTAAATTCATTTCTCAATTTCTATGATTTAAAATTACACCTTTCGCCACGTTTTGCTCTATCTCGATCTTTTATTCTCAAAAGAGCGAAATGATGTGATTGGAAAGCTTTCTTCGTTGCGCTCTCTGAGCTGAGGTCGGTTTCATATACAACAGAATTTGTTTCGGCGGAACTATTTTCAGCCAATTAAACGCTCCCACTTAATATCAAGCGTTTGATTGGATAAAAGTCGTTCCGCCGAATGAATTCCGCTGTATGTGAAGACCTAAGAGCTACCTCTTGTAGCCTCCGATTTTTTAAGAACACTTTAAGAACGAGCTAAAAGATATATCTGAAATAAAGTGTGGGGAATGATGGAATAATACGATGTTTGCACCTTAAATGAAAAACGCTACAGGACTAACAGTGTGCCTTTGACCTATATTTTGACTCTCATTAATTAATTCTTATTTTTGATTGGTTTAGACTAAGATTTATAAAGTAATAGATGATATTTTACAAGTTGTTGGCTGTTAAAGTAAAAATTATTTCTTCAATAAAAAACAGAAAAAACTTTATTTCCTATTTTTATTTTTAGAGGACTTCCGCAGCCAGGTATATGGACAATTTATTCTACGTTTTGTCCGAGTTTTTGGACTTTTTCAAAGGTTAAAAGCTAATATAAATTTTCTCTTTTAATTTCATTGTATGGACTGGTCTTATTTTGTTTTTCATAATTTTTTTATTTGGTAGGTATGTATGTGTTGTATGTGTAGTTCGACGAGTTAGGCAGAGAATTCTCTGAAGTTAAAATAGAAAATTTATATTAGCTTTTGCTTTTAACCTTTGAAAAAGTCCGAAAACTCGGACGAAACGTAGGATAAATTGTCCATATACCTGGCTGGAAGTCCTCTAAAAATAAAAATAGGAAATAAAGTTTTTTCTGTTTTTTATTGAAGAAATAATTTATAAAGTAAAGATTTATAAATCTTGGGTTTAGACAGATTATAGAAATTGTTTAAACCAATCAGAAATGAGAATAACGAAGATGAGCCAAAATCACATGCAAGTGAAAAGAATAGTCGTATTTTATTTGCACTGTGGATCAGGTCACTTCTGATCTAGATCAATTAGGTCAGCTATTTACGTGTTTTATTTACAACTGATCTGAAGTCAAAAGTGACCAAGTCAGTTCCCCCCTTGCAAATGCAGCTGCACCCATAGATAAAAATATTTTTCTATGGCTGCACCCCGGATGCATATAAGCATCCTTTACAGTCACACGGAAATGGCAGTATTTCTAGCAATTTCATTGGCCGTTTCAAGGCCACGGCATGGCGTGCTCATCAGATATCATTTTTAAAGGAGAATTCGGCACCGTGAAAATAAACAAACTATAATAAAGGGCAAGGAAAATCTTACTAATGAACTAAAAAAATACTTAAAAAAAAAAAAAAGTTTACGATTCAAACCCTGGACCTACCGCGTGCTAGGCGAATATCTTCTCTATCGTCTAACGAATTCATTGCTGACAAATGATTCCAAAAGGATGTAATACACTTTGACATGTCATGTAACTGCGCATGCCCTGAGGCTATCTTAAAACGGCCAATGAAATTGCGATTAATACTTCCATTGTCGTACGACTGTAAGGAATGCTTATATGCACCCCGGATCAAAGAATCACGTGATCTTTAGATCAGTAATGTAGTGGGGTTAGAAAGGCGGCAAACGGTAGATATAATCAGGTTTTGCATGTCACAACAGTTAATTTGCATATTTGTCATACAAAAATATCGTTTTTGCAATTACTGTATTTCATAACATAAAAATAATGGAGGTCTTAGGAAAGGAAAAAAGGCCAAGTTTGTTTCTGGATCATTTGTTTCCATTTTTTTCAGGATTTTTTTATAAGAATCTACGTAAATCCGATGTAACATATACAAAAAATTAAAGTGTGCCTCTCAAATACGCATGCGTGCCCGATATCCAAAGCTGCTGCACATTTTATTTGCGACTCGTGCAGGTCACTTCTAACCAGGGCCTCGATTCTTGAATTGAAGGAGTAGAATTATTAGGAGAATAAGAGAGATGGAAATATGAGTAAATAATAAATTAGACAGAGATAAAACACATCACTTCTCTCGGTAGATAACTGAAGAATAAGGCCCCAGCAAAACAAATGTGACAAGTGAACTGGTCATCGATGCAAATAAAATACTACACTACAAACTAATATGCTATTGACAATTTGTCAAACAGTGTAAAATGACAGGTAAACAAGTTATTTGTTGTTTTATAACTTTAATGCGCAAAAAAATGTATTAAATTTATTTTATGGTAGTAATTAAGTGTCATGATTATTGTGTAGTGTTATAAGTACTTGGTTTGAAAGCGGGGTAGCGATTAATAATAATAATAAAAGAAATAATGGAGGTCACGTGGCATAATGTTTTCATCTTTAAAACTAAATTTGTTTAAAAATTAGTAGTTTTTATATTTTGTGATAAATATATCAAAAAAAAAAAAATACAAAATCTACGTAAGTCGTATAGACAAAAATGTACAGATTTCCATACTTGTTTATTCAAGGGCAAATTTATTTCTGTTATCATTATCAGTACTTTCAGTACTGACTGGCTATCATTCGACTATTTTAAGAGTAATAATTTTATCAGATGTATCATCATCATATTTAATTTCACGTTAGAAAAAGATAGGTTTGTATATGTTATTGTCATAATTTATTTTAAACATATGTGGGATTCGGTAGGTATAATTATGTAGAAGATAACAGAGTCTTACAATAACATATTTATTTGTTTGTCTGGGTTTATCTAATTAGTATGTGAGTTATAATATTAAATCGTTAGTGATATTGCTTAATTATGTATAATTATTTTATTGAAATACGTACCTTTTTTCCAGATTAAGATTATAAAATGGATGTGGAATTTACAAAAAAAATAATAAGGGTATTAAAAAAGTTACTGGAGCCTGATTTTAAAGTTAAAAATGATGTTTATCTTAATTCATTGCTTACACATTTAACAGGCTCCTCAGGTGAATATAAACATTTTATTTGGGTCCACTTCCCAATTGAGGCTTATCTAATCATTAATGTTGCAGAAAATGGTGTTAAAGTGGATTTAGACATTCTCAATAAACAACACATCCCAACATGGTTGATAGAGGCTGTAACATTATGGGAATCTTTGAGAAAACTACCACCATCAAGTATCTTATCGTTCACATTAAACTTGGCAAGTTTTATATGCAAAGATGAGCAGACATTTGTTATGTTGAATGGTCATAACTTTTATGAACGCTTAATACAATTAATACGTATAAAACGAACCTACTACAGCACCTACTATAAAATTGGCATATATAAGGCTTGTTTCTTCACTTCTGGAACACAAGTCAGGTTTACAATGGATTATATCAACTAATTATTGGGCCGATATAATGTGTGTAACACTAGGAAATCAAACTATATATATCACAAAAGAGGGTTATAAATTTTTAGCAATGCTGCTTGACAAATCTATAAAAATAAATGAAATGTTTTGTTTTAATGTTGTGCAACTTGTTATGGCTCCATTAAGTGCAAATGCCTCTTGTATGCCTCGAAATACAATAACAAATGCAATAGAAGTAAGAAATCAGACCATGTATCAAACGCTATGTCCCAGTTTAACTCTTATAACACAAATCTTAGAAATATTTCTCGAAAACATTAATAAAGACAATTCGAAAGTGTTCTTGATGTTTACTAAAAAATTCAAATTGGAAGAGCAGATACGGAATGTACTACTGATAGCTCAAAATGAAGAATTCATTTTTGATTTAAACAAACTGTTATTTATTATTTCACTTTTTGATCTGATCCAAAAATTTGGAGGCAAGGAATATATTGAATATGAAAAAGCTTCACATGAAGTAAAACTGTTTGATATTTTTACGGACAACATAACGAAAGGTTCAGTACATAATGTAATAAAACTAGCTTATATAGGACACATTTATTGGCGGAATGTTAAAAGCAAGATGCCCATATGTGTCAGGCATTGTGACAGCCCTTTACCTGTATTATTTGAAAATCAGATGTTGATGGTACAGTTGTTTCCGATTATATCCGTTAGTCTAAAGGTGATGGGAGACAAGGAGGCGTTAAAAATATTAGACGAAGATGAAATACGTGAACAGTATGTTGACAAGATGTTAAAAAATGCCACGCCAATTACAATGAGATTATTTTATCACTGGCGGAATTGTTGTCAGGATACTTCCTCTTTATTTGATCATGCCACTTTGGCACTCAACTATTTGGTCAAATCAAAGAACTACTTTACAAGAGACCTCGGAATCACTGCATTTCAAACTTTGATATATTCTTTACAAGACAGCATGGATGTAGTGAAAAAACAACCACAACAGATCTCATTTATGACGAAACAGGGCAATTATTTTGCTCAACTTCTAGATACTATTTCAATGTTTATTAACGAGTTCAGTTTTAATTGGAGGGACAGCTTGGAGTCTTTCTGCGTCTTAAACATCGCCTTTGATTTTCTCAGCATACCAGCATGGTCAACTAAGGTTGGTACTACTTACATTCAGAGACTAAAATTGTTAATATGTTGTCAGTTGTACTGTTCTAAGGCCGTTTGTCATTTTACGATATTCACCAAATCATAGAAAATTATATAAAATATGTGTTTGGTAGTGATGTAAATTTGCCGGCTAATTTTATTTTTAGCATTTTTAACCGATTTTTAGCCGGTACAAAATCCGGCCAAAAACGGTCAAAATAATTCAATATACACTACATTGGTCTGGGTCTGACTTTTAATCTGATACCAAATATGTATATATAAAAGTAATATTTTATTGCATTTATTAAGTTTCAGGAGATATTTAATAAAATAACGGTACAATTTTTAATTTATTATTGATTTATCTTCAAAACCATCAATAATCATGTCCCAGTTAATTCTGTTTGTGTAAGACAGTGGGATAAAATCCATGGTACTACAACGTGGAGTATCTCACGCACTAATTTTTTTAAAATTTTGACAATAGCATTAGACGAAAGGATTGCTGGTGGTGACTAATATAAAAGTGTTAAAGTATACCGAAGGAGATGAAATAAAATATAAATTATATTATACTGAAGATCTTAAATTAAAGATTTAAAACTACAATCACAAAATTTTAACGATTTACTTCTTTAGATGGACAAAGGTCAAAAATTAGAGTGGAGAAATACAAGCATCTTCAGGCTTTGAAACAAAATCTTTTGGATGATTAACATCTATTCTATGATAATATCTCCTCTTACTGAATTTTATTTAATATGATTTTTCGTTATATTAATAATTAATAAATATTTTATTTGTTACTTATGCAAGTAGGTTTTTAATTTTGGCTTCCAATACAATTGACCACATAATAAACTAACATTTATTAAGTTTTTTTGTGTTTCCTGTAAATAATCTGGACATGTGGATTGCTTGTGAAGCTGATAATATGAATGCAGACATAATGCATGATTTTATTGATATAATTCAAGTATACTCACTTGTAGGGCAATTATTACTACTTAAAACTAAGTGAAATTAGCAAATTCGGTCAGATTTTGATTCAATTTCAACACAACATTTAAAAGTGTAAATAATGTATATATTAAATCTTTATGTCAACTACTGTCAGTTAACGGGAATTTTGGCAGAATATAGTTTTTAGGATAATTTTTTTTTTTAGCCATATTTTTAGCTCAAAATGGATTTTTTGCATTAGGCACATCACTAAATTGCATATTTATGAAATCTCTGTATGCAACCTCAAAAAAATTTCCCATTTACAGTCCAAAAGTATGTGCAGCCAATAACGTATTAGGTTCCACCTACTGTTAATTACACCAAGCTATACGATTGACGTCATTGAAGTGATAGCTGAAAAATGGCATTTATATGCTTGTTTTGTTTAATTATGGATATAATAAAATTAGTCCCTCTTGCTGTGATTGTAGTCTTAACTTCAAAAAACAAAAAGTGATTATTCTAATGGCTGTGGATTCGGCTATTTTTAAGTTTTTCATAGCTGGATTTTTTAAAGTTGAGGAAAATAACATTTCCATATTCTATTATAGGCCAAAGTTGATAATACTTTTTCCAATAAATCGTTTTGTAAGTTTTACTGTATGCAGTTACGGGATATTTTTAGTAATTTATCTTCTATGAAATTATTTGGTAAATATCATAAAGTGACAAACCGTTTTTAGTTTATTTTTGTGTATAGGTGATGACCTCAATGATGAGCCAACTGCTTTGTTATTTAATTTGTAATTATAATCTACAGACAACTCTTAATATATTATAAGTTTAGTTTTACTCCGGAATGTATATATGAGCCACAAAAAGCACGCCACACTACTAGTTTTATACTAAAATCAAAGGGATAGGTTTTTAAAATACCATTCTAATATTTAAATATTATTAGTGATTTGCTCTTATGGTGAACTGTGGGCACTTTATATAATGTAATTTTTTAAATTTTTAATAGTATCCTTTCCTTCCAGTTGGTAGTAAAAAAGCTTAAAGCTTGCTGACATAGGTATTTCAAAATATATGGCTCCTAACATGGCCTTATTGATAGACAATGTGAGTGACACTACAGTGGGCTTCATTGGACCCATGCTGTATGCCAAACTACACGATAGTTGCTGGGAGGTTAGAGATACTGCCCTTGAAGTTATCTGTACAATTGCAAACAATGCTAACAAAAGTAAGTTACTTATAATAAATTTCTATTTTATAATTTTGGTGAGGGTTTGAAACTAATACATCTTGTATAAATATTCGTTAAGAGTTTGGGGTCCAGCACACTTAGAAGAACTAAGAAAACTAGTATAAAACTGTGTTTTAAATGTCAGTTCTAAAAAGAGATGAATATTTTAAAAGGAATGCTAAATTATAAAACGTACAATATAAACAAACATTGATAGATTAATTTATTACATAAACAATGAAATTATTTAAAGTACAAACTTAGGAATGATATGAGGTTTGTTCCAACAGTAGTCTCAGACTAGTTTGAAACCGTCAGAAATATTCGCCCAATTAAGTATTAATGTAAGTACAGTGAGCTTATAACATAACAGGCAGCTGAGTGAATTCAGTTTCCGACTGATCCGAGATTGCTGTTGAAATATACAGGGTGAGTCAGTTTTTTGTAGACAAACTTTAACAGGAGATAGAACACATGTTTTTAAAAAGAAAAGTTCCTATAAACATATGTCGTAGAACGCTTCGTTTCCGAGATACAGGGTGTTGAATATAATTTTTTTTTCTCGAATTTTCATTATAACGAATATAAACGAATGCTTAGATTTTTCCCATGTTTGGGGGATAATGCCTATTAATTAAGGGGCATAAAACAAGCGATAAGAATGTTCAAAAACTTGCACAGTGGCGGAGTGGAGGGGGTGCTCAACCCCTTTTTTAAATAGAACTTCTACACCAATGACTATTTTTTAAAAAAACTGTTATTTTCATTATCTACATACAGTTTAACAAAAATAATGTCCCTTCTTCTGTTTCGAAATTCCTGTGCGTTTCCGAGTTATTTTGATTTTTAGTGTATGATGTGGTACTAAATTAAGTAATTTATTTATTATCAGTTATCGGCTAAATATTTAATTCTTTCAACGAAACCTACCTAAATATGGTTTGTTAAGGATTCTAAAAAGCCGAAATCTCTTATTCTTTATCTCTTTCCAATGTAGTCAAAATAAATATTTGTTATATCAAGCCATACTCAAATACAATACATACAAATACATACTCAAAAAATTCGAGAAAAAAAAATTATATTCAACACCCTGTATCTCGGAAACGAAGCGTTCTACAACATATGTTTATAGGAACTTTTCTTTTTAAAAATATGTGTTCTATCTCCTGTTAAAGTTTGTCTACAAAAAACTGACTCACCATGAATAAATTACTTAATTTAGTACCACATCAAACACTAAAAATCAAAATAACTCGGAAACGTACAGGAATTTCGAAAGAGAAGAGGGGGACATTATTTTTGTTAAACTGTATGTAGATAACGAAAATAACAGTTTTTTAAAAAAATAGTCATTGGTGTAGAAGTTCTGTTTAAGAAAGGGGTTGAGCACCCCCCTCCACTCCGCCACTGTGCAAGTTATGAACATTCTTATAGCTTGTTTTATGCCCTTTAATTAATAGGCATTATCCCCCAAACATGGAACAAATCTAAGCATTCGTTTATAAGTTATAATGAAAATTCGAGAAAAAAAAATTATCTCGGAAACGAAGCGTTCTACGACATATGTTTATAGGAACTTTTCTTTTTAAAAACACGTGTTCTATCTCCTGTTAAAGTTTGTCTACAAAAAACTGACACCCTGTAGAATAAAAAATGGGGAGCCTCCCAAAATTTTTAATCCTTTGATTTTTCATGGTTGGATTATCATAAAACGTTATTAATAAAATAAGTAATCTTTTTTCAGAGTTCCCTTCATATAGGAGAATCTTGTTGGAGGCCGATTTGCCTTCCCTAATATTAAAAATGTCTAAGCATGATGGTGAGGCCTTTGTGAGAACCACAGCAATAAAATGTATGCAAGAATTGGCCCAGGTGTCAGAATTTTGGTGCAAACTATCCGAAAGTGGTCATATTCCTGTAAGTACCTTTATATTTATTTTAAAAGCGGTCAAATATATTTGACATCTCATTATACAACAATACATGTTAAAAAAAAATACTTCATTGTTTAGCTTAGTGCTGGCAAAAATCGGAAAAATCCGGTTAATCGGTATCTTCAAAAACCAATTTCGGATAAAACCGAGGATCCAAATAATAATCAAATAATCGGATATCGGTTAACCGAATAACCGAGGATTCGGACATAAAATAAACCGGCTATTCGGTTATTCGAAAACTAACGAGTAACCAGTTTTCGGTTTTCGAAAACTGGTTCGGTTTAAAGCTATTAATAATAAATAATGGCAAGTGATTCTTTGGAAAATAGGACATTATGCGCTATAGAATGATTCTTATTTGACCACACCATTGGTAACTTTAAAAGAGATAGTGGTTAAATAAGTCTAAAATAATAGCCAATTCCTTGAAAAAAATACAGAAAAAAAACTCGAAACTATTGTAATTAGACATTTAGAGTAGTGTTATATACAGGGTGGCCCACCGAAAACAGTCCACCCGGGTTTATGCCATTTTGATATGTTAATAGCATTGTAAAATCACAGTTCCCAATGAGTGATAGAAAGAATAATCATTGTTAACATTGTAAAATTGTTTAAATGTTCTTCCCATTTTTTGCGTGTTTTTTTTTATTTAATTTTTTTTTAAAAGAATTCTTACAAATAAAACATGATTATTTTATTGGGTACTTCATTTCGAATGTGAAAATGTTGCTTTTTTTAATTTCATTGTTTTTTTTTTTCCAGTTCTAAAATGATTTTTTTTATTAAAAATATAAAAATAATTACTGTGACCATTAGAAAGTTATATTCTCATGTCGAAATTAAAAAGAAAAAAATTGCCTCCTAGGTATGCGCGATCCTGTTGGAAGTGCGCTAAAGACCGCTAAAACTTGCATAAATTTGTAGAGACCGGAAAACCTGTGGACAGCGTTTACTCCATAACTTACAAACATCATACAAAGACGTGTATAATGTAAAATAATTTAGCTGTGCAATACAGGATGTCCCATAATTAAGTTCCTTCCTTCCTTTTCGCTATAATTTTTTTGTCTTACTTTTATTAAACATTTAAAACGGAAAATGCACTAACACTAAAAACTGCATAAAAGTGCTCTTACTAACTTTCGATAGGAGCCATTGTTTTGAAGTTATTTGTATGTATTTTAATATTACAATACAAGACATGTATGCATTAATGGAAAGTAACTACTCATGTAAATAATTTTCTAATTAATATTATTTTAAGTTTGTGTCAGGTTCAGAAGATGATCAAGTATAAAAAAAATAAATTGGTTATTTATTAACATTTGTTAAATTGCATGCGTCATTGCTTAAAGCCATATTTTAAATTGCTCTACAATAATTGAAAATATTGTGAAATCGGTTTTTTAGAGGTATATAGTTAACTTCTATTATAATAATAATAATAATATTTATTTATTTGCCCAACAGAAAATCCACTTACAGGACAAAATGTATGAAATACAATAAAAAAAAAAAATATAAGGATACATAGTAGACTTAACTTAAACAAAGTAATACATATAACTATAATAATATAGCACTGGAGGGTGACAATAATATAATAATGACAGCAGTTTAGATCGAGTTATAATAATAATTAGTATTCAATAAAGTAGGTAACATAATAATAATGGTGGGATAGTTAAGCTGTGGATGAAAGTGTCTATGAATGGTTTCTTTTAAGGATAGAACTGAACAGAGATTAATATCACATAGATCAGATATGGAGTTAAAATTATGTGACATAACGTAAATAGGCGACATTTTAATGGCATTGGTTCTTGCATTAGGTGTGTAAAAAGAGATATTTTGTCTGGAATTGAAAATTGGCTTCTAAAAATTAAGGAGGATTATTGCATACCTATCCTGTATTGCAATGTTTAAATACAAATAACTCTAAAACGATGGCTCCTATCGAAATTTAGTAAAATCACCTTTTGTATGCAGTTTTTAACACCGTCTCAAATGCTAAAAAAAAAATAAGACAAGAAAATTCTAGCGAAAATTCGCCTTCCCCCCCCTGTAACTAATCCAATAAATCATGATATTTAGATACAAATTTGACAAAATATGTAACATTATGAAATTAATAAATGGTCCAAATTTAATTTTTTGCAACTTAAAGCGTTTCGATTTATTGGCAAATAACAATGTTGTACGGGGTTGTAGCTCCCTTATGAACTGATTTAAGGCAAATGCTTATGTACAAAACTCAACTTATTTTTTCTTGTTGTTCTGTCACCCCCTTGAAGGAAGGTACTTAATTATGGGACACCTTGTGTAATATATTGTTATAGTTTTTCTAAACCTCTAATATTAGGAAATCTATCAGATAATGTGAGTGTTTTGATGAGCCATAGCAGATTAAAATGAAATATACATTTTTTAAACTTTCATAAAATTCGATATTGTTTATCTGTTATAGATTAGATATAGTTCTTTAGAATAAAATATTAAAACATTTTTATTTATACTGCATTCATTATCTAACACAATCTAATTGCATTCATGATATAATAATTATTGGTGCCATTGACCGTCAGATATTCAAATCAGTTTCAAAAATTAACAAACATAAAAACAATAATATGGGGACAATAATTTCAAATATGGAAAACATGCTTCTATCTATGCCTGTGTCTTTTAAGGGGTTTTCCAATAAGACGTATCGGATGTTTTTTCAAATAGTCATAAACACCACAGAAGTTAGACAACCCCCAAATCCAAAGCCGAAGCTGTACGGGCGAGGGTTACATTGATGAAAACATGCGGACACAACCATTCCCACCGACATTGCCGGTGCCGGTGGCGGAATTTGAACCCGCAGCTACGATAGAGAGATCTAGGAACACTTGCTATCGCGCTGTCTAGCCAACTACTCCACCGAGCCAGTTAATAAAACACTTAAATTTAGAAAATTTTAAATATCTTTATTTTTAACAAATATTATAACCGATTACAATTATGTATGAAAAAACAATATCGGCCAAACAGCCACAGCAGCTTGCGAAGCACAAAGCCACCCTTTTGTCTAAATGTTCAGTCACATCTGAGCATATATTGTGATTCAATCTCACGAATTAGGCGTCGAATCCTTCGAGCTCGTGGATCGTTTGTAGATTGTTGATTACTTTTTACGTAGCCCCAAAGAAAATAATTCGGCGGCGTCAAATCGCATCATCTTGACAACACCGTTTTGTGAAATAATTTTGCCTTTGAACTTTGATCTCAATGAAGTCATCATTTTGTTGGCTGTATGGCATGTCACACTGTCTTGTTGAAACCACGTATCTTCCAAATCCATATCGATCAATTGTGGCCACAAAAAGTCGTTTATCATCACTATCTATGGTTTGCTGACTTCATTTTCTGTATGAACTGAATCTTATATGCGCATAAAGCCAAATCTTTCCTTAAAGTTTGCCACGTGGTGGTCTTGGTGATACTTAATTGCTGCGAATGGCATGGAATCGACATACTTGGATCTTCAGCCACACTTTCACAAACCGCGATAATGTTTTAACTGAACTACATGAATGAATCTGCACAAGCATCTATACATCTTGCAGATCCAATTTCCTCGAATTTATGCACTAAGCTGCGAATTATTTTGTCTGTTGGGCTATTATGCGGACCGAATAAATTACAAATTTGCAAAATGTACTTTTTACAAGACACGAATTTCCATAATAAGTTTTAACAATATGAACACATTGTTCTACTGTGTAGCACTCCATGACAGATTTCAAACACAATCGATGAACAATGTTGTCATAATAATAATAATTTATTCCGTCATCTGTCAAACATTTCTAAAAATATTTGATTGTACTTTTGGAAAATCTTTTAAATATGAATATATTGTTATTGAATAGTCGTTCAATTTTAGGAAAAAATAATCGAAATCCTCCAAAAGGAGACAGAAGGCATCGTCCGAAGCCAAGCAGCCACTCTGATAGCCACTATCTACGAACACCAAGATGTCCCCGCAGCTACATTGAGCCAATTCTATGACATCATGACTCACGCCGCCACAGCTGATCTGCACTGGGAGGTCAAAGTAAACGCTCTACACTTCTGGGAGAAAGTTATCAATCGTCATCTGATGCACCAGGGCATGATAGATGGCACATTTCCCAAGGTCACGTTTTCAAAGGAGCATCGCAAAATCGTGACTTTGAATGAACCTGAGGTTAGAAAGCGTTTAATAAAAGTTCTGAATCAATTAAGTGAAACCGGTTGTCTAGCAGTGCTTATAACTGCTCTGCAAGACGACTGTGATTTGGAAGTGTCCAAAACGGCGACAAAAATCACTAAAGACTTTGTTAAGTTATTGAAGGATTACAACATTGGTACCTGTGATGCAAACTTAAGTACACCACCCAGTCCGTTGATACCATTTAATGGGGTACCTTCTCCACCTTATTCATCTAAAACAGTTAGTGTTTCTACTGATTCTCAATATCACAGCTTATCGCCTTTGTCACAGTTGAGCCAGAATAGCATGAGTAGTAGTCCCATGGGTCAATATGACGATATGACCGATACCATCCTAGACGAGATCATCAGTTCACAAGATTATACTCTGTTAAAAGACGTTTTTAACCCAGGTGATCAGCCGTCCGACAATTATATCTCTTTGAGGTTCAGACAGGTTGTAACGCCTAATGATTTTCTAAAATTTACATACACAGATCTCGAATCGCACGCAGATGAAAGAACAAAATGGATGGATGGGATGAATGATTTCGGTTCACTGTTGGATGATATTTTAAAAGAGTATGATGATAATGATGTAAATAATATGGATTGTTATTAGTTTTTAAGTTTTTTTTATTATCAGAGTATTTAGGAACGTTGTAAAAATATGTCTAAACAGTTTAATATACAGGTTATTTATTTATATAAACCAAGAGAACGATGGAGATTTATTAACCCGGCAGCTGTGAGTTACATGTGCTCATGTTTTTTTTTAATTTGTGACAGTGATGCAGACTAATATTGGTATGTTGCACGGGAGCACAAATTAAGGCCATGTGACCCGCAGCTAAAGGGTGAACATTGTCAACACAAAAAAAATACCCTAATATGTTTCTTATCTGATGTCTACAGGTAAGTAAAAAGTAAATGGTACTTAAAAAACCTGTACAATTTCCATGGTGAACATTTTAATACTCTATTGGTTTAATATAATGTATTATAAGTCTTGTTGCATAAATTGCCTGATCGATCGAACATAAGTTGTTTCTGAGGTACAGTCCCATGTAGCTGATAAATCAAATGAGGGGCCATAGTTGTTTAAATGACTCAACTGAAACTGGCCGTAACATATTTTAGGAACTGTCATAGTTAGAAAGTCGCTTCTTTTTGGATAAAAGAAGTGTTGGTAACCAATTTTTGGCAAGAACGTGGAGTTTGCAAATGTGACTGGTAAGATGCCATTTAAGAGAGTACAGTGCCCATATGACACTTTTTAAAAGTTTGTATACAGGATATCAAAAAAGTAATCCAAACTTCGAATATCAATAGAACGTCTCAAAATAATTCCGGTTTGTTATATAAACTTTTGCAGAAAAGCAAACAAATATTCCAAGCGGAAAGAAGGTCAGAAATTGGTATTCCCAACAAAAAGACAGGTCAGCTTAGCAATATATCTAACCTTGATGTTTGGTTTATTTTTGTATTATCCACAAATTCCCCCGATTTGTTTCTGTAATTTACAAATGGCTTCGCATCATTATACAAATCATTAGTAAATAAAAACAATGCATGTGCCATAAAAACGATTACATACAAAACAATGAGTCATATATGTGCCACTAATTTAAAAGAACACTATACAAATCGTCATCACCGAAAGTGCGTCCTATATGTGCCACTAACTTAAAAGAAAAAACTACAAATTATCACTACCAAGAATGCTTCCTTTCTGTGCAAAATCAGGTGACTGAATTTACGTCTCCTCATGTAACTAATCTTCCGTAAAAGCAAAAAAAGAATCGCCACTTGCTGTGCAGGTAATGATGCAATCATAGTTTATATTTTATATTTATATTGTAATTAATATATCATTTTGTTTACTCAATTTTTATGGAAAAATAATAGGAATGTAAGGGCCAACTGTGGGGAAACATCAAATTCTCTGATGTTTAGTTATAACTAAAGCAGGAACATTGGGGTTAAATTCTCTATCGCAGGTAGCAGGGTCAACGTAGGAGGTACTGCACGAGTCCACACCACAGGTGTTATTGTTTGATGGCCGCCCATGCATGTTGGTGATATACCTATTGTAAAATATCACGCCGGTCGAGGCTTTGCCGTTTGCGAGTCAAATACACTGATTTCTTAAACAGTTTCCTAAATTAGACCAGTAATAACATCCTTTATTTCTTTATTATGTGCAAGACGCATTTGGTGGATTGGATTTACAGTAAATATAAGACATTCAAAGCAAACGTTATATAAAAAATTGCCAGCTACAGTTCCGTTGTGAGGGTTTCTGTATGATATCATTCTTATGTTGAGTGTGTGTAACATTCCGCCACATGTACCTATCAACGAACATTTTCAATTATTTTGGAAAAATATACCCACTACCTGTGAGATAAAGACATGACATCATGTAAGAGAACAAATTGCCATATTTAATTGCATGTAAAAGATTACAAAAAACAACGCTGAAGCAATTCAACAGCTAGTAAATCAAGCTATTGAAAAATTTTGCATACGTAGAATAATGTTTTAGTGTTAGTGACAGACGGGGCTACGTATATGATAGCAGTTAAGAACATCACGTAAAGTTTTGTGCTAATTTATTGCACATGACCTGTCTACTTCATAACTTTTACTGTGCGACAAAATATATTCGAAGCAGTTAATGGGATGTCAACAAATTAATAACAAATACAAAAATGTTTTTTTAATCACAAGGCATTACAGAATTTCTCAAATCGTGCTCAGGAATCTGTGAGCATCCACAGCTGATATTAACAAGATGGGGGAACTTGACTGGAAGTGGATTTTTATTATAATAAACATTTCCATTCTTCTTCTGAATAAAAATGCTGAGTTTTTACATGCAACTACATCACATTATGCAGTGCTTAAGTGAAATTCTACAAGTGATCTCCAGCAGTATGTGAATATTACATCTCTGGGTAACTGGGTGGACTCAACTTTTACTGTGGAGAAAATAAGACATGAGTAAGTCTGTTTAATTATCTTTAACCAAGTTAGTTATTTTAAATCACTGTGGTAACACCACTGGAATTAATACCAAAGTTCCAGCTTTAGTTGTAACATTTTAAAATTTCAATGTTTTGTTGTGCAAATTTCAAATTGTTATGTTTTCCTCCTGTTGTGGAAAAGATATATTGCAAATATTTTATTAATGGTCTAAACATAATCTGAGGAGGCTGCGCATTTTTGCAATTCTCAGATTTTTATTGAATTCTTTCTCTGCAAAACTTCATTCAGTACTGACAATCATGACTTAAAGTATTGCATGCTCCAATATTGAGATATGGCATAATATAAATCCACCAGCTGCCACTGATCATTGGCTATTACTCAGAAATAGTTTGCTTTTTGTCAAAGGTTTATATAACAGACTGGTGTAATTTCAACTTCTGTTGATCCCCAAAGTGTGGAAGATTACTTTCTGGACACCCTGTATTTACAATATTTACAGACATGCCGCCATTACTTTTCATTTTTTAAAAATAGACTGAAAAGAATATCGTATTCTTTATGTAAAACTACATTCCATACTAATAAAAATAGTTGTATAACTTAAAATATGTATGTAAATTGATATTTTTCAGTGTTGCCATATTGTAAAACTGCACCTTTTTCTGTAACGTTTTTTATTTCGATATAATTGCTTTTAATAAGAACAAAACAATTTTTTTTTGTCAGTAAGAGCATATTGATGATTCCTAAGTAAAATTATTGCATAGTTAACACACACTGTTTAATTTAATAGTTCGTTTTGAATATGTTATTATTTTGGTACATTTGAAGGAAAAATCTCCTATGTTCTTTTTAGATTGATACAATTTACATGTAAACTGACAATGTATTAAAGGTACTTTAAGTGTCAGAGTGATATCTTATTTTCTAATCATCGAATGTACCCGTGGTTAGTGGGTAGTGAATTTTGGAACACCCCATAATGCAACGTTTACTTAACCTTTAACCACATACTATATGCAGTTATTCATGTTGCTGTTGACAATTACAAACTTTCCTTTTTTAATGTAATACGTACCTAATGCTTATTTTTTTCTTTGCATTTGCACACCGAAAGAGAAATTAATTGAGAACTTCCTTTTTTAGTATTTACCACATTTTTTATATAATCACCAATACATCTCACCACATGATCAACATTACGTTTTTGTTGCTTATACAAATATAGTATGGTGATTTTGGCTCTTTTATCTTTGTTTCAGTATCACAGCGTTTACAATTTTGGTTTATCTTCATATTATATGCGTACAAAATGACTAAGGTTTGTAGTAATATATTACACAATTGTGAAACGTAATAAAGATGTTTGTTCATCGCATTCCTTGTACTAAATCAAATGAACAGTCGCAGAACAGTGTCTTCCCTTTTTTGTTTTAAAGGATTGTTTACGAATACTGTAGAAAATATGTAATAACCTAAGGGAAACTAATTTTTATAAAAATTACTTAGTAATAAAAAAATTGTAATTTTAAAATTTTTTATATAATTGCTGGTACAGATAAGATGCGATAACATCTATGTCTATTGTGATTAATTAATCGCCTTAATTAAAATTACAGGGTGTTTCATAGGGAAATGTAGATATGTTAACTGTGAATGAGGGACACCTAGGCGGTGCCAAATAACCCATGATTAATGAGTCTAACGACCTACTATACCAATATACAGGGTGTTTTATCGATTTTGCCTATTTTCTTCTTAAGCCACAGCATACGAACCATTTTGTATATAAATTTGATATTCAGTAGGTAACGTTTTACTTATTTTATCAACTCGATTAACATATTAACCAAAGTGGAACATGACATAATTTTAGAAATCTGTTTAGATATTTGAAAACAGCGAAGAAATAAACTAAATAGTATACTTCCTACATTTCCACAGTTAATTCTACAAGTTTTATTTTTATTTGTTAATACAAATTCAATTTTATATTTAGGAAATTTCATGAGGTAAGATTTAAAAATCTACTTTTTTATCAAATTAACAAGATCACTCATCTTTGAATAATTAAAACACCAAAACATGTTGCCTTGTCATAAAAGTATTTGAAAAAAAAAAGCACAGGTCCGACCTTAAATCAAAATATTATTTATCTTAATCATCATTTCAAACACCATGGATAAGGTAATTTTAAAAATAAAATAAAATGTTCACTTAATAGGAAAAGAAGCATTCAAATATGAATAAATAACTTTATTCTTTTTGCTTTTGAACTAAACCATGTACCAATGATTTTCAAAAATTAAGTGTAGGCATTATATAATTTGAAATTATAATTGACACAGGCGTGTTTCCGTTAATTTCTTATTTTAATCATGCCACAACATACTTTACATGAGAATGATGATGTTTTATATATTAAGTAATACATTATATTTATTATTTAATATGCTGTAGAAAAATAAGACATGCCCCGCTCTATCCTAAGGAGCATCGCGGCAAAGTTTTGAGATTTTTTGTGTCTTAAAATTGTGGTCTACTATACATGGACCAATATTTAATACACAATTATTTCGTGGTAATGACATTTCTTTGAGATGGTGCCACCTTCCCGGGCAGTAATGGCTCCTTACCTTCCGCCGCAGACGACGTCATCAGCAGATTCAAACAAGTCTGATGTGATAAATGAACAAGCGTCTATGATGATATTAAACACACTCGGTAAATCAAATTTAATCCCTGTAGTAGTGCGTTGCTCTGTATGGGCATTACCTCCCAGGAAGGCTGTACCAAAGAAATAATAATGACATGACAATAATACCTGAGAAAGTATTGTTATTTATGACGACGTAGTTGAGTGAAATATAACAGGGATGTGATCAGAAAACTGCACTGTAGGAGAATAATAAACAAATACTTTTGAAGAGGTGGTATGATCTATTGGTTCATTTTAAGATTTCTTTTACATCCATAATGAAATTTGAAATGTTTCTAATAAAAAATGAATTATTTTAAAAAGTATGACAATATTTGATAGAAGTACATTTTTACATGGAAACATGTTTAGTAACATTTTATTTTGCCAAACAAACCTTAGTAACTCATCGATGAAAATAGGAAATATTACGATGATAGGCATTTCCATTTTATTTCAAATTTATTATTTATTTCAATCAGTCCGAAATAAATATGAAATGCATAAATATAATTTTCATCAATGCTCCGACTTACTCTGTTTCTCCAATTTGCGGGAGTCGAAAATAAGAGCCCTTTTTTAATACACACAAATTTTTTATTAAATGATTTTAAAAAATGTGTTGATTTCTTTTTCCTGTTTGTTAAGTTTTTATAGGTTTATATTGTGTCCATTATTTCCAACAAATGTATACTTATGTAATTTTTTTTTTTTTGTTATAAAATAAAGGAGAAATTTGTAAATACATATTTTTTTAATTATTGTGTAATATCACAGCGAGATCTAATTTGAAAATATCAGCATAAAACAAAACTGCTATTTAATTATGCAGTTTCCTCATTGTCCATAAGGCTTAAACTAGGGCAAAAAATTTAAATAAAAGTAGAAAGAAATGCTCGAATTAAAAATAATTTATTCCGTTTATTAGATCCATAGCCATTAATAAACAAACATGTCATTTTCTATATTGTTTATGTACAGAAAATTAATTACGTTTTTAGTTAACAACTTCTGTTTATTGTTTATAATATCTTTCAATAAAACATGCACAAATTAATCTACTTTTTACAGTTATCACATCCATAAGTGTAATTTTAATACTGACACAATTTTGTCTCCATTGACTCCATTCCTCAGATCGATAGAGGTTTCACAAGAATTTAAAAAACTAATGTCTGTAAATTTCATTACCTATTTATAAAACAGTTGTTAATATACACAAATATATGATTCGCTGTGGTAGTCATTTTTGTCCCCATATAAAAGGTGATTCATTCCCAGTAAACAACAAAGTATGGGCCTTTACTGGTCATCATTTCCAATGAAGGCCAGGTAAAAGTTGAGCAAGGGTGCATACTTTTGTGTTTACTGGAACTAAGATTAGAAAATCTCAAAACTGAATATACCAGAGACCAAAATATAATGATTGAGCCCAATATGCCTTATTTAAATTTTGCTAGTTTAAGAGATACAGGGTGTTCAAAGTTTATTTTGAAATATCTCAATAATTTACGTTTTTTGGCATGACAAATAATAATTTGCAAGTAATTGATAGAGAGCACTAGTTATAATTCACTGCATTAATAAATTGAGGTATATTTTTTGCCTGTAGAATTATGGGCCAAATGAATTGAAAATCCGAAAAAAGCGTCCATCTTTACGTTAAAAATGATTTGTTTAATTTCAATATCTATCCGTTTTCAAAATATTTGCTCTTAATAGTTTCAATGCATTTCAATTCTATGCAAGTTTGGTTTGTTTACTTGACTGCTGTCATTCTTTTTTTTCTTGAGACTGAAAGAAAATAAACAATCTACTAACAGAATGTGTTGTTTTAAATATATTTTGCAGTTTTAAGAACCAATATTGGTTATTTAGCATCTAAAACAATTTCTTATTGTTTTATTTTGTTCATTTTGTAATCTTAAGATAGAGATGAGTTTGTATTTTACGGAATTGTCTCGTGATGTACAGGTTATACATGGAAAAAGTTCCATCGGTTTAGATGCTTTTATATTTTAAAAAAGACTTCACTACAAATAATGCACATACTACTTAAGGAAGAGTGACATTCAAAAGTCCTTGTGTCGCTTTGTGGTTGAGTATAGGAAGTCTTTTATTGTGACGAATTTTCCACAAGAGAAGAGATTCTTGTTGCAAAGATAAGAATAGGATCAATTATCAGTCGCACTATCAGAGATTTCTTACTATTACATTGCTATTTATTATTGGTCATATTTCCATTTTTGATTTTGTACCATGCTCATAAAAATGTAAATATATTGAGTTCCCCATTTTGTATTTGTATTAATGTAAGTCCACAAAAACACACGAATTATGAAAAATCACAAATTTAATGATTTTGTGGAAAAACGTGAATCAATCACCATAAAACTGGAGACATCACTTTGTTTTCTCCCAGTCTGACAACTGACAACTGTGATGTCACGCGTGCGTGACGTATTAACACAGGCACACAAAAAAAAGTTGTCTGTCCGGCAGACAAGACTACCGTACCCCATGTATTTTGGCCCTTAATATAAATCCGGAGTTGGTTTTAACGAGTATTAACTCTTGGTTGTTCCCTAACTTCAAAAAAACGTCTAAAAATCACCAATTAGCACATTTTTTTTGAAGTTAAGGAACAACCAAGAGCTAACTCGTTAAAACCAATTTCGGATTCATATTCAGTGTATTAAAATACTTGTCTGCCGGACAGACAACTTTTTTTTGTGTGTGTATTATTTATGAATATGATTTACCCGGCATACTCGGTATTTTAAGGATTCAAAATTGCATAAAACAAAATGCAGATAAACTTTTACATTAATGTTGTCCATAATTCTACAGGTAAAAAAGGCCTTGATTTATCATTATCAACACAATGAGTATAACTAACGCCCTCTATAAGCAACATTACAATTAGTTGCAAATTCTTATTTATCATGCCAAAAACAAAACTGTCAATTTTCAAGTTGATACTATGAAAACTTTCAAAATTGAGATTTCAAAATAAAATTCTAACTTTTGGATACCCTGTATATCTTACACGAGCAATATTTGCATAAGGCATGTTGGGTTCAATCGTCATATTTTGGTCTCTTAATATCTCCAAATTCAAGATTTACCATTCTTAATGAATCACCCTGTATATAAGAAAATGTATGAAACTGCACCGGTCACATATTTATAAAAAATTTGACTTAAAATTCTGTAGAAGCGTTGAATGAAGTAAACGAATCAAAAACAAATAGTGGCACAAGAGAACATACGACGCTACACAACTACCCCCAACTGACAGAATGAGAAATACCGGATATAAACGCGGGTGGCTACGGATTTTAACATACACGTGCGCCTCTTTATTCCTTCACTTAACGCGTTCGTCACGTGACCACGTCAGTTTGGATAATAGACAATAAACATAACTATAATACTTATGAATATGTCCTAAAATAAACGTAATTTATTTGAATGCAAATTATCAAACTGACAAGTTTTAAATAATATGTATTTGGGGTATTTTAAACATTAAAATCACCTTTAAATAAGCCTTCCACATTACAGAACAATATACATACTTTATAATGAAATTCATCCAACAAACGTTTAATAGTAATTGTTTTCTAACTTCTCACAATTCATTGACGATTTATTCTTCTAAAGGGGTTATGCACTGGAGGGTTCTTTTTCTGTTCTGTGCTGGAGGGATTATGTTGATATTTCGCATACCACCACAGAATTCAGATTGTGCATATACTCAATTTATAAATTTCGGAACGCGACTAAGTTTGCAGCGCCATCGCGGAAAGTATATAAACTATTCGCAGATGGCCTAAAATTCATTATCACCCGCGAATTATAATTTGAAACTATTAATGTTGATGAATAACACAGCCCCACAAAAAAAAAAATTTTCTGACCTAGCAACGAGATGAGTATATCCATATGTATTTTTGATCGCTGATTCCGAATCCGGGGTCAAAAAAAGTCGTACACCCCCAAAAAAAAATTTTAGAGCCAAAAAACACTACCTGAATCGTTTTGTTTAATATTTTTTGGAAAAATTGAATGTATTACGATAAAAATAAAGGTGAATTGCAGCGTTCACCCTATCGGTATGAAACGCACCCCCATAGAGGGTGAGAATCACCCTCATCTGCCATCAAACCAATTGATAACGACAATGACTGAAAAACATCTAAAGATGTTTAAGTTTCGTTAGGTTTGCAATAAACTGACGTAGAATTCACGTAATACCCCAAAACTACCCCTATATCGTTATGAAAAACAACCCTTAACTTCAATTACAGAAAAAAAGAAAGGAAAAAACATAAAATTTGATAACGATTTCATTATATGGATGTTCTTATTTGCAGAGATCCTTATGGCTAGGATATTAGCAGTCATTTGTCACCAAATTTTAATTCTTCTTTTTTTAATCTTTTTTTTTATGGTATCTTTTAACTTTATTTTCAAACGATCTTCTTACTGACTGTCGTTTGTGTTGTTCTTTAGTGTCTCTTTTCAGAGACCAACAGTAGTCTGCTATCATGTGAAGTTAAGGGTTGTTTTTCATAACGCTATAGGGGTAGTTTAGGGGTATTACGTGAATTCTACGTCAGTTTATTGCAAACCTAACGAAACTTAAACATTTTTAAATGTTTTTCAGTCATTGTCGTTATCAGTTGGTTTGGTGGCAGATGAGGGTGGTTCTCACCCTCTATGAGGGTGCGTTTCATACCGATAGGGTGAACGCTGTAATTTACCTTTATTTTTATCGTAGTACATTCAAATTTTCTCGAAAATATTAAACAAAACGATTGATTAAAATGATAACATCATTTTCAGAGCGTTATCTCATATCCCTATTCAGGGAGTGTTTTTTGGCTCTAAAATTCTTTTTTGGGGGTGTATGACTTTTTTTTGACCCCGGATTCGGAATCAGCGATCAAAAATACATATGGATATACTCGTCTCGTTGCTAGGTCAGAAATTTTTTTTTTTGTGGGGCTGTGTAATGATTGATAGTACGGGAAAAAGCAGACATGTTTAAGAATGGTATCCATTACGATAATTATATTCACGTAATCACTTTGTTTTAAATGCTCAATTATTGTTATCTCAGATTAATATTAATCTGAGGTTGTTATAGTTGTTTATTGTATCGGAGCCATGATTTTAATATAAAGTGACAATATTTATTATTGACGTAAATTATTCCCCAAAGTTAGTTTCAAACACGAGAAATTCAACTCGTATGTTCTTGCTTATCTCAAATGAAACCCCTCAGTTTAAGAAAATGAGGAGAGATTAGGTGGTGATTGACATATTTTGAAGTTGTTCAGAATTAGAAACTGAAGATAATGATCCAGTTTCAGATCGACCGACAGGATAAATATAAAAAAAATTAAAAAAAAAAAACATTTTAAAAAAGGTGCGCTGCAACTCTTCATCCAAAACGCTGAGAGAACCATAACAGATTCGTCTAAAATTTATAGGAGCCAAATTATAGAGGACAAAATTCTCAAAAAAAAAAAAAATCCAAGACGGTATATATTTTATCTTTTATAGTTTGGCCATAAGCCGCGCTCAAAGTTGTGTAATCAAAACTAGGGCCAGGAATCGTATTCTGATAATTGAAATATTCGAATATTTCACAACAGATGTAATCGAATATTTGGATATTCGAATATTCAAATATTTAAATATTTCCATATAATAGTCTTAGGCGAATTAGACGCTATCTTTGTATGCCTGCAACATCAGTCCCATCTGAGAGCTTTCTCTAAGCTGGTAATTTAGTTACTGCAAAATGTTCATGTTTAAAATCAGTAGTTAATGTAAAAATATTGTTACGTGTTTGCTATCCCCACAAACACCTATATTCGTAGATTCGTTGATTGAAAGTCCAGGTAACACTTACTCACTACTTTATTTACTAATTGGCAATTAACAACAATAGATTAATTAATGTCTTAACTATAATCACAATTGAACACGTAAGTCTCTTTCTTATTTCTTTATTCGGTCACGTTCGACTTCAGACTGAGGCTCGGCCCACCGTGTGTCTTATTTATACATCCGTTCACACGGTCTAGGCAATTCCAGAATATTCCCGGCCGTTTGCGTACAATTCCAGTCCCATCTAACCAGTCTACACAATCCAGTGGCGTAACACTGACCCCTCCTTAAGCCTGAACGTCCCGATCAGGCAATTCATTGTTCCCTGCATACTTGGCTAGTCTCTCTATATGCACCACCTTCATCTTGGATTTTGAACTTTGCCGAATTCTATATACAACGTCGTTTAGTCTGGTGACGACAGTGTATAAGGACCTTCCCAGGGAGGGTGAAGCTTCGGGGACCTGCCTTTCTTTCATTGTGGGTTATATAGCCATTCCAAATATCCCACCTGGTACCCTCCTGAATTAGCCTTAAGATCATAACGAGCCTTCATACGGTCACTTGTTATTACAATTCGCTCAAAAGGAGCCCTGGCGTTATATTGCTTATTTCTTTTTTGTGGCCCCATTCTTGCCGCGCAAACTTCACATTGGCGGCACGAGGCCTCCACATCTTGACGACTGTTTACCCAGTAGAAACGTTCTCTTACTTTAGTCTGGATTTTGTTGATGCTAAAATGTTCGTTAGACGTTCCACTATGCACTTGCTGAAGTACATTTGCTACGTGACACCTGGTGATTAACAATTTCAAAGTAACTTTCCTCCCATCTGGACTTTGACATGCTCTCTTCAGCAGATCATCCTCTACTCTAAGGGAGTCCCATTGTGCCCATAAAGCCTTCAACCCCACTGATTTATTTGAAATGTCCATCCAATCGGGTCGGGTTCCTCTTTCTTTCCATTTCAGAATGGAACCTGTTTCCTTATCGTTTAACTGCGTTTCCCTTAACGATTCTTTTGTCCAATAATCCGGAACATCAATCTTAACGGTATTCATTATTTGTACATTTTGCTGTTTTTCCTCACGGTGACAAGGCTTGCAGTCTTTCTGACACGGTCTTTTGGAAAGACCTTCTGGTATATTCCGCGAAGTATCAGCTCGTCAGTTTTCCTGCGGCTTCTCCATTACTGCGACCCTTTCTGGGCTGCGCTGACGACAGTTACTCTGAATATGGCCCATTCTGCCACACTTATAACAGCGCATGCCTCTTCCACTCTGTCGCCCACTACTTTGCTGTTGGTTTTGTCTCGGCTGGAGATTCGAGTTTATCAGTAGTTGCATGGTTTTTTGTACTTCGGATATTAAATCATGAATGTTGAGCTCATGACAGTTCCTCTTAATATGGCCCAATTTGCCACACTTATAACAACGGATGCCTCCATTCGGCCTCCCACTACTTTGTTGTTGGTCTTGTGTCTGCTGGGAGTTCGATTTTAGTAGTTGGGTCATCATCTTGTGTAGATCAGATAGCAGGTTCTGTGTTGTGTTGTTTGACTTGTGTTCCTCCACACTCACGGCTCGTATTCTCTGATTTGATTGTGTGGTATCCGTATAGGCAGCCTCAATCTCTAGTGCATGTCCTAAAGTCTCACGACTTCGCTTATGCCTGGCCAACTTAAAAATTCGTCTAACTTCCTGGTCCCTTACTCCATCAATAAATGTACCAACTGCTAACTGTTGAAATTCATCAAGATAGGCTAGATGGACTAATCTTTCTACTACAGCCTCGAACTCCTGGAGGCTTTCTCCACCTCGTTGTCTGCGTGATTTGAGCTGAGCCTGATATACTTGAGCAAGATGTTGGTCGCCATAGCTTAGTTCTAACGCTGCCTCCAAAATGCACGTTCCCCTCGACACAATTCACGTATCTCCTGTAGTTTCCAAATAGAATATTCTAGAATTTTCTCGAAATTGCATTAGTAGTCCTTTTTCTCAGTCTACAACACGTTATTACTATCGGCACTCCCGTATTTGCAGCTATTTCTAAATCGAATGTTCTAGAAACTTCTCGAAAAAAAAATCACTTTAAAGTCACTATTCAGTCTAGAAACAGTCCTCCAAACACTGTCCAGTAGCTTAATTCTCCGTGTTACCACTAATTTCTGAGAAGAACACTGCAGAATCTTCTTGAATATTCCAGAAATTTCTCTTCCAATCCACTTCCAACACCAAATTGTTACGTGTTTGCTATCCCCACAAACACATATACTCGTAGATTCGTAATACTTACTCGCTGCTTTATTTACTAATTAGCATTTAACAACAGTAGATTAATTAATGTCTTAACTATAATCACAATTGAACACTTATAAGTCTCTTTCTTATTTCTTCTTTACTCGTTCACGTTCGACTTCAGACTGAGGCTCGGCCTACCGTTCACACGGTCTAGGGCATTCCAGAATATTCCCGGCCGTTCGCGTACAATTCCAGTCTCATCTAACCAGTCTACACAGTCCAGTGGCGTAACAATATTGCTTCCTCAGTGGCAGTTTAAAATTTTTGGTTTTACCCTATACGTTTAACAACAGTTTTAAGTGGTTTATATATTTTTTTATTTCATGTACATTTTTCTTTGTTATAACAACCTTGATTTTTGTTGTTGTGTAGCTTACATTTATAATAAGTAATGCAAACATTAAGCTTGTTACGTGATTTTACTGTTAATACATTTTCTGGGTAATTTCGTTGTTTTTTTAATTAATTTGATAAAAACAACATTATTTACTTGGACGGAAAATCGAATTAACCTTCGAATAGTCAAATATTCGAATAGTTGATTACATACTCAAATATTCAAACAGCTAATAAATAGGTAGCTGAATATTCGAATATTCAGATATTCGAATATTTGAATGGCTAAATAGTCGAAAAAGTTTGAAATAACTGAATATCGAATAATTCAAATATTTGAGTAAGAGTCTGAACGAGTATTCGAATATTAAAATTTGAAAAAATTCCTAGCCCTAATCAATACCCGTTGGTGGGCGCGGAGCGGTGACACTCTTATGTTGTTTAATTCATTATGTACATTTTATAACCATTTGAACGAGTCCAAAAAATTCATGGATGTTCTACGCAGTAGAGAAACTTTCCGCGATGAAAAAAATTTTTCGACCGAAAATTAAAATTTTGACAGCTCTGCGAAAAAAAAAAAGTCAACTAAATTTCATCGAGATTTTAACAGATATAAAGTTAAGGTATCTTGGTATTTATCATAAACCAAAAAAAATTATGTGCAAAATGAGGTCTTTTAATAATACTAAATCTGATCCCTTGGTATTTTATTGTAAAACGTATATTTTCGCTATAAAAAAATTCATAACTAAACAAAAGGATCATTTTTATCAATCCCTTACATGAAAAATTCTTAACAGTGTTGATTTATCAAAAACAATTTTCCGATAAAATTGAGAAAAAATATTTTTTTCGCGGAGCTGTCAAAATTTTTATTTTTGGTCGAAATTTTTTTTTCATTGCAGAAAATTTCTTCACAATGCAGAGAACATCCATACATTTTTTTCAATTCAATAGTTATAAAATGTACGTAATGAATTAAACAACTAAAAGTGTCAATACAGCCGATCCCGCGGGTCGCGGGTTTTGATTACACAACTTTAAACACGGCTCACAGCTAAACTATAAAAGATAAATATATATATCATCGTGGACTTTTTTTTTTGGAGAATTTTGTCATTTACAACTTTTGTCCTATAAAATTTTGACGAATCTGTTATGGTTTTCTCAGCGTTTTGTGAGAAGGGTCGCGGCGCACCTTTTTTCTTTGCTTGTCCTGTCGGTCGAATATGAAACTTTGGTTCATTATACTCAGTTTTTAATTCTGAACAACTTCCAAATAATTTCAATCACTACCTAATTAATGTCAACGTAACATAGGGAAATTGCAATTCCACTTTATTGGACTAATTTAGTAATATCCTTTGATAGAATTTAAAAGTTTATTCTATATAAAATATGTAATAATTACAGACGGCTCCTTGTAAGAAACTGACTGACGTTGGTGAGGGGCATGGTGTAACTTACAGGCTTACCGATTATATCATGTCCACTAAGAGTTGTTTATGGTTATCAGCGTACACTTGCATCATTAACAAAGTTTACAGAATAAGATATTAGATAATGACAGAAACTACCGGATTATTATTATGAATAATTACTCATTACTCATAATAATAATCCGGTAGTTTCTGTCATTATCTAATAAACATTTTATAGTTCCATCTGCTAAACGTCTACATCGAGATGTAAATATTAAGGCGTATTTTCAAAATGAACATTCTACATCCAATAATATTTCCATACGCATAATATCGTTCTTTACTTACACATCCATCACTTAGGCACTTCTTAATATTACCTACGCAATTTGTCAATGTCCGAATTTTTATTTAACTTTAAATCGCTGTTAAAATTTCCCTATTGTGAACAAAAAATAAAAACAAATAATTCATCTTAAATACCATATGGATTTAATACATAAAATTACAGGCTATACGGATACGTATTTTTTTATTAATAAGAGATACATATATTTTATTTGGTGTCCTTTTATGAAACCAAATAATCGTAATTCCTATTAATAAAAAAATACTTATCTATATTGCCTGTAATTTTATATATAAAATCTATCCGGTATTTAGGTTGAACCGTTTGTTTTCGTTTTTCAATATTATTACAGAAAAATTTTAACAGCGACTTATAGATTTTAGTCGGATACTTGGTGAAAACGCACTCTTAAAACGTCTTTAAATTTCTAGACAAGAACACCACGGTCATATGTTGACGTATGTAACGTCATATTTACATTGTTCAGTATTTCAAAAGATTCTGATGGAGATAACCAGTAAAGAACGTTTCACTTTTGCCATTGAATATGCTTGCGAAAATATTGTATTATAATCACGTGTTTGACTGATCGCTGGAGTGAAAACCTGTTGATATGCGAAATGGCGCATGTCCCTCTACTGCGTATGGTAGATTACATTACAACGGGCCTGCTTTAAAATATATGAATAAAAAGAACGTGTATATCTCGCCAGATCAGAAGCTATGCAATTTTAGACGAGGATTGCGTGTGGTGGATACCATCCTTCGAAGGAGATGTAAAGCAGACCTATTAAGTAAAAGATTTCATTTCTTCGATAAAGAATATGTCAACATAATTTCTGGGCTGGGGATAGCTGTCTCCTGGCCGACGTTAAATAAATGATTATCATCGCTTGCAAAATTAAAATCACTTAAAAAGAAACAATTTTCGATCAATATGGAATAAGGAGTTGAACTTTTTTCTGCAGTTGAGGTTATTTCTTTCATAAAAGCCACCAGCTCTGTTAGTCTTACGAAGAACAGTGATTTTATGTAGATAATGAATTATTATTATTTTGTTAAGCATATATACGTTTTAAAAAACCTTTCGAGTTCTAAGTAGTAGTATTTTGTGCCTTTGGTTAGGTTATAATGGCAAAACTAAATTTGTGAGGGTAGAGTAAATGGAGGGAAAGTTGCAAAAGTATTGGCTAGATGCTGTGGATGAGACTCTCAAAAAGTAGTGGGTAAGTAGGTATATGATAATAAAATCATAATATTGTAGGGAAATAGCGCGATTGTTATTGTAATATATGTTTTTTGTTAAGCAGGTTATTTCAGTTTGCATCACAAAATAATATACTGTACACGTTTTAATATGTGTGCATGACCCAACGATCACTACTGTCTCTTGGAATTACTGGATTTGGGATTGTGACTTTATTATATTTTTGCAAAATATGTAACAAATTTAATTCATTATTTTTTTCGTAATTATATCGTTCGAGGATATTTACTAACGTTCCAGAGAAGTGAAGTCATAACTGCTGACGAGAAACATAACCACTTTTTCGCGTTTATTGAATTAAATGTGACAGGGGAGACGGGGGCACAGTGACGATCAATTAATTCCAAAAACAACCTCGTGACCAGTCTGATCACGCGTTTTCAATAACAAAGGCCAAATGTCTCCTATCTTGAAAATTAAACATGTGCTTGTTTGTGTGCCACTGCTTGTGCCACTGGTTGAAATCAATTAGACTAAATTATTATAGCTCGCCGTTAAATAAATACACAATATTTCAATTATGTGTATCAAATCATAATCTATAATAAAGAATGAGTTGACAATTCGGTTTTCTTCCATAGAAAATTTTACGTTAACGAATATATACCAGGTGGTCAGAAAAAGGTCATTTCAGTTGTCACACACAGAGCGGCCAACAAAATCGTAATGATAGTAGTAATTCAATCAAGAGTACCATGATTTAGAATACTCTGAATGCCGTATACATTTCAATCTGTGACATGCTTGATTGTTTTGGTTTGTTTGCATTTCATTTTCATCAAGGCATATCTGATTCATTATTCTTAACTTAATTCATACACGTTGTATAGTCATACATTTTTCCGCTACGAAACGTTGGTAGATTTTTCCTTCTGAATCCAATTTGGCTATTTTTTAAATTATCTATCGGTTCGTCTGTCTGTTTGTAAACACACATTGTATTTAGAAATCACGGCTTACTATTGAGGCGTTTCGCCAATCAAGTTGGTGTTGTCTGGAGATGATTAGAACTCAGTTTCAATCATCATCTGGAGATGAAACTACTTTAAGTTAGTGTCCCATCAAAGTTACTCACTCTGTCTGGGAATACAACAAACCTATCAGACCAGTAATTTCGATAAAAAATTTAACATTCGGTTTCAAGATAATTTAAACTTCATTCAACTGATTTTGTTTTATTACCCTGATGAATTCTGAGGAGGGTTGAACATGAAACTTTAGCGGAAAACATAGTAACAGTTTGTACAAATCCAGTCACCATTTTTTGTGTAAAATTTGAGTTATACGGTTAAAATTAAACATTTTAGTATTAATTTATTTTCTTAGTAATAACATATTCAATTTTCTCAAAGTGTTTTATGTATTTCATAACAAAATTATCAACTCGAGAAGAAAGTTCTAATTTTGTTACGTAAGAAGGCCGTTCTCAATATTTTTTTTAATTTGCAACATTTTTCTGCTCCGATGCTTAAAATAAAGCTGTAGTTTTCTTTGGTTTTTATTAAAAAGGAAATGCATTTTTCTAAATTGCCATGCATTCAAAAAAAAAAAACTAATTCCAGCGGTCAGTTCATGGTCTATGAGCAGCGTCGGCACAAGCCGGGGGTAGCTGCTAGTGAGGCCACTATGATTACTTCCTCCGTATTTCTACATAATATTATGCATGAGTGGTTTTTCGTCATAGGGGTAGTCGATATGGTTATGTAATGTACTATCTGCATACACCTGGTGCCGGTGCATTGCACCTGGCCAAGGCGCTTATTATTATTATTGTCTTTGCCAAGGATAAAGGCCATGTGGGCGGTTTACTGTTATTTTATCATTATGAAACCAATTAATATAGCAAATATTATTTTTGATATTGTACATGTAGTTATTTCCACTTCTTTTATATTAAAGAATTACCGGATACTCAATGCAGATTTATTTTATTAGTACAAAATACGAATTTAGATTTTTATTTAGTGTCCTTTGCAAAAGTAACTTTTCGTATTAATAAAATAATATATAGTCACCATCATTATCAGATTTGCCTATGACTTGACCTATTAAATGTGCGCATTAGTTAAAATGGGGCCATTGTTTTTGTTTTTGGTTATCATTCATAAAAAAAGTTTAAGACTAGATTTAATTCATCTCAGAGAGTCAAATAAATGTTAATCCCCTGTTAATTTTCTTATTTTTAACACAAATAGTTCGGCCAAAAAATGAACTTGAACCACCATCATCAAATGTGATTTTTTTCCTCGATGATGGTTTACAGCTACGAAACGTTTAGCAACAAAACAGTTTAATACATCAATAAAGTCTGAGGTTCAAATGCTACAAAAAAAATGCAATAAAAAATGCAGGTCCGTATTTAACATAACATACTTGATAGCCGCGAAAAACGAAACGTCTTATAAAAAAATTTTTTACTCTAAATTGTAAATAATAAATTACGTCAATGAAAAGGTGTTTTCAGTTTTTCGATATTTCTTCAAATAACACCAGGAAAAATTTAAAAATTTTACTTTTTTTTCAAAAAATCTCAAGAAAAGCATGATATATTTTTGCTTTCTTAACGGCTCCAAATTCTGCTACTTTGTCCCAATTTAACCGATGCTGTTTTTCTTACCGTTTCTGAGATCCCTGTATTGAGAAGCGAATTTGTTACAGCCTGTATATAACTGGACATAGAAAAACTAAAAATTATCTGCAACATAACTCCCATTATTTTCTATGCATTTGAAACACCGCCTCAATAAATTGGATTCTTTCATCCTCATCCTCATTAAGCAAATTTATTGCCTCCCCTATTAGATGTTTTAGTTGTTTAGTATCCCCTGAGAGTTCTTCACTATAAATATTATTTTTGAGAGCACTTCAAAGATAAAAATCTAGAATATTTAAATCAGGACTCGTTGCGGGCCAGTAGAATGGACCATTTTCTCCTGTCCAGTAGGATATTTTTGATTTAAATAATCCGTGACGAGACATGCAGAGGAGTTCCGTTTTGCTGCCAAATTGTTATCAACTTTAGTAAAAATTGGCAAATCATCCAAGCATCCTCATCTTGCTGTTGCAGAAGATTGAGATAAACTTCGCCGGTTTATTAAAATATTACCAATTATTTTATTTTTGTGTATTCCACACCATACATTAATAGTTTTGCGACCTTAATTTTTTTACTTTTTCAACATGTAAGGATTTTCTGTATTCCAATGATGACTGTTATTTATTGAGAAAACAATATTCTCTGTCGACGGTCATTTTTATTCAATTCTTGAACAAGAGTAATATGGAATGGTTTAAATTTATATTTTTTTAAGGTCTGCATAACATTTTGACATATTTCATTCTTCAGCTACAGAATAAGTACAATAAAATATTCATCTGCATTTCCACATCAAGAAGTTTTCTTTTTCTGCTAGCTTTATTTTTTTTTTTAATTATTTTTACAAAATTTATTATAAATTTGCTTAAATGTCGTTTTAGCAGGCACAGTCTGATTTTGCTATCTTGTTATAAACTCTGCTTTTGAAGCGGTCATGTTTTTATTACAATATAAATCTGTTTCTAAAATCTTACGCCTCTCTTCCAATTTGTAGTTATGATTGATGTATGTTTCCCCAGCACTACATGATATTATTTTAATAGATAAAACAGCCACACTAATTATAAACTCAACAACTTTGACAGTTACAGAAATTGACTGAAGTTTAATTGTTCTCATAGCCTACTATAAAATTTTTAGTGATGTATTATTGAAAATTAAATTGATTTAGGTAGGTCATTGGTAATAACTCAAACTACAAT
Organism: Rhamnusium bicolor; assembly: GCA_029963845.1. Taxonomy (NCBI): domain Eukaryota; kingdom Metazoa; phylum Arthropoda; class Insecta; order Coleoptera; family Cerambycidae; genus Rhamnusium; species Rhamnusium bicolor. Next base: position 205,735 of record JANEYF010005386.1, on the reverse strand, counting down.
TTCAAGTATATAGGGTGTTTCATTAATAAAAAACATGATTTTTGTTCCACCCTGTATATTTTACACATGTTGAAAACGTTAACAGATTACATTCAAAATCGTTCAAGGTCATTTTTTGGAGGAACTGGGTTAAAAATAACAAAAATAACAGGGGGGTTAACATTTATGTGACACCCTGTACCTATACAGGGTGTTTCACTTTTAATATCGAAAATTTTAACAGTCGATAGATCGGGATGAAGTTATTTTGTGGTACAAACTTTTTAAAGATAAAATGCTCATTCTGAACTTCGTGGATAAAATATCTCAACAAAAATGCAAATCAGCTTAGGAGAAAAAAAAACGCAAAAAAAATGCGGGCCCTGCAGAAAAATAGTTTATACCACAAAATTTCAATCTCGACTGTTACATTTCTCGGTATTAAAAGTGAATCACTCTGTATAGACTACATTTCAGACGCCGATGAATACAGCCCTTTTAGACTGATATTTTTCGTTTAATTTTCAAAATTAAAAAGAGGGCAACAGTATGACGTCGAAGTTCTTTGATGCTTACATTTTTACCAACGCATTCACCATAAACATCTTTTTTATGTATCGTTTATACATAAAATGAAAGAGTTTGAAAAGTTTTTCTGTCCACAATCATTTGAACATTTCATAGAATTAGATCTTAAAAATAAAAAAAAAGTGCAAATAACGATAGCAAATTTTAATAAAATATTTCCGAATTCTACAGATAAATTTATTTAAATCCAGTATCTATCTCGTTAACGTTTTAATTGTTTTGAGGGGGTTTTCAAAACAATAGACACATATTTAAGAAAATATTATTGAGTTGCTAGGTAAAAAGAATTAAAAAGCAATAATTATAACACAGTTTAATGTCTTTTTAAATTAATTGTAATCGAATAATTCTTGCAAAATAAAAAAATCATGTTTTTAAGACGCTGCATTTTCCTTGCAATATTTACATCAATTCATTCAGCAAAATCATAAATAATAAACAAGAATCGATAAATCTACTTCAGGTTCAGATTTATTTCGCATTCTACGTTAAACTGGATAGTCCATCATCAATTTCCGATTTCGGAAAGTCATCTTCGCATTGAATTGAGTGAATTAAAAATAATTCCTTTCGTTTGATTAAAATTATTAAATTCGTTACTGACACCGGTGTCGCAGTTTGTTGAACACCGCTCTATCCGGCCTACTCAAAGGTTCCAAGCTCAAGCTTTTTCAGGCCTTTCAGTTCAGTTCAGAGTTCACTGAGTCACGTTCAGTACGGTCTAGTCAATGGTGCCTTAAACAGATATATATTGAGGAAAATAATATAATTATTATTCATTATTTATAAACAGTGCGCTGCTATTATTCATTTGTTTTGGATTCTTTAGACAGTGTTGTTTATATTAATTAAAGCAGTTCCTTTCTGTCGCAAATAGATTTAGTGATTATTTGTGATTATTTATTATCAAAGAAAAAGTAGATACTTCGATATATTTCAAATTATTTATTAGGTAAGTTGTTATATTTTTATTAAAATATTTAATCTATGGAATATACCTAGTTAGGAAGGAAAGCATGTTTTTTATTTATATGTAGGTACCGCTAGGAAAGCATTGACAGAATGTAAACTTAATGTAAGAGAGTTGTTTTTTAATTTATGTTGTTATAATAAAACATGTTGTTAATTGATTGTAGTTATAAAAAACATATTTTTGACAATAGTGTTATGCAAAGTCGAGATCTCTTCAAATTTGTCTTGGTTTTCTGTCGCTTTTGAAAATGTAGATGTTTCTTCGATTCTATCTCGAATTTATTTCGAATAAATAAATCTCGTCTCGAGATCTCGACTCTTATTTTCGCTTCTATTTTAATTAATTAAACTGTAGGTAGGTACGTACCTATTTTTTTCACTGAAAATGATTTATTTTCATTTTATATGTTTTATTACTTTGTTGGATAAGTTTGTAAAGCATTTGTTTTTTATGTATTTAACAGTGCCTATATTGTAGATTTTATTACTTTATAATATGTTGATTATGAAAATCTGATCTATAATAGGTACAGGATGTCCGCGCGAAAACTTCCAGTATAATATTTTGGTCACTTTGTATGACATTACCTGACATTATATATGATGGGAACATTATACCGTAAGCGTGGTGTACTGCAACTTGATTGCATGACCTCTGTCACCACCAACCTCGCAAATTTAAATGATAGCTATCTTATAGTGGGTGAACATCACTGAACTAAAAACCATCAACTTCCAAATAATAATACAGACGATTTTCGAACTCATCTAACACAGATTCGAAAGTTTGTGGCGATATCCTTCGTCACACACGAATCATTCTCTCTTGTAGGCATTCTACGGTGGCGTTACGGAAAACCCGGATTTTTAAAGGCCCCAAAGAAAAAATCTAACAAGGTTAATGTCAGGAAAACGTACTGGCGTGCTTGGATCTCTATGTATAATCCGTCCATTGGGGAAAGTGTTATTTAAATACTGTATATTGTTTGGAAGTCGGCGAAACTTATTTTCAAGGGCGCCCGGAACGCAGGGCAAAATAAGGCAGTTACCACCCCTAGCAAATCGTGTGTATTGTGTTTTAGTTTTATATTTTCAATAAGAAAATACTGATTGTAGTTTATGTTTTCACAAAACAACTAAAATTATTGTGTTTTTGTCTATGACCAGGTGCCACACCCCAACTTTTTTATTTATTTTTCAAGATAAAACTTTGAAATTATGGTACAGCATAAAAAGACATTTTCTGACTTAACCAGACTCAAAAATACACTTCCGGCTTAACCGGAAATACTAGTAACCTTATTTTAAATATCCTGTATATTTTTTAAACAATCTACTTACATTCGATTTACCTTTACTACGATTTTTCAAAATCAAAATCGATTTGGAAATGACCTTGAAAAATGGAATTGTATGTGATTACTAAATGGTCATGAAAATCTAATTATTTAAATTTATGATACTTGGTAAATAGTTAGGTATTAACCGAAAGGTATTTTTAAATATTTTTCACCCAAAACAAATGACTGTTTTAGCAATTTAATTATATTATGGTGTTTTTTTTTTTTAATAAATTATTTATAGAAAAGCGAACAGCCAAAACTCACTTTTTTTAATGATACCTTGTACATTTTTTTTTACGTGCATTAAGTAGAGCTGTAATTTAGCTTTCCAACGCAATTATAAATTAAAAATCGGTCTATAAATGAACGTAAAACTGTAGTTTGAGGTTCGAGATGACACAATGAAGATTTACCATTTTTGTCAGTAATTAATTAATAATTAAGAGAATATATAGTATGCCTTGAAATGTCTAAGATCAAAACGCCAAATTAAGATTGTTTTGGATGAAACATGTTTAAAATTAACCTTCGGTTCATACCTAGCCATTTACTGAGTATTATAAACTTAAATATGATTTTCATGACCACACTAGTAATCACATACAATTCCATTTGTCAAGATCACGGTTAAACCGGAAGTGCATGTTTTGGTATGGTCAGGTTAAAGAATATGTATTTATGCCAAATATCCTGTAACCTAATTTAAAATTTTCATCTTGAAAAATAAGAAAAAAGTGGGGAGTAGTCTCGTTGGCACCCGATATATGTCGCAATTCTGGAATTGCCTCTAAAAATAACAAGACATTAAAACTGAGAACATGTTTTTTTATGTAATGTAAGAATTTTTTACATTTTCGCCCCCCTCACTCGTCAAATTTTATTTAAAAATCTTTGATAGCTACGAATATGGAAAATGAATCTTTAAGTGATTGTTTAAAATATGATTATACGCTTCAAATTAGGGTTACTGTGCCTAAAAAGTCATGTTTTACCAAAATATCCGCGTGAGCGATAATGTAAATAGAAAAGAAAACAATTTTATTATTTTACCTGCAAATTTATATAATAAAATTCATAATACATCACCGCGTATTGAAAAACTGGATTTTTACGCATAATCGGCAAGTTTAGTTTTATTTTGAATCACATGTGTATCGACCAGTGGCGGCTTCTTGTGGGTATATCGGTAATAAATATCTGATGTGGCCAGCACACAACTTTCTTATACCAGTATATATCATCCTGATAAAAAAAAATCATTGTGTTTAATTCTTCACTTACCTCAATTAAATTTTAATAGCGTACCTTGAATGTTTCATTGAAATTTTTTAATAATTGATTATCAGCGTCATTCGATACTGTCAATAATAACACTGATGTAGTTTTCCACAAAACATCAAAATACTATACACTGCACTCGACGCGCGTTTCGCCTACCAAGTTGGTATCATCTGGATATGATTAAAACTTATTGATAAATAATTGAGTTTTAATCATCTCCAGATGATGCCAACTTGGTTGGCGAAACGCGCGTCAAGTGCAGTGTATAGTGTTTTGATGTTTCGTGGAAAACTACGTCAGTGTTATCTTCACATCAAAGGTTCCAACCCACTCCAGGACTCTCAATAATAATTCATGTCATATAGAGGGTGTCCCAACCAAAAGTAGGTACCCTGAATAACTCTGGAGATAAAAATTTTTTTGAAAAATTGGTGAAACACGACCTTGTTTCCAAGGGGGAAATATTTTAATGTAATACTTGTATACCTATCATCATCCCTCTACCCTACACGGCCACCCCCTCAAAAAATTCAAATGGCTATGGGGGTCGAGTGATACATCTTTTGAAAGGTCTTTCAATTTCCTACATAACTGTGTATTTTTTTTTTAACTTTTATCGATTCGTTCTTAAGGAAAATAATTTTATTTTTGATGATTACACACAATCGAAATCGTTTAAAAAATCTAAATTACTCGGCACTGGGTATTGGAATTTATAAAAAAACAACATTTTTAGTGCTCTCAAATCAACACGAGTTTTTTCGACAAAAAACGCTTTCCTTGTCCGTTTAGTTTTAGAATAATAAAAGACTCATAAGTATTTGATAGTTCTTGAACATTAATTTGTTCACAACCAATTTTAAATCGAGATATATTTTACCAGAGTGAGTTCTCAAAATGTTTTTTACCCTTCAGGAAAGAATAGAAATTATCAACATTTATTTTAAAAACGATAATTGTGCTAGAGCTACGGAGCGCATATTCAATAGAAATCACCCAGGGTTGGTTCTCAGTATGTTTTACAGTTATTGACAAAATTTATGGAAACAGGTTCTGTAGGAAACAAAAAGCATGAACATCAGCGACCGATTAGGAATGAAGCAGTCGAAATGGCAGTTCTGGGTCATTTGCAGATAGATAATACTCAATCGATCAGAAAAGTAGCTGAGGCTTCCGGTGTATTACAAAGCAGTGTTCATCGAATTGTAAAGGCCCACAAATGTCATCCATATAAATTTAAATTGGTACACGAATCAAACGAAGATGATCCCGATCGTCGGCTTGAATTCTGTGAGATTTTCAGTGAACAATTAAACGGTAATGCCAATCTACTCTACAATACGTGTTTTTCTGATAAATCGACATTTCAGTTAAATGGGGAGGTAAACAGGCACAATTGTAGGTATTGGAGTGAAATCAAACCACATTTGTTCATGGAAACTCATACCCAAAGGCCTCAGAAGTTAAATGTTTGGGCTGGCATCTTAAGGGATCACATTGTCGGGCCGATTTTTATTCCTGACAATTTAAAGGCGAAAGGTACCTCGATCTGTTAGAAAATAACATCGACCCAATGATTACCCAAATCCTCGAAGAAGACGATAATCTTTTAGAGGGCGAACTGTTTTTTCAACAGGATGGGGCACCCCACATTTTGCTATAGTAGTCCGTCAATTTTTGGATAATCGGTTTCCTGAGTGATGGATTGGAAGAAGATGTCCTGTGGAGTGGCCCGCTAGGTCACCCGATTCAACTCGCTTGAATTTCTTTCTGTGGGGACATTTGAAATCGAAGGTATTTGCAACAAAACTCGCATCTCTGGAAGAGTTACGTGAAAGAATTGTTCGAGAATGCCGTTTATTGACTCCAGACGTGTTCAGAAATGTTCGTACAGAATTTCAAGACATATTATACTACTGTATGGAAGTCGGTGGGGTCATTTTGAACAATACATACGATAATTTAAACTGCTTCTTTTATTTTTATTTCCCGAACCTAAAATAATGAAACAATTATTTCTCAGGAACGAATCGATAACAGTTTAAAAAAGTAGAGAGTTATGTAGGGAATTGAAAGACCTTTCAAAATATGTATCGCTCGATCCCCTTTGCCATTTGAATTTTTTGATGGGGTGGCCGTGTAGGGCAGAGGGATGATGATCGGTATGCAAGTATTACATTAAAATATGTCCGCCTTGGAAACAAGGTCGACGTATTTCACCAATTTTTCAAAAAATTTTTATCCAAAGTTATTCAGGGTGCCTACTTTTCGTTGGGACACCCTGTATTTTATTAATTTTTTGTTGTTGACATTGACATTTTTGTAACTAAATTAGACGTCAAACTGTAAAATTTATCCTAACCCATTTTATGAGGCCAAATGTGTAAAATATTTTAGTTTACATCAGCTTTATTTAAGTACCTGGAAAATATATTTTATTCGCTTGATATAGTAGACATGATTTATAATCTTTCATTATGAATATATTTTTTTGTAAAGTCAAATACGAAAAAGTTTGGGTCCCGTGGACGCCCTTTCACCTAGCCAATTTTTCATTGTATTTGGCCTTTAAAACAAGTGTACCAAATTTGAAAGCTTTATCTCAGAAACTCTGGCTGCTATCACGATACTACAGACATGCGGACAGATTTTTTTCATAAAGTTATGATTTTTCATTATAATTCGTCGATTCGTCCAGAAATGCAATTTAATTTTTTAAATTTTTTTCCCGAAATTGTACCTTTTTTCTTCTTTCATTCATTATGACTCTTCTGGTACCACATTCACCAAATTTAATGTGTCACCTAAAATGTTGTTGACATTCTTAACTGCCAAATTTGGAAAGTCTCCCATTAGTATTTTTTGAATTATCGTGGATATATACACACACACGCACGCACGCACACACGCACGCACGCACTCACGCGCGCACACACACACACACACACACACACACACGCGCGCATCAACAGACATCATTCGGAAAATAGTCAGGATGGATTCAGAACGTATATATCAATCAAAATCTTGAAGTCGAAAAAAAATCACGATTACTATACTTCCTTATATTAGGTATAAGAAAATAAAAAGGTGAGACGGAGATGTGAAAGTTACGTCGGGAAGAATAATTTGTTGTAAATCTACAATAAGGAAAATCCTTTGTCAGAATATTGTCATGATGATATAATTATGAGCAAACTTGCATTAATTACTATTATGTAAATACCTATAATAGGAGACCAAACGAAAAAAAACTGTGATAGGAGATGCTAATATAAATTCGACAATTAAAAAAAAAATTACAATAGAAATTATTAAGTCAGTGCTGGGCTTAGTTTTTGGCCATTTTCATAGCTCAGATATTACTACACTCTATCAGAAAGAAATCCATCTTGACATCCAAAATCAAACATATATGAAAATAACTCACAAGATAAGACTGACATGAGAAGTTAGAGGAGAATGTTCATTAAGTATATTTTGTAGTAATTTTGGTTGTGAATCGATAGTTTGCTCCCCTTCCTAAAAATATTCCAATTATTAAAGGAATTATCTAATAAGAATACTTTTAAATCTTTAAACCGAAATGGTCGTGGGTATTTCATAATTAATAATCGAGGTTGTAAATTGATTACATTTGAACTGAATGTTATTATTACAAATATGATTATGTGGCATCGGCCACCAACACCCAACAGAATTTGGAGACCAATTCGACGTAATGACATTTTTGATTCACTATTTTGACACTCCTAATAAATCCCTCCTAGGAAACAAGTTATTCATTGGTTTTGGGACTTTCTAAAGAGAACATAAAATTTCATAATTTGTATTTGTATCTCCGGTAAAGAACAGTAGGTACCTATAGAAAACCATGAATTTGGAAATGATCATAAAAAATCTATCAAAAATCAAATGGGGTCAAGATATTACCAACGACAATGTCGATTTTCACAGGCATTTCTTAGTTCTCAATGATCAAGATCTGTTATAATTTCTATTCTGGATTTTTAAACGGTGACATTTCGTTTCTCAAAAGACGAAAAGTACAGCAAATATTTAAATTATATATTTAAAGTATGCCTGGCCATCGAATTATTAATTTTATACAGAAATTTCCCTAACTACTCATTTGCATATTTTCATGTATCACAACAAAGTAGATATGTATTTTGATAAAGAAAATTTACACATTATAAATTACCGTCCCTTGTTTTACAACACACTCGTCTCTTTTTGTTGGAACCAAAAAATAAAAGTGAGATAATATAAATGCTTGTGTCCTTTAATAAGAAGTCACTAAAATTTGTGATTTTTGTAAACCTGAAACACGTTATAATATATTCCTACATCGTACATAGCAGTATACAGAGTGAAAACTGATAATGGAATAAATTCTGTATCTCGATAACACAAATTTTATGGCAAGATCCCTCCTACAGATTGTTTTCTTTTTAAACGCCAATTTTTGCCATAAAAATTTCGTACCCTCTTTCAGCCCCCTTCTCTACAGAAGTAAAAAAAATTAACTTACGCGTATGTACGCCTTTATTTTCAGTTGTTTTTTTTATAAATTATAGAAAGTAATTGTCGAAGTGACATTGCAATTAAGTGCAGTAGTAACAATAAAGATCATTAGATATCCATCAACTTGTACCTGTTAATTTATGTTGGATAACTAGATATAGTTTCGTGATGTAAAGTGGTCTCCCCGTGGGAATAATTTGCTCCCACACGTACATTCATAGAGCTAGGTGGAATTGAGAGACCCTAAACAATTTATAACATGCAAAGTTTCTTACATTGCTGAAAATAGGTTTTTTACACAGTCACAAAAATAAAAATTATAACACATTAAACGATCAGATGGATATAAATAATTCCCCGTTATTAAACTTACAACTAGTTCAGTAAACTTATTGCTGTTAAAATAAAAATTGAACTCAAAATATAAATCTGCTACCTCACGATTTATGCTTTTAAGACAACATATGTATACAGAAAACTAACCATAAACTTATTTGCTACTCATTTTATACCTAAAGATAAGTCTTCATTTATAGTTACCTACTTGAAGTTAGTCGTAAAGTTAAAATTGAAAGTGAAAATTAGACAAATTTTGTTATTTAATTTCAAAATGGATTTTCACAATGTAACGTCATCTTCAATCAACTTTTTGTAGCACAATATATCAACTCCAATAATAAATTATGTAGAAACTAATAGATCGGAAAGATTTTTAACAACAATCTCACTTGTCTTTTTTTAAAACAAACCGACGGTTTATGTGCTATGCTAATAATATCCACCTTCGCTATTGGAAATTTGAAGGAAGAAATAAATCAGACAAATTTGCTACTCAATGGGAAGCTCAGTTTTGAATTACATAATTTTTTTGGCGAAAATCATCTGAACTAAGAAAGATGCGGTTATGGAAAAATTAAAAATATTTAAAGAGAATGTTTACACTGACGTAGTTTTTTCCACAAAATACCAAAACAACATATACTGTATTCGGAGTTTCGCCAACCAACTTAGCATCATCTGGAGATGAGTGCTAACAATGTATCTTATTGTTACGTGTTTGCTATCCACACAAACACCTATACTCGCAGATTCGTTGAGTGAGAGTCCAGGTAACACTTACTACTTTATTTACTAATTAACAAGTAACGACAATAGATTAATTACTATCTTAACTATAATCACACTTGAACACTTATAAGTCTCTTTCTTATTTCTTCTTTACTGGTTCACGTTCACTTTAAGATTGAGCCCACCGTGCGTCTTATTTATACATCCATTCACACGGTCTAGAGCATTCCAGAATATTCCCGGCCGTTCGCATACAATTTCAGTCTCATCTAACCAGTCTACACAGTCCAGTGGCCTAACATTGCCCCCTCCTTAAGCATGAACGTCCCGATCAGGCAATTCATTGTTCCCTGCATATTTGGCTAGTCTCTCTATATACACCACCTTCATCTTGGATTTTGGACTTTGCTGAATTCTATATACAACGTCGTTTAGTCTGGTGACGACAGTGTAAGGACCTCCCCAGGGCGGGTGAAGATTCGGGTACTTGCCTTTCTTTCGTTGTGGGTTATATAGCCAAACCAAATCTCCCACCTGGTTTCAACAGAAATATCTTCGAATTTTGTCTGGCTTTCCTTAATAGCTGTAGCCTCGTCTGGATTGAATTGTAGTATCACAGCTTTAATTTGTTGTATAATTCAGCATAATAAAAAGCTACCTCCAACCATGTTCCCCAAAGTGTAAGAATCGGCTGTGGTGGATCGGGAATATCGGGACACTTACTATGAAATGCGCGAAGACGTTTAGAAGATTTAAGAAACACTTTTTTTTGTACTTGCTATTAATGCATCTACCTCTGGAAAGCCTTGTCGAATAGTTTCTGCCACAACGTGTAAAGCATGCGCTTTACATATAACATGTATCAACTACAACCGTGTTCTTGAAGAGAACGGCCTATCAAACGCATTGTCGCGGCTCCATCGGGCACAATCATCAACACTTGACTTTTGATAGGTCAAATTTTTCTAACGTCTCCAACACCACCCGCGTAATTGTTTGTCCAGCACACTCAGTTAGTCTTTTGTTAGCTTGTAACAGTGTAAATGTCGGTTTAAGAGGGTCCAGTACACGTACTATAACATATAAAATAGATTTTTTTTACAATCTGTCGTCTCGTCAACATATAACCACAGCCGTGTATTTTTTAGTACACATTTGATCTTATTTACAATGTCTTCACTTACAGTTGGCACATAGTTACGTAACGTTGTGTAACTTGGTAACGTCACCTGGGAACTGTATTTATTCCAGAACTCCTGAAATAGTTATTTATCGGGTATGTGCAGCGGAACGTCACAGAGAATCAGCATTAAGAGTAAATCGAACATAAACTATGTTGTCGAAGGCATGCCATTTTTTTAGTTTTATTTTGCACAGAATTTACGTGACGTTTACAATCAGGTTTGTGCCAGCACATCAGGTCTGTCTCTCACACCTTACAAATTATTATAGCACCATTGTAGAATAAATCTGGAAATTCGCTGATAAATTTATTCAGTTTGTCAGCGTATGGTCGTTCTGTACCCTTGGGCAAGTCTGACGTACTTTATTATTAAATTAATATGAAGAATAAAATACAACAAATAAAATTATCAACAATACAACGGAGAGGAATAAATTACGTTCTACACACCACGAGGTATAACAATAGACTAAAATCAAATGTTAATCTTTGCTAAAATAGTAAACAAGTCTCCCTTACGTATTTGGGTGTTTCTCTACTTGGGGACCGATTTGGTCAACTTTACTACTTAGTTTTAAATTGCTACTATCTATTTTATGCTTGCTCTCAAACGCTTGTTGGGAAACACTAGACTTATCCCTTCTACCATATTTGAGATGAGCCATATGTTTCTTGAGTCTAGGTTAAATTGATCATCTAGTTTGTTTAACATATTCATTGCCAGTCATTGTGTTTGTTTACAGATATCAACAAAGAATGTGCCACTATGGCGGTAATTGTTCATTGCCTGTAAATCCTCGGCGTATGAATAAACGTTTCACAAAATGAATAGTATAAAATCTTCTGTATTTCTCTTATTTGTGGAAATGATCATATATACAAGCTGTTTTCGAAATGAGTATTCAAAACTTAGGAGCATATAGAGCAAGTTAAATGATGACGAAAATCTTATTAAAGTTTTTCTTTAAAGCGCTTCCTAAGGGGAGCTACAACCCTTTAACGGTGGGCCCCTAAGAATGGTTTTTATTAAATATCTCCAAAGCTGTTTCAGGTGAAATAATGAAATTTTGTGCAGCTACTAACCTTTTTATGTTTAACAGTATGGAATCACAATCTTCTGAAAATGTTATTTCAAGGGTGTGTCAAACTGGGGAACAAGGGGGTGTAAATATGACCCCAATTTTATGGCGTCTTTGTTTTTTAATCTTTTGACCTGAAAGTATAAAATTTTAGTATTTTTTACGAGGAAAAGGAACTCCTGTTGAACCTCGATAGGACGCACCATTTTTGAGTAAAATCTTGAACTTTATTATATGCTCTAAAATGCATCGCACTGGATTGATTTTTACGTTTTATCTTGTCAAAAGATATTTAAGGTATAACTGTATTGGACAATTCAAAATTGGTTGTAAATAACAAAAGAAAGTACAACTTCTAAATTACCCTAAAAATTTTCAGGCGAGATAAAACGTAAGAATCGTTCCACTACCATACATTTTAGATTATATGTTATGAAGTATTCAAATCGATTTTACTCAAAACCGGTGTGTCCTATCAAAGAATACCTTTTTCTCTGAAAAAAATTTTAAAATCTCATAATTGTATGTCAAGAACTAAAAAAAAAAAAAAAAATACGTACAATTAAATTGGAGTCACATTTACCTTCCGCTTCCGCACCCCGAGTTTATCTTTCAGATGATTGTGGTTCTGTATTGTTAAACGTAATAAAGGTTAGTAGTTGTACACAATTTCATTATTTAGTCTTAAACGGTTTCGGGGATATTTAATAAAAACCATTCTCAGGGACTCATCGTTAAAAAATTTAGGTATGTTTATGACATAACTTCTAACTATAAAAGCTACTAAAAATAAGAAAAAATTAATAAAATTTGTATAAAGTCTTTTTTCTCTATAATATCAAATAAAAGGAGATGTATATTTATTTGGTCAAAAAAATCAGTTTACTTCGTAGCTCTAAAACAATTCAAAAAATCTGTTTATACAATTGAATTTGTCATGAAAAATGTGCACCCACTTTTGAATATGCTCCCACTTTTTTTCTGACTGTTGTGGTTTCCGAGATAGCCTGTAATCCTATCGAATTTGCCTCACACACTGTAGATAATATACCTAATTATTATTATAAGTAGGTAACCATAAGGGACAAGGGAGGATCATCGCAGTCAATGTGAAAATGTTGTTACCCCATTTCACCCTTAATGGTTTCGCACCTGTTTCTATTCCCAGCACCACCTGACTATCGCTTATTGATACCTAATAAATTAGATTGAACAGACTAACTTGTGCTAAGTAAATAAAGTGTTTCTCAACAGTCCAGTTGTATTATTAGTCATTATTTATAATTATCTGTTAATAACTTCATTAAAATACACCGTGTGACACTGAAATTACAACACTCAGTAAAATTATATAGGAAAAATCTGGTAAAAAAAGACGACACCCGAGCTAATTTTTTATTTGCTTTAAGTTTTATCGCGTTGTTTGTTTTGCAAACATCATTAACAATTCCTCGAGTTGAAAGACATGAAAATTTTCAACAATTAATTGAGTTTCTGCATTAACAGCCAACAACTTGTAAAATATCATCTGAAAAACTAGATGTTCTACTTTATTTTCAAGAGCATTCACATAAATCAATTCGAAGTGCAATAAAGGGATCTGAACATTTATATAGGAAAAATATGGAAAATTTTATATGCTTAGATATAATGTTCGACTCTAAATCATTACCTATGTCCAGAATGAGGACGCATGAGGCTAGCTTTATTACATCTGGTGTTTTTAATTGAAAAAAATACGCATTTTTGGTAATAATAGCCCACATCACTCGATAGAGTTTCAAGATCGACAGACACTTTTTATTTAGTGTGGGATTTATAACAAATAACAATCCTATGTTAGGTCCTAGAGACATTCCTTATATGTTTTTCTAAATGATGTTCAGATTGCAATATGATATGGCACCAAAATGGTGCACCAACCCACAACACGGTTCCCGTTGAAAATTATCTAAAATGGCCGTTTCCAAAAATGGATAGGCAAATTTGTCATTATTAGTTGGGTGCCAGATAGCCCGGATTTGTTATTACTTGTCGTTGTCTTTTTTAGAAATTGAGATTCAAGACAAACTAACAAATTTACCTGCTGAAGTGACGAGAGATATATATTTCCAACAAGATGGGACAGGAACGCATAATGCAATTGCTGTCAGAAATTGTTTAAACAATACATTTGAATATAATTGGCTATGTAGAAATGGTCCTGTTGGTTGGCCAGCTAGATTGCCAGACCTATCACACATTAATGTTTATGCATAGGTAATATTAAGAATCAAACTTACAACCACTTACAGCTTTATAGCATTTAAAAGACAGATTTGAAAGCAATACGTATAATTTCTAGGAGTAAATTGAGGACGTTCTGAAGTACACTCTAAATAGAATTCAATTGTGTACTAGGGAAAGTGGACAACTATCAACATTTAATAGGGCATTGATAAATGTTTGTTAATTATTGTTATTCAGCAAGCGTTAATAATTCGTTCTAGGTATTAGGTATGTTAATTTTAAATCAACCAAATGCTATAGTATGTATGCTCATATCATTTAATTAAATACAAATTAGTTAATTATGCCAATTCATTATTGTTCTGTTCTAAATTAAAATGTTTTTACTGATTTTTTTGTTTTTCAAACCTATTCAAGGCCAACTTATTCAAATATGTAAAGGAATTGATTAATAAAATATTTTTTTATTATTTACAAATATATCTCAAATAGAAGTGAAACGTTATGCACATCACTTTTTTCTTAAGGCTAGGTTTTCACCAGATAATTTAAATCTATAAATCGCTGTTAAAATTTGTCTGTTAGTAATATCGAAAAACGAAAACAAATGTTTATTCTAAATGACATATAGATTTAATATATAAAGGTACAGGCAATACTGATGCATCTTTTTTTTAATTAATAGGAAATTCGATTATTTAGTTTCATAAAATGACGCCAAATAATATATACGTACTTTTTATTAATAAAAAAAATACGCATCGGTATTGCCTGTAATTTTATATATTAAATCAATATGGTATATAAGATGAACTACAGTCGAACTTCTCTAACTCAAATCTCCTAAATACCCCCTAGACTGCTCGTATTAGAGAAAATTTGAGTTAAAGAAAATACTTCTAAAATGGAGTATATATCAAGGGCACAGAAACATAATCGAGTTACAAAGAATTTCGAGTTGTTTGTTTTAATTTTTTGGTCTCATCAATAGAAAAAATTTAACAGTGATTTAAAGTTTTATGTTGGCAATCCTAGCAACGAGGGCTTGCAAACACCATCTTAAATAAAGCAACTATTTAAGTACCTATCCGAATAGCCCATCTGGTTCTCATTTAAAAAACAGAAATATCGTTAAGAAACTGCTATCATTGAATTTAATCAATAATAAATCGTACAAAACCTGGATATTTGATAAAATATTATTTTATATTTACTCGTAGACCGATTTTAAAGTTTCGATCAAGTAGTAGCCTTTTAGGATAAAAAATAAATAAATAAATTGGCAACCGAAATGATATTTAATAGTTGGTATGTATGTATTTTGACCCGTAGAATTCATATATGCAAAAAATTACAGGATCTCCCATTTAAACATTTGATTTTCATGACAATTCCATTGAACCAGGAAGTCGGCCATGTTAGATTTTTCCGCCATACACCAGTGGCGGTTTGTGGGTCAAGAGATAGGGAGGTCCATTAGAAAAGTTTACTGTATTACCTACCTTTTAAAGTGATTTAAATTCCAAGTCGATCCTCAGGTTTTTTTGAGATGCAAAGTGGTCAATTACTTTTTTCATTAAAAGTCTTTTATCGTCTTTATTAATGCTCTTTCTATGGTAAGCATAGCTAAAGAAGATAACCTTTCCTGACCCATGGTATTTCTTAAAAATGTCTTTATTCTTTTTAAGGTGGAAAAACAACGTTCACTTTCGACGGTAGTCATAGGGAGAGTACACTAGATTTTTAACAGTTTAACACTTTCAGAAAAAGTATTGCACAAATTATTGTTAATAAAAAGCTGTAACAAAGCAACTGCACCTTCACTATTGGAAAAATCTTCGCGGCTATATAATACTTCTAATTCAGTTTTAAGTTTCAAATGATTTATGACTGGATACTTCGTTTTAACTAATTTAAACATATCTTGAGGAAAGCTTCTTTTATAATCTTTAAATCGATCTGCGTGAAATAACTGAGACACTGCTAAATAATTACTGAAGCCAAACTTGTTTTTAATCTCAGATGTAATTATATCACAAACTTCTAATGAAACTTTCCTTTTTGATTCTTCTGTTTTACATCTCTGGGCAGACTGCATGGATGTCTCCTCCAAATAGTTATTCAAAATTTTATTTCTGATGTCTTCAATTTTACTATTAAAAACGCCAATACACTTATTTCCAAAATCTCTCACATACAACACCGTCTAAAACGTATCTAAACATAAAAACTACTTGTACTTTATTATCTCCATCTTTCAGTTTTAATATATTTTGTACAACACTCATATTTAATAGTAAACGCCAAAAACACTGTTTTACTTAATTTCACGACAAGTAGAGATTTACTAATAAAATGTTCACAAATAAAAACATTACAAACAGCGCGACAGAATTTACCGACCAACGCGTACCTTGTCAGCATTAAGACTGTTAGTGCTCGACTGAACTTTGTGCGTTACCGTTTACGTAAAATGTGTCAGGGACATTGTCCCCACCAGTGTTTTCTGTCTCTTTTGCTTTCTGACGATTCGCGCATGTCTATTTCACTATAATTCGTTGTAAATTCGGTCCGTAGCTAACTTTGGGGACCAGTTGTGGATTGACCCAAGATTTTTAAATTCTATAAATGAATAATGTAATGAATATGAAATCCTGCGATCTAGATATTTGAATAGTATTGTGCATAGAATGAACTAGAAACTTTAATATAATTTTTAAGAATATTAAAAATATATATATTATATATTTTTAAACTTCAGAAAATGAATAGTTCTATTTTTTTATTTGTATGTGAGAGGTCATTGACCAAATGACCTTATAGAAGAACCGCCAGTGTCATACACGTTCGAAAAATTTTCGATTTAGGTGCAAGTACTCTCTTCAGCAAAGTTCAGCCTGTGTGTCTAGAGTGAAAGAGTAATAAAGAAAATTTTCCATCCAAGCGCACACTGGCTGTTCCATCAAATTTTATAAAATGGTTAGGTGACATCGAATATTTTAAATCACACGTAGGACTCAAATCATAAACTTACCGAACGTAATCGGAAGTTACTTCTAATATAATCACACCAAATCTGAAAAAATTCCTACGCTCGTTCAAAAGATATAAACATGCTGGACCACACGGTATACATTACTGCCATCTATTTGTTGTATAAGTTCTACGATTATGGGTAACGCAATTGGATATTAATAACGTGCATGCATTACCTGGAAATTTTAAGAGAAACTTGCAAAATTTTACTTATTTAAAAAAACTTATTTAATTGGAATGACCATTATCATCAAGATGGCCATGAAACTTTTCGAAGTCTATCCGTTTTACAATTTCTCATCTACATTAAGTTTTTATCCACTTTATATTGCGTGTAGCATCACATCTAGAACGTCAGCCGTTAGTCAGGTGGTATTTCAGTTTTCTCACCCCCGTCGATTACATTTTCTTGGAACTGTCCAGGCGAATGTTTGCCCTTACAAATGTGGTGATGAATAGGTAAAGAATTTACTTCTCATTCGTAGGTCGAATAAAATCAATGTCCACAAATAGTTTCAGTTTCACTTATTTTATGGTGAGAACCTAAAACGTTACTTTTTCATTCTCACTTTTTCTACAAGCAAATATTGTGATTTTTTCTTTGTTTCGTATCTATATACGAGGTATTTCTATTAAACATTTTTTTAGAGGGCCTACTCATCTAATCATGAATAATAAGAGGTCCATACTACTCCGTTAAGGAAGAATTTAGGACAGGAAACACATTTTTCTTGCCATAAAAGTGTTTCTAATATTAGTAATAGTAATTAGTAATTATTCTTTTTGCGATAATTTCGATTATTATTAATTTTCACAACGAACGACTATAGAGATAGGCCAATGAATTATTTGTAAATGCACTCGATCGGAAACAATATGCCCTGGGATTATTTATTGACTTCTCCCGTGCTTTTGATGTCGTTAACCATGAACTACTGATCGAGAAATTAAATAGATATGGAATCAGGGGAACTCCTTTAAACCTACTGTCCTCGTACCTTGATAATAGAACACCAACTGTCAAATTAAACGATGATGCTACAAGTGACATATGTGACATAACACAGGGTGTTCCTCAAGGATCTGTTTTGGGTCCCCTTCTGTCTGACATATTTGCAAATGATTTAATAACATATCTAAGTAAGATTCCAAACGTTTATACGGTATGTTACGCCGACGACACGAATCTCCTAATCATAGATAAAGACCTAAATAATATTAAACATACTGCTGAACTATTGTACTCAAACATAATCAAATGGTCTGAAAACAATAAGCTTAATTTGAATAGAAATAAAACTAATATGTTATTATTCACTCTACAAAAAAAATAATGAATTTTGTCCATCTGACAGTAACATAAATATCTGTACGTCAGTTAAAATATTGGGAGTTACATTTGACAGGCATTTGCGATGGGGTAATCATATAGACGTACTGTGTAATAAATTACGCAGCAATTGTTATGGTCTACGTTTCATGTCTAACCACTGTAGCAGAGATGTTCTCGTGCCTCTTTACTATGCAAACTTTCATAGCCATTTGAAGTATGGAATAATAAACTGGGGGAATTGTGCATATACTAACCGAGTATTTATTCTGCAAAAATATGCAATACGAATTATTTCTGGACTAGGTTACCGTGAGAGTTGCCGCAGTACTTTTAAGAAAATAGAAATTTTAACTGTATCTAATTTATATATACTTGAAGTATGCATATATGTTTACAAAAATAAGCATGTTTCTTGCTAATCAGACCGAACATGATCACAATACAAGGTCAAAAGGCCTATTACAACCAAAGTCGTGTCGAACGACGTTGTACCAAAAAAGTTTCTTTTATAATGGCTGTAAATTTTTAAATTTTCTATCAGATGATATTAAATGTTCTAGAAACATCCATATTTTCAAATCTAAATTGAAGAAAGTGCTCTTGGATAAAAATTGTTATAAAACCCAGGATTTCTTTTTATAATTACGTTGTATGTTTTACTTTTAAGCTGTATGCTCCACTTTTTGGACCCATTCTACAATATGTGTAGACGTGTACTACAAATGTTATACGTGTAATACAAATGTTATATGTAATGTATATGTCTATTATTGTTTTCATTTTTGACTCTATACTTATATTGTGATGTAGATATCTCGCTATTTATATGTTCGTTGTTCGTTCATCTTTATTTTGACTTGTGTAAAACATTTTCTTTGTTATATACATCAATAAATATTATTATTATTATTATTATTTATATTATGTTCACATCTTTGTGATTGTGAACTAAATAGCTTTATCTAATAATCAAATCAGTTCCTATTAAATTATGTTTATTTATTCAGTGATCTCCAAAATTTCGCAGTAAAAAATGTACTAATAAAACTTAATACCTACCTACCTGTCGGGGTGGTTAGATACTTAAATTGCCACCCTTGTTGTTTTTCTTTTATACCACCCTCTAGGTACACGTTATATGTCGGACTCTACCCCACAATATTCATCGTTTGAATATTTAATGACCCTTACTGAGTAAATTTCCCGTCGCCGAGTGTTCCACTTAAATTTCGTCCTCATACCCTTCATACGTGATGGTTTATGCTAATATTTGAAGAAAAGTAAATCGGCAATCAAGAGGCAGTTGAAAGAACGATATAATAAGCAGGTAAACTATGGAACAAAAGCGTTTTTTTTCTTTGTTATTAAATTTTCAGTGAACAGAAATGTTTCTCTCTTGTCCGCACTGTTGGTCAAGGCGCCCGGCAAACCCTACATGCACCTCCCTCCAAATTTTTGGAATTTTGAAAAATTAAACAGTAATTAGGCGCATTAAAATTTAAATATTTACGCTATTATAGTGTATGTACACGGTGACCATCTTAAGTGACACTCGATTTCCTGGCATTACTTTTGAGCTCGTAAAAATATTTCAAAACTAGCTTTTTTCCAGGGAATTAGATACAAAACGATTGAACATCAATTAATGTTATATAGTCAAGACCAAAATCTTTAAAAAATGAGTTTTGTTTTTAATGTCTGAGAAGTATTAATAATAATTTGATGTATATTTTAATTTTTCACGTCCAGGACAGAAATGATGTCACACTTTGATATTTCTTCAGAAATGAAATAAACATTTAGAAAATCATTTTTTGTGAATGCAGTAGTATATAATATACTGTCTACTTTAGGAAATTTAAACGAGAAGAAGGTAAGAAATATTTTTAACATACCTGGTGTAACAGGATCATGGTACATCACCTTTTCTCCTTTAGTTTTGAAGATAATTGATTGAAATTTAGAATATCTTATATACTAGGGCTGGGAAAAATAATCGATTAATCGAAAAATAATCGATTAATCGATTAATCGATCATTTGATTATTTCTTCTTATACAATCGATTAATCGATCATTTGATTAATCGATTAATCGATCATTTGATTAATCGATTATTTGATTAATCGATTAACCGATTAACGAAATAATCGATTATTTTTGAATAATCGATAATCGATTATGACTTTTGACAATCGCCTAGCCCTATTCATTATCTATTTTTTTTACTTAGTATTATAGTCATATAAATAAACAGTATGTAAATAAAATTGAAAATAACCCTAAGATGAATCCTACAGCTCCGTAAATTAGGGGTGGGCAAGAATATCGAATAATCGATTAAGACTGGTTAAAATCGACTATAATCGATTAATCGCTTTTACGATTAATAGATTATAACCGATTTTCGATTATACGATTACTTGATTAATCGATTAATTAAATAATCGATTAATCGATCATTTGATTAATCGATTATTTGATTAATCGATTATAATCGATTAATCGAAATAATCGATTATTTTTCAATAATCGATAATCGATTATGACTTTTGACAATCGCCCAGCCCTATTATATACATAATAAGTAGCACATTTTGACATACAAGTGATTTTTTTTTTCACTTCCGGTTTCGCCGAAAGTGACACTAATTTTCGACACCCTGTATAATATTGCATTTTTGAATTACGCGTAATTTTTTTGAATCCAACGATATCAAAAAAAGTGACATTTCAAACGTCAGTATTTTTTTATAATATAATTTTTAGTTTTCCATTTAAGTGTGCAACGACACGGTTCCGATTTATTCTAAATAACCTAAACGGGTTATTTAGAATAAATCGGAACCGTCGTGGCACACTAGGCTAGAAAAATCGAAATCCCGTCAAGAATACTAAATTACGTGATTTATGAGCAAATAAAGTTCATCAAAATGGTTTTTGGGTCAAAACTCAATTTTTTCAACTGGAACAATATTGGTACCGTGGTACCATTTATTAGTACTATTAATAAGGAATTTATTCATATATCGTATTAAAATGTGCGATAAATACAAACAAAATTACTGCTAAAAGAAAATAAGAAAATACAATTTTGTTCTAATAGCGCGTCTTACTCGTAGCTCCAGGTTTTCACGGGTTGTAACGGCGGTTGCGTAGACAATATTTTTTAAGTGACCCCAAACAAAGAAATCAAGGGGTGTTAAATCAGGTGGGCTAGAAGGTCACCTCACAGGGCCACTCGTCGAAATTACGTTTTCTCCGAATGGAGAATGGAGGTTGAAGGTAGTCAATTACTATCCTTGAATTATGGAGAAGAGCGCCATCTTGTTGGAAATACATTCCCTGTCGTAAATGGAAAGGTAATTCAGCTAAACTGTCCTCAATTTCATTTTGCAGAAATCCCAAGTATCTCGCACCAGTCAGGGGGTCCTTTAAATATTATTGGACCAATGATTCTACTACCGATTATTCCAAGCCAAACATTAAAACCCAACCGCACTTGAGAGTTACCTTCCGTAATAAATTTTGATTTTCTTGTAACTAATATTTTGTGTTTTGTCGGTTAAATAATCCCAATTTTGTAGACTTAGACTCGTCCGAAAATAAAATCATTCCCAAAAATCATTGCCTGGCTGCACGTTATTCTGCAAAATTCAATTGCAATATTCCATCGTACGTTCGTAATCATTTTCGTACAAGTGCTGGTACAATTGGTATTTAAAAGATTTATAGTGATATTTGTGCAAAATTCGGCTTACTGTTTGGTGACTGATTTTCAATTCAAACTCAATTTGCCTTAGAGAAATAGTCTTATCAACTTCTACTCAAGCCAAAACATTAATTTCCGTTCCTTCGTCAAGAATGAAATTTTCTTCGGGATCATTGTTGGGCTCACTTCGGAATTGATTTTCAAAACGATTAAAATAATTTTTCGCTGGACATTGTCTATCAATTAACAAGAATTTTAAACAATTTTTGAAGACACAATAAAAACACCGGTAAACCAACAAATGTTTGACAAGCTAAATATTTCATTGTTTTCAAAGCCACCTTAGCTACTTCTTAACAATTAATTACAACAAAATTGTATTTTCTTATTTTATTTTAGCTGTAATTTTGTTTGTATTTATCGCACATTTTAATACGACGTATGAATAAATTCCTTATTAATAGTACTAATAAATGGTACCACGGTACCAATATGGTTCCATTTGAAAAAATTGAGTTTTGACCCAAAAACCATTTTGATGAACTTTATTTTCTAATAAATCACGTAATTTAGTATTTTTGACGGGATTTCGATTTTTCTAGCCTAGTGTGCCACCACGGTTCCGATTTATTCTAAATAACCCGGTTAGGTTATTTAGAATAAATCGGAACCGTCACGGCACACTTAAATGGAAAACTAAAAATTATATTATAAAAAATACTGACGTTTGAAATGTCACTTATTTGGTATCGTTGGATTCAGAAAATTATGCGGAATTCAAAAATGCAATATTGTACAGGGTGTTCCATTTAAAAATCGAAAGTTATTGTCATTTTCGGCGAAACCGGAAGTGAAAAAAAAATCTCTTGTATGTCAAAAAGTGCCTCATATTATGTATATAGGATATCCAAAATTTCAATCAATTATCTTCAAAACTAAAGGAGAGAAGGGGGGTGTACCATGATCCTGTTACACCCGGTATATATCGTATTATTTTTAATTAGTTCCCGGGCGATTCAATTGTTTTTCTGCACACTAAGGTTTCAGTCCCGTCGTCTATTATATAAACTATTAAAAATGAAGAAATGAATTTTGTGAAATGTTATATTCTACAAATTGGTGAATGCGCCAAGATCATAAATAACATCAAAATCATGTTTGTAAATTGCAAATATTTGTTTGGCTGACATTTTATTCTAACCCAATTTAAGAGTTTATCCGTATTTGTTAAAGTACTTAACAAAAAAACCTGTAATATGTAATTTTAAACCTGTTATACAATATGGACACAATTCCAAGAGCATAAAAATAGTTTACCTGAGACAAACCCAAGTTTCTAGAGCTTTGGCGAACACCCTGTATAACCATTATACCCAATTTTAGATAATTCTTCAATACAATTTTACATTTCTTGTAAGTTTTTAAATCAAAAGTCTATCAAAAATTATCGCTGTTGCTTAAAGACAACTTTTTTATATTTAAGTTGGGCTATTGTGCAGTTTCAATGCATTTTTTTTCTAGTTAATTAAAATATTTGTCCCCTTATACACCGGTATTAAAATCAATATAAGCTCAAACAATATAACAATATTAAACTTTTCAATGATAAGTACAGAGTTATTACTTGACCTTTATGAACTTTTATTCAAATTATGCTACCACGTTATTTTTTTGGCAAGATGCCAATAATGGAGAAACTTTCGCAGTGAATCCATCGTTTTTTTTTCTTGGAATTGTAGTTCTCCTTAATACAACTTTTTAATCAGGTCTGCTTCTAGAAATGTAAAATAATAGTCACCTTCTTTTCGCCAAAGTGAAATATTATAATTACCTGGCAAACGGAGAATGGCAAAATTTTTTAATAATGAATGTTATTGACAGTGTAGAACGAAATTTATGTGAAACGTCTTTTCTCATTTCACAATACTGTTTGTTGCAACATTATAATTCTGTATTGAGTGAAGTAGGCTGATTTAAAACTAAAACCAACATATTTATTTAGATACTTATCTATTGTTGTGTTTTACTGCATTCAAAATGATTATATTTAAAAAAATAATCCAAATTTGTACATCCAACCACTGTCTTTCTATTTATTTTAATGAAGTATAGTGGGGTTATTAAATTTGTAAAAGTTTATAAAAAACTGGTACAATGCTAGTTAATTACATTTTCTTACTCTTCATAAATTTGAAATTCAATAAACAGTTTACCTAATTCCTAAAATATAAGGGAAATGAAAGCATCTATAACGCAAATGCCAATTCGCATCGAAATTTAATTTCCTTCATAAAACAACCAGGGGGTGATAAACAATTGAGATAACGTGTTATGTCCAATTGTCCATTAGGAGGGGGATGATACTAAGTACCTTCTCTTTCCAATCCAGGGGAAAATTATTGATCGCGGACAGCTCTGGTCATTTGATGACGTCACGACGGTCGAAATCGACCGATTTTCTCGCTTAACAGCCAACTACCCCTTTTGCAGATCGAAATCTAAGTTAGAATTATCCTTTGTGACGGGAAGGTTATTTTTGTGTTTTTGCTACTCCTGGGAATATGTGATTTTTTTGTGATATTTTGATCAGTTTGATTTTATGTGAGAAAATTGTTGCTTTGTAAAAGATACTAAACATCCATGAAGGTAATGTGTATTAATAAAAATAAGATTTTTTTTTAAATAAAATCCTAAGGCAAATAAGAATTAAGTATTTATATATTTTATTCATATGCAAGTGCTGTACTGTTTATTACAAGAATTTTATCGTAATAATTGTTGGCTAATTTTAGACAATAAAAGACTAATAATCCCAACAAACAGTTGGTATGCAATTGCATACTGCTGCACTTAAGAAAAATGGTGTTAAAACACATCATAGGTGCATATTCCACATTAAAACAGAACCACTACCCACTTACGTTCTATATTATGTGAATTTTTGCACGGCCATCCATCGTTTTTTTTTTTATAAAAAATTCATCCGTTATTTGTTCTTAACTCTAAAATTTTTATATAAACACGTTTTACGACACTGTCATTTTTGAAAGTACAATTAATATGGATATGCACTATTATCTATGTTATGTTTAGTCTATACACATAATAATTGACATACAAATATTTTTCAATCATTACACGATATTGTAGCTTAAAAACTAAAGTTTTAAAACTGCATAATTATATAGACCACATAAATTAGACTATCCCGAAATTCACTAAAGCATTACTTCAAATATAATCAAAAGTAGCTTATGAATGTTCCACACGTTTGATTCGTCGCGTGCGTCGGTTGAATTCATTTATGAAATTAAAAACTTTTTCAAAATTATCAGTTTCATTGTTAAAGAAATAAAAAGATGGTTTAGTTAACATAGTTATAAAGGGTGGTCCAGTTTCCCAGGCACACTCTTCAGGAATGTCTAGAGTGTGTAAAAATAATAAATATTGCTTTATAACTTGAATACATTAAAAAAAAGTTTACAATTTAATATATAAGAGAAGACAAAAACTATCGTTGGCAAATTAGGCACACCGCCCTTCTATGTAAAGCTGCATTTACATTTCAAGTCAGAAATAGTAACAGAGATCCATTGGCGTACTTACGGGGATTACATGCCACTTTTATAGAAATAAGTAATACGCCACTGGATATTCTTGAAAAAAATTGATACAAATAAATCGGAAACAGCTGTTCTATCAAAATTTTAAGAAAACACTTGTTTCATTAGAATGGGCAATTTAACAGTTTACAGTTTTTTTCCAAAACATCCAGTGACTACTATTTTCTATAATAGTGGTATGTAACCCCCGTATCTATGCCACTGGCTTTTTGTTACTATTTTTTATTTGAAATGTAAATGCAGCTTTACATAGAAAGGCGATGTACCAAATTTCAAAACGATAGCTATTGTCTTCCCTTAGATATTCCATTATAAGCTTGTTTTTAATGAAACTTCCACACCCTGTACTTGGATACAGGGTGTGGCGTATTTTTCGAATTATGTTCATAGACGAAACTCCTATTATTTTTACAAAGATAGATAGATATTTAATTCACCATATAATACAGATATTGTACATTTGGCAAGTCGATTGCAGAGCACTGTTTGGCATAACATAAACATAGAAAAATACAAAATGCTTACAAAGTTTTACAAACTAATACAGAATAAACACTACATACTATACTTTACACATTCCTAAAGTTTGTTCTTCGGAAACTGAACCACCCTGTACAGTAATATATTAAAGTAACCAATTTTTCTATTATACACAAGAATAACAATTTTCTGTCATTCGAGAACTTCCGAAGGCGTATGGAAAATTCGACCCTAGTATTGTTACTTTTAGGTGAGAAAATCTACCATTAATCGCATTTTAAAAGAATTAAATCTCAAAAATGGCGAATGCGCCACTACCACCAAATTTATTATTATGATGATCTATTAGTAGCTACACATTGAACCAAATTATTAATTATTGAAATTCTATCATAATACAATTAGTATTTTTTTATTATATTTTATTTTACAAACAACCCCCTCCCTCTCCCTACCCGATATTAACTACATATGAACAATATAAACAGGCAAATTCTTTGTATTAATTTTGTATATTCCAATTAGTTTTTTATGCTTTCTGTTGTGCATGTACACTTAAAAGTATTGGATGATATAGAGGAAATAAGTTGTTAATATGTCGTCCATTTAGACATAAACTCTTTTTTTATTATACTTTACTTTATTTCTAGTCCTTTTAATACATGAATTTGTTCTGTATGGTATCAATTTAATGGCGAAGTACTTACTTTCATAACAACAATAATATCGATATTGAAAAGAATCGTTACTGAATATTAACTGAGCTATAACTAAATTATTATTTAGTTTGGCCTAAACAACTTTTTAAAATACTATGCATTTTCATTTTGAGTTACTTCAGTTCAAATAGGTGTGCGTATAACTGTATATTTTATTTGAAATAATAATTGTAACATTTTTTTCCGAATCTCAAATTTCACATATCCATGGGAAAATTTTACCAGTTGTGGATTTATCTTTGATTTTAGGTCCATTTTAAAAGTTTCCACGACAGATATTAGAGAGCCAAGGCCTTTTCGAAATGTTGTCTTTCTGTGAAAATTAAATTTGATTTCATCAAGTACTTTCTGTGTAATCTAACAAAAAATGTTTTTTCGGAATTTGCTAGTATATTTACTACAAAAATGTGCTCATTCTGGTTTTTCCAATTCTTAGAATTCGAAATTTCATTACCAAGTTTGAACTTCTTTACACCTGCTCTACATTGCATTGTTACAAAACAATCTACGAAACTGAACTAAAAGAAATTCAATTCATAACAAATGCTTCACCCTTCACGCTAAATTAGCAATCTTAATTGACAGTAGTAGATTGTGCAGCGTTATCAAGCTACAGCTTAAACTTAAAATTTTATTTTTACAGCTTCTAACTGGTAGATATTTTAAACAATCTACATATTGGTAGGTAGCTTATAAAAATAGATTGAAAAACTGACAGTTTTCTTTCCGTTTTTTTTTTCGTTGTTTAATTTTGAAATCTGAATATTTTTTTCGTATATGTAATATTAAATCTGTTATTCGGATTGAAAATATCATTAGAAAATATGTTTAAGAAGTCTTACAAGAAATTCGAAATTACATGATGTATAGTATTGCTGAGAGGGTTGAATTAATTTTAATTTACGATGGTGCAAATCGTTGCGCACGACAAACGGCTGGGATTTTCAATGAAATAAATCTTAGCAAAATATAAGTTGCACATACGTGTTGAAATTAGTTGCAAAATTTACAGAAACAGGATTTGTGGAAAGCAGAAAAAGAATCACGCTCAGAAACTAGAACAAAGTACTTAGCTCAGATTGAAATGTTACGGCATTTTGCTATCAATCAAACAAGTTCATTTCGCTAGGCGTCTGCTAAAGTGTACGGCATTTTGAAATATTACTTTGTGTTTAATACTTAACATACAGATGCAAGAATGACATTTTCTTAAAGCATATATGATGCAGTTTTTGACGTATGTGGGATACGATACCATCGCACTATGTTGCAGTAGGCCATGCTTAATTTGTTTGATACTAAAAAGCGCAATAAAACAATACGAAATTTATCTAGGGCGGCTGCACTTTGTTTTTTGTTACAATATGACAGTTCAAAAACATTATTGTCATCAAGGTGTTTATAAAATTCGAAAAAGGAAGTTAACAATATTGGTTCACTGGCTTGCGCAATATCTATCGTGCGTTTTGCGTTAATGCATACATTAAAGCTGAATCAAAATCACGGAAATTCAGAGACGGTTTCGCCTTCAATTTAATGTGTTTAGGCGTGGAAGAATTCCATCAAGAAACACGATTTTGAACTGGTACCACTTTCAAAACATCGGTGTGGTTAAATCGAATCGCAGAAGAACAGTTTGTACTTCCGAATTCCTTGAAAGGGTGCGCTTAGCTATATAAAGAAGTCCGAAGCACTCTGCAACCAAACACGCACAGGTGATGTAGTTATCCAATCGCAGTCTCAGACGAATTCTTCATAAAGATCTTGGAGTGCATCACATTATAATAATTTAAATTGTGCAAAAGCTCTTGTCAGCAGATTTTCAAACAAGATTAGAATTTAGTACACTCACTTTTGCAACATGATTGATGAAACTTTCGATACCTTAAACAACCTCATTATATCTGATAAAATACATTTTTATTTATCAGGAAACGTTAACGAGCAAAACTGTAGATATTGGACCAACCCCAACAAATGTTTAAAAAATAATATAATCATCCAGATCTATGGTTTCAACAAGATGGGACGACGCCCCACACGTCTGCTGCTACTTGAAGTGTAGAGTGTATATTAATCGTCCCAAAACTCTACAAGAACTGAAAGACGCAATTACGCGGTAAATGCGACCGATAAACCAAGAATTATTGAAAGAAGTAATGAGGAATTTTCACGCAACATCGTGGTATATTGGGAAATAGTATTATTGGCCTTTTATTCATTGAAGAAAGTTTCAATGGATACTTCTATTTTAGACATGTTATAAATCATCATTAACTTATAACCCATGCATAGGAGAATCAATTTGATGAGGATGGTAATCTTTTCTTAGGTGAAGGCATGCTTCACTGCCGCATTATGTTTTACGAGTTCCCCAATTGATAATACATTTCCCGGTAAGTGAATTTGCACAAGAGCACCCATAGAGTGGCCAGCAGGTCTCCAGATTTGACGCCACTTGACTTATATGCGGGGCATCTCGAAAATTTTCTACTTTTGAGGTATCAATATCCCCTGTGAGCAAAAAGGAAAGAGAAAAAATATTGATTTTAATAGTCTAAACCTATAACTGGAAAGATGATGAATAATATACAGAAGGTTTCTTCAGAATCGGGTTGGTCGTTTAAAAATATATATAATTACAAACAAATAATTTATAGTCAACGGAGACTATGATATAGCATGTAAAATTTTTGACTTGCGTTATTTGAATCAAATAATAAAAATTTTATTATTATTAGTTATCGTTATTTCTGTAGTGTGGCTAGTTTCTTTTCTAGAAACATAATGAAATTTATTTTTCTGCAGCAGTCTAGAAAATTAACTATTTTTGGTAATTTTTTTTTTTTTTGAGGAGAAAGTTTATCCCGGGGACATAAAGTATCGGGAAGTATTTACCGATCCCTTATGTAACTTTTGGTTGACAACAGTATGTCACAAATACAGTAAGGTATTTTTTGTTTAAAGGCTTGTGGTTTTTTATTTCTCCCTAGCTGGGTTATTATACTAAGTTGGGCGCCACGTGACTTGTTATCATGAAAAATAATATGAATTGTATTCAACAACTTTATAGGAGGTGTTGATTGTATTGCCTTGGTATCTGATCGTGAAATGGAATTTTCTGAAGGTCAATTTTTATGATACGGAGAGTAAATTAGTCTGTTCTTATCCTCGTTGAATATTTCTGTGTACCTTTGACTACTCTAGCAGAGCTGAGCAAGACTTCAGCAACTCTTCTTCGGCGGTCCTGGCTTGAGAGACCTGTTTCAACCTCGGATTTTGCAGCTGAAGGATTTAATCAAGCGGCGTATGCTTTTCATCTATTTAATTTGGGCAAGAAAAAATTGTCAGGGGGTCCCTGACAATTTGGCTGAAAATGACTTTAGGAAATACTCAAAATATTGTTTCAGTCAATTTTGATGCAAAAATAAAATTGGCTTTTTGCTTCCCTGTAAGTGTTTTTTGAATTATGAAATTTATTTTTTTCAGTCGCTGAGGGCCAAAAAAAATTTTGACAGAGGGTTCCTTCCAAAATTGAATTTTACTGACGAGAGCAGGTGATTTGTGAAAGTGTAAAATTTTTTTGAGTGTCGTTAAGACCAGAAATAAGATTTGACAGGGGCCCTTTAGAAAAACGTAAAATCACAATCGCAAACTAATTCTTAAAAATTTTTGAAAAAAATTGTTGAAATCCAACAGAGCGGACAGCAAGTTGACCTACAACTCGGATCCCACTTGCCTGCCAAAAAGTTCGCGCAAGCCTTTACAACTACAATTTAGAAAGCTAGTAGGTACTGTATGTAACTTACCTGTCAAATCAAATGTCAAAAATAAAAACAAAATAATAATTGACACATATTTTCCATTGTAGCCTGTAATATTTTCTTGACAACAGCTTTGAAACCGACTTTCGCATTTCAAAAAATAATAAATAATAATTAATTGCCATGGTTTTATTGTTGCAGGTGGAAAACGATGGCCTTTTTCCACAACGAAAATGGAATTGAATTAAAAATCATGTGATAGAAACTCCGTCCAAAAAAGAAAATCAAAAAAACATTTTGCTCATATCTGCTCAATACGACTTTGGAAATATGTAACAAAATGGATAACTTAGAAAATTGTGATATTGAATTTACTTTTCCCAACATGGACCCCGACACTGAAACGGAAATTGCTACGAAACACCTCCAAAATTTAAACAAGGAATTATTTTTTGATTCAAGCTCAAATTCTCTAGAGAGAAGCCCAGAAAGTGATCTGACACTGCTTCGAAGTATTGACGCTCAAAGAGGTGTAGAGTATTTGCCTTCGGATGTACAAAACTGTGTTGAAATTGAATCAACGAACGTTATAAGTATTCCAGAACATCAGATTGTAAAAATACAGTTTCAAAATGAGAACGGAATAGTTAACACCGAATATATTGTCAATGAAGAAATGCTTCAAACGCATTTAAACAATCAAAATATCGAAACGAATTTTATTGACCTAAAGGAAGACTTTTACGAAGAGATTATACCGTACCAGATCTATGAGGAGACTATCAAGAACAGTACGGAAAACTTTGAAATTGTCCAACAGATGGAAGAAAAAGAACTGGAAGATAAACCGACTTTAAATGGCGAAAATATAACACAAAATTCCATACATACTGCTATGCTAAGTCCTCAGAGTGAACACGAGGAACAGGCAGAAACCGACCTTACTAGTTTGAACTGGTTACATAATATTACAAACATAATGTCAGTTCCAAATTTACCTACTCCTCCAGTATCCCCGTCCCCCTAAACCAAAGAGAAAAAATACTAACAACCAGGAAGATCTCACGATAAATATCAACTACTATAAGAAGAATGGCGAGAAGAAGCCGCCGTTTTCATACGCCACTTTGATTTGTATGGCTATGGGAAAGAATGGAAACAAAATGACGCTTTCGGCTATTTATCACTGGATACGAGAGAATTTTTTTGTATTACAGGAAGGCACATCCTAGTTGGCAGGTACAGAAATTGTCATTAGTGTTAATTTATTTTTCCCCAAAGTCTGAGATCGTGATATGAATAAAATAAATTTTCTATGAAGTGACATTGATAACAATGACTACGTTTACAGTAGCCACTAAACCGTTTTAGTAACTACCATAGTTATAAAAACTGGTGTTAAATTTCCTGTAATCACCTCATTATACAGGTTTTAGTAAATCGTGTTTACTAACTCTACTCCTCTTGGTTAACGGGCGTAGACTTATAAAACCCACTTAATCCTGATTAACATGTGTGTAAATACTTCCATATTTCTTAATTCTGGTATTGACAACCCATTACTAATAAACTACACTAGATATGTTTGACATTTATATTTTTAAATAATCGGCACAGTAACCTGTGTATTCGGTGGCTCGGTGCAAAAATGGAAAAGGAAATGAAGATAAGGGGAAGCGTGGGAAATAGATGAGACGCATTATTTCCTCATACTTGTACGGAATGCAGAGTTAGGTATTTCGGTGATGTCGGTTGGCAATCGAATAGCTACGTCATGAGTAGTTATTAATACTCTTTGAACCTACGGAATACAAGTGTAAACGATCACAGAGGAAGGGGTTTATAAAGGAGGTTTACTAATTCCTGATTTACAATCCTTGTGTAAACGTAGTCATGGTTGGCAAATAATGGAGGATGGAAGAATAAACCTCTACGTCTGTAACCTTACGTAGAGTTCCAGGCGTCAAGATTTATTCGTCCAATAATATGCTATAACCGTAATCATATTCTTTAGATCATTCAATCTTCGAAGAATTATTCATGTGGTAGCAAGTCCCAAGATGGAATATGAAACATAAGAGAGTGGTACAGGGTTAATCATTATAAATTACCCACCTCTTATCATCGTTATTATTGCCTATAGGAAAAAAGTTTTAAATAAAAGTTGTGTTGTTAGGACTGAATTTTGTTAAAATGCTATCAAAAGTACAGTAGCGTGCAGACTTCAAGGGATACAAAAAAAATATATATTTTTTTAAATGGGATACCCTGTATATTATTAAATTTTTGGAATGAACCTTTGTTCCTGATTTAAAAAATATACCATATGTTGCCCTTACCATATACCGTTTTTGAGTTATTAAACGTCGAATATCTTAGTTAAACTAGTTATTGTAAATATGGAAAAGTTAACATTATTAAAGTGAGTTATGAAAATGACAACTATTATGGTTGATAAGTGATATTTCTTTAATGAAATAATCAAAATGGTTTACAGTGAAGAAGAAAAGTCCAAATATTTATTTGTTATAACAAAATAACAAAAATAAACGAGCAGCAACAAGAGCATATAGGGTGTTGTATCAAAATCGTTCAATACCATCAGAAAATACGTTCAAAAATATTTACCGAAAGGTGAATAATACCTCCAGTTTTAGTAGAAAAGAACATGTAGTTCAAGCAAACCAGGAAAAACAGCTAGATATACTGCTTCATTTTGAAGGTAAGTCCATCCATATTTATTCGCGAATAGACTGAAATATTGTATTATTTTTTAGAAAATTCTGAATGTAGTATAAATAATGCAGTCGATGAATTAGGTAAAAGTTATTCCAAAATATAACGTACGTTAAAAAATAACAGCTACAGACCATATAAAATTTTTCCCGTACAAGTTTTAACAGAGGCTTATAAAAGGAAATGGCTGGACTTTTGCCGCCAGATGATTCAAAAGTTGGATGAAGATCCCGATTTTTTTTACTAAAATATTATGGACTGATGAATGATCCTTTTCTACGGCAGGAGTTTTTAATAGGAAAAATCGAAGGTCGTGGGAAAACAAGCACAACAGAAAAAGATTGGTAAAACAAATAAAAAAATCAGGAAGAAAAACTGTTAGCGTTTGGTGTGGAATTTTCAGAAACAAAACTGTTGGGCCTATATTTTATGATTATACTTTAACTGGAGTTCCTATTTGCAAATAATTATCCCAGAAGCAGAAAATATTCTTTTGCAGAATTTTCCGGAAGCCGAACTTGATGATATGATTTGGATGCAGGATGGGACAACTCCGCATAGTGTCCTACCCGTTCGAGATCATTTGAATAATGTATTCCCAATATGGATAGGGAATAATGAACCCATTAAATGGCCACCTAACAGTTCGGATTTGACTCCCATGAATTAATTTTCTTGGAGATTTCTAAAAGACATTGTCAATAATAATAATAATAGTATTCAAGTCATTAAATACAGGAATCGACTTGAAATAAAACAATCTGAATTTAAATAATGAAGCCATTTCCGGTGCAATTATGAATATAAGAATACGTTATGAATTATGCATTGACAATAATCATGGACACATCGAACATCTTTAATGAGATCATTTATTTATATTTAAATATCCTAAATAAATCTTTATTATCTATTTTGTAAAAATATTTGGTTTTTTCTTCCTCACTGTAAATCATTTATTTCATTAAAGAAATGTCACTTATCAAACATAATAGTTGTCATTTTCTTAGCTCACTTTAATAATGTTAACTTTTCCATATTTTCAGTAACTAGTTTAACTAAGGTATTCGACGTTTAATAACTCAAAAACGGTATATGGTAAGGGCAAAATATGGTATATATTTGAAATCAGGAACAAAGGATCATTCCAAAAATTTAATAATATACAGGGTATCTCATTTAAAAAAAATATTATTTTTTGTATCCCTTGAAATCTGCACGCTACTGTACCTTTGATAGCATTTTAACAAAATTCAGTCCTAACCACACAACTTTAATTTAAAACTTTTTTTCTATAGGCAATAATAACGATGGTAAGGGGTATATTATAATGAATAACTCTGTATAAATAATATTCAGACGACACAACGTATTATTCAATTTTAGTTATTTATTTCCTATAGATAATTCACGCAAGTTTTATTGATAAAATTTTTATTAGTTGTATCAAATTAGTCGAAAACTCTTTTAATGCCTAAATGCAAAATACATGCATGTTTCGTGCACGTCCAAAATTGCGACGATAAAAGCGGTGAAATTTCAGTCATAAATAAAAAAATTTTTACTGCCACTTTAAAATGTTTACGTTATCTGGTGAATAAATTAATACGCTAAAAATGTACCAATTTTTTATTTTTACCGGTGTTTATTCTTTTAGAATTCAATTCGACACAACTTGTCCCTAAATAAATGTTTTGTAAAACATCCAAGATCCAAGGACGAACCGGGGAAGGGGGGTTTTTGGAAACTGGATTTGGAACGTTTGGAAGAATCGAGGAGGTCTAAGAGGAGGTCTAGTTTAACAGTAAGGGCCCCTAGAAATCGGCACCCCGAAGAAAGGATTTCGAAACCTCCCAGAAAGACGAAGAGGTAAATATTTCAATAAATCAACCTTTGCTGCAGTTCAACTGTTCTTCGGTGTTGACAAGGTATAGTCGTTTGCTCGATGATGTTGCAAAACTTTTGCCGTTGACGACACTGTTTCCATATTTATTAATTGTAAATTTTAATTTGTTTATTGTTTAAGGTATAGGCCATCCCAAAACACTGGCGAAAGGAAACATAACATTCTCTCAAACATATCCATCTGTGGAGAAACCGACATTGAAAATTTTGAGGATACTAAGAAAAAGGATCTGAAGAACGAAAAACCGTCGGAAAAAGTCAAACAAGTCGTGGCAAAAAAAGAAGAGGACTTTGTTCCGGCTTCGATGCCAAATCAATCAGTTATAACGGAGCCAGTTAATCAAATGTTGGGCGAGGATGAATTGACTGGCCTATTGTTAGCCACAAACGGTTGGGACGAGTGCCAGTTAGAGTTATTGGATTCCCTGTTAGACTCATTGTAATAATTCAAAATTTTTTTTTATCTTTTTCAGAGTTTGGATATATTGAGGATTTTACTAAGTTAACAAGTACGTCAATTTGAATTGACGAAGATGTGGAAAATGTGATACTTTTCTAACTAATCGAGGCAGGTAATATCGTCTGCAGAAAAGGTGACAAATGCTTTTAGTACACGATAAGTGGACTAATAGTTATATTTTTTATGCGATAAACATTTTGAAAGAGCCCACCGTATGATTATATAAAAATATATTTTACGCATATCCAGAAATATATCAACAACAATATATCCACTATATTATGTGATATTCAATATTCAAAGCAATATCAGAGACATTATACGGGGTTTGCCAAAGGCTTGGAAAAAATAAATTAATTTGTTAAGTAGTGAATTTTCAAAATTTTCCGACACCATTTTAGCATCATTACCTTCATTTTCTTTAAGCCATCATACACTTCTTTATACAATGCTTACATTTTTCGGTTTCTTTTACAGTATTATAAAAACATAAGTTAAGGTCCAGCCTTTTTTCAACTGTCTGGAAAAAATCTGGTTGCGGCCTTGGCTCAATACAATTTTTCAATTACTTATGGAAATTAATTATTTTTAAATATTCATTAGTACCTAGTTGCTCAATATCTAGCTCAAAAATGTTATACTTTTTCTCTTGGATACTTTAACGAGTTTAAAAATCGTTGTTAACATTTTTTTTTTAAATACAAGGGGCCTTTAAGAATTTCAGAGACGTTATTTAGAGAGCAGATTCTGAATAAAAAACAATTAACTTCTATGCAATAATTCAGACTATATACAGCAAAAAAAATATTTCGAGGGTGCTAGCCTTTAACGTAAATTTCCTGAGAACAAAAAGTACAGAATGGCATTGCCTTATAGTGTATACAACAGTCTGTAGAGATACCAGAAACAGCAAAGTTATGAGATTAATTTCCCAATTGTTATTCTCTTCAGACTTTTCATACATTCGTTGCATTATATGTATACAATATCTCTGTCTGTTCTGACAATACACGGGACACTGACGCTACTGTGCCGTAGTGGAGTATGCACAGCAAATAAGTGGTGAATTCAGTTTGATACGGAAATAACCGCTTAGGATGGACGGCTGTTACGTTGTCGATAAATTCAAATATTTTTTCATAGGATCATATTTTTATTATTAGGTCATTTTTGCAGTATCTTTTGTTTTAAGCAAATCATTATTTAACAGTGATGTCTGTCTTTCGATTTGTCTGTTGGTCTTTTAGAAGGTAATTTTAAATTACTCCTAAACCGAATATAAAAGTTACATCGGTTATTCTAAATGTTAAAGTTATATTAAAAAATTGTTTTCTTTATCTTCTTTTTCATCTTGTCCCATTTTATCATTGTTGTTGTGTGGTAGAACATGGCTAGTCACTGTCTATCTCTCCAGAGTTCAAGTCTCAAGCATCTGGAAAATACCTAAGGGAATGGTTGTTGTGTGTGTGTGTCTGTCCTGCTTGAGCGGTGGAATAGCAATGTGCTAAATTCCACCAGGACGTTAATATAAAGACTTAAAAAAATAGGGTACAAGATATTTGGCATAAAAATACATTATTTGACCTAACCAAACCCAAAGAACATACTACCCGTTTAACCGGAAGTACTAATATTTTTTTTATTTTAAATGGCACCCTATATTTTTTAATCTTATCTGATAGAGGTTTGAATTACCTTTACAACGGTTTTTTCAAAATCAAAATCGAATCAGAAATGACTTTGAAAATGGAATTGTATATGATTACTAAGTAATGGTCATGAAAATCATATTATTTAAGGGGCCTAGTCGGGAAAAAGCTTCGGATAGCTGTGTCACTCTGTAGAAAGTTTTTATCCATGCGCCGCTGCATAATTTTGCTCTTGACTATACCTTCA
Organism: Rhamnusium bicolor; assembly: GCA_029963845.1. Lineage (NCBI taxonomy): Eukaryota > Metazoa > Arthropoda > Insecta > Coleoptera > Cerambycidae > Rhamnusium > Rhamnusium bicolor. The sequence continues at coordinate 167,823 of JANEYF010005386.1, read as the reverse complement.
CTGGACGTTTTATTCACCGACTTCATTGAGATGCGATTCCCGATAGAGGTAACACTTCCTTGCTATATTTGTAGTGACAAAGATACTTATTTAGAAAATTCATTTTAACCAAATAGTACGGAATAAAAGTTTGAAACTTGCTGAGCATAATTATGAAGATTCATTCTAGACGACATGTATGAATTTTACCTCGAATTTTACCGATTGATATCATAATTCAGGAGCTAATCACGTCCAAATTTCACTTATATTTACAGTATAAATTTTCCCTACATAAAGTGAAAATTAATTAAAATAGATATACATGTACCCTCTAGTACACTTTCAACTACTGATCCTCCAAATTTGGTGTAATTTGACTAAACCGTATGGAAGAAATAAATTTTGAAAAATTACCTTACAAACACTGGTTCGATTAGCCCTCTTAAGTTTCTAATAGTTAATAAAGAAGATACAAACCGAGAGGTATTTTTTTAACATTTTTCATTTTCCTAAAACCAATGACTGGCAATTTATTTATGGTGATTTTTTTTAAATAAATATTTTATAAAAAATAAACGGCCAAAACTCGCTTTTATTAAATGGTACCCTGTTCATTGTTTACGTACTTTCGGTAGAGTTTAAAATTAGCTTTCATCGCAATTTTAAAATTAAAAATCGGTCCGTAAATGGCCTTGAAACTGCAATTGAATAGTTGGAGTTAATAAAATTTTGGTATACAGAATCTGCATCTCTAAGTCCTGAAACACTGCATATTTATTCAACTAATATTTCAGCCAGTGATAAATGCGAATATACTCGTATAACAACTGCGCTTGCCACAAAGCTAATTTCTTAAAAATGGGCATTATATGAACATTAGTTGTTTGTCTATGTTAGAAAAAATGTGTAAATGTAATTTATTTTTACATACACAGAGTGTTTTTGTGCCTTTTGTAAACACGTGTGACCATTTTTGTGAATTTGGTTCAAAGTTTTTGTAAATATACTTAATATATAAAAGAAATCGCTTGAAAAGTGTGGTTAAAATATTTATATATACTGGAGTAAATGGAAATCTTGTGATTTAGGTCAAGGTTGCCAGATCTGTATCATTATCTGTCGAAGATTAACCTTAAAAAAAGAAAGCGCCAAATACGACAAATTAAATGTTTTAATGGTTGATACTGTTGATAGTGTAGGTGCGCATCACTAATGAAACGCTCGTCAAAATTAATGATCACTTGATCACCTAGCATAGATACTTTGTGTGACTCGGTAAATGGTTGCCCGACAATTTTTAAATAATTTTTACAATTTGTAGGCAAAAATAAGTATTACAGATAATATCCACTTTCGGTTGGCCACTTTCGCGATGTAATACACGAAAGTTGCACAACTTAACGTTCGATCATCAGTTCCAAATTTTGGTGAATTTTCACACATGGTTAGCGAAAATAAGTGATATTATATTATTAAATTATTATATATGATTTGAACGAAACAACTACTCAGAGGGCAAATACCCCGACCTGCATTGGATTATACCTTCAAATCATGATAGATCGGTAGCAAATATCATTTGTCAATTCCTTACCAGACATAGACCGGTTTCCAACTTATTAGGTCTCCTCAGTATGCCATAGGTAATGGAACAGACAAATGATAGAGGCCAATCTGCTAGTCATATACTGACTAAGGTAAATTGAGTAGTGGTGAGAGGTACGTGAAACTTCTCATATGGTCCAGATCCTACTATCCGACCAACATCATACCTGCTAGTCATATACTGACTAAGGTAAATTGAGTAGTGTGAGAGGTATATGAAACTTCTCATATGGCCTCTATCATTTGTCTGTTCCATAACCTGTGGCATACTAAGGAGAACTAATAAGTTCGAAACCGGTCTATGTCTGGTAAGGAATTGACACATGATATTGGCTACCGATCTATCATGATTTGAAGATATAATCCAATGCAGGTCGGGGTATTTGCCCGCTGAGTAGTTGTTTCGTTCAAATCATACTTAATAACAGTAGTTTAGTCCACCTAGGCTAGAGGTCGCCGCTCTCGGTACTTGCTTCGCAAGTCGCTATCCGCCACAGAGACATCTATGATGTCGGTCGGATAATAGCATTTGGACCATATGAGAAGTTTCACATAGCTCTCACCACTACTTGATAGTATATGTCTATAACAGAAACATGGTTATCGGCTAATATTAATTCCAATGCAGTGTATATTCCCGATTTTCAACTATACAGGACGGATCGAATCAGAGGAGAGCGTGGTGGTGGGATAGCAGCCTATGTGAGTAATAAAATGTATAAAGTTTCTATAAATAAATTGGGAAAACAAATAAATATTTAAACAATTATGACTTAAAATTACAGTCAACAATCAAAATTTTGCAATTGGTATTATTTATCGTCCACCTGATAAAAATTTAACTACCTGTATTGAACAATTAGATGAAATTTTATCCATCGATGCATATAACTTTACACAACTTATCAATGAGGCAACCAGAATAACTGTCTCAACGCAAACATTACTACATCCAATGTTTGTTAGTGATTCGAGTATTGTTTTGACACAGGGCACTATTAATGCAGTTTTTGTATCAGATCATTCTTTATTATTTTGTAATGGTAAAACTAAAACTTATTACTATCAGGAATTTAAAATTTTTTAACTATAATGATTTTCATTTCGATTTAATCGACCTCAATTTAAATGATTTAATTTATTTACCACATACTGATGCGAAAGTAGAGTATCTAACAAACGCAATACTATTTTTATTTAACCGACATACACCACGTACAATCATGGTAAGTAAACCCAAGGCACGTTGGTTGACTGAGGCACTTAAAATAATGATGAAAGAGCGCGATAAGGCATTAGATACGTGAAGTTTATTTCAAACTTATTTGCAACATAAAAACGTCGGTTTCTTTGATCTTTTTACCGCTATCAAAAAAGCCGATGTTCTTTATGTTGCAAATAAGTTTGTAATAAACTGTATAAAAAAACAAAAAGTGATGAGAATTGGAATTATTATAAAATGTTACGAAATTATACATTAGTATCTATCAGGCGCGAAAAAAAAGCGTATTTAAAATCATTGTTTAAAGATGGTAATGCCCAAAAAAGAAGAACCGCTTTTAAAACGTTGGGGTTACAATCTAATAAAAACATCGATTTACCAACTCATTTAGTTGATCTTGAAGAACTATAATAACGTTTTCGCTTCAAATGTAAATACCAGTACTAAAAAACTAATTATTATAATATACATAGTCATTCTACTAACAAAATTTTTCAATATAAGTTGACAACACCAGAACAAATAACAATAATTGTTCATAGCATCACATCTAATGCTTTTGGTGATGATGGTATATCTTTAAAAATGCTTCAGTATTGTTTGCCATATATCTCTCTTCATATTACACATATTATAAACAATTCTTATAAAGAAATACACTGCTTTTAGATGAATCAAATAAACTGTATTTAGATACACTCTACATATGATTCGGCTTTTTAGGCCTTTCTCAAGAGCATTACAGATAAATACTTTAGTATTTATCTGTAATGCTCTTGAGAAAGGCCTAAAAAGCCGAATCATATATGTAGAGTGTATCTAAATACAGTTTATTTGATTCATCTAAAAGCAGTGTATTTCTTTATAAGAATTATTTACAAGATGTTTCACAAGGAACCGACCACTTACTCAATCCAGTGCATATTATAAACTGTTGTTTGGAGCAGGGCTATTTGCCTACCGATTGGAAAATGGCACTAGTGCAATCAATTCCCAAAACTGACTCTCCTGCTTCGATTAATGACTTAAGACCCATAATACTTCCTATATTGTCTAAAAATTTGGAAAAAAAAATGATCAAAAACAATTAAATGACTTTGTGACGCTCAATAATATGCTTCCGGCGTGTCAATCTGGATTTAGAAAATCCCACAGTACTACTTCTGCTCTTTTAAAGTTTCTGATGATATTTTTTCATGCCTTGGATAACAGACAAATGACATCTTTAGTACTGTTGGATTTTTCTAAAGCTTTTGACATGGTGGATCATGGTATTGTTAGCTAAATTAAAATATATAGGTTGTAATGATACTCAGTTTATTTATTTCCAATTTTAGCAATCGGAAACAAAAACTTATTTTCAGTGGTAATACATCCACAATTTCTAATTTGACCTTAGGCGCACCACGAGGGAGTATTTTAGGGCCTCTATTATTTATTATATATGTATACTGTTAACTTATTTAATGAAATTAAACATTTTTCGTCGATCATATTTCTACAACTCGTTCAAAAAATATAACCAAATTAACTATGATTATAAGACATTGAGTTATGCTACTTTTAAATTTAAACTAAAACAATATTACATACAGTCATTTATTCAGATATTATAAATGAAATTTAATATGATCAAAAACATATGTTTGGTAAGTGTTGGGAATTAGTATTAAGCTAAACATCGCCTATATGTACATTGTTTTCAATAAAGGCAATTATTATTATTATTATTATTATATGTAATAATAAAAATATAGTAACTGATGAACAAAAGAAATACATTTTTTTTGTTCTGCGGGTTCTTCCGTAGATTTGCTTCTGCCTGCCGGCGGGAGGCCGGAGATCATGATCAAAAATCGGAGACTCCGGCTGAGCACTGGAGATCTGGCAACCCTGATTTAGGTTCTTTTCAATTTTGAATAGAACTAAACAATATTTCTAATAAACCCAGTAAATTTTTGTATAAACAATGAGCTCTAAACTCTTCCGTCCAACAAAAGATATATTTAGAATTAAGATATTTTAATGATTATATGAGATAGGCTCGGAAAGTTAAGACGTTTACGTATTAAGAATGTTGAAAATGTCTACTTTCATTGAACTTGCCTAAATACCTACGTATTATTTATTAAAGAAGCCTTAAAGGTGTTTTTTTCAAATATTTATTTTTATTAAGTATAATTATGTTGAACTATTTAAGCAACTTTTTTTAAATATAGTTAGTGGGATATTATTTGTCAAAGTGTAAGTTATCCACACATGAAGAGATTTATTTGTCCTACTTTGACTCGTGTGTGGGCTGCTTTATTTGTAAATGTTTAGATTTCCTCTTTTTTCGTAGTTAGTCGTTAGTTTGGAATTGTAAAATATAGTTTAAGATTTTTGAGATGTCATATAACTGTATTTTTTCTATTTTATTATAACGATCCTGAACAAACTGTAAAAATGTATTCTAGTCTTTTGCAATATTTGTATTTATACACAGTTTGCTCAATATGTGCTACAAATTGGCAATATTATTTATTATTGTAAGAGGAACTTCGTATTTTATCAGATAGAAGTGAAATAAACATTAAAAAGTTTGAATGTTTTGTGTTATTAAGTTTCTCCTAGAGTACTCTCGCAAATCTGATTGCAAAATAATATGTATCTATTTTATTTTTTTTCGAGAATAAATTCCTCATATTCGTATTAGAGTAAAATGCCATTTCTTATTTCTGCTACATGTGCTATAACTAATAAACCCAGACGAACGAACACCTATCTAGTTAAAAAAGATATATCACGAATCGCTGTCATCGTGTTGTCTAGATTACACCTCTTACATTTCAGCCAAATTTTATTTCGTTATAAAATTAGATTAACATTTTGTCTTAATATTTGCTGTCCAATTTCCTTTAACTAAATGTGTCTTTTGTAAAATAAAACAGATGTTAAAATAAGTACCTAACTAATTTATTATAAAATATAATATAACGGTTAAAAAAAAACAAACTTAATATCATTTCAATTTGCACTACTCCAAGTCAAATATTGACAATTTTCTTTCACCGCTTGCGGACGATGGTCGTCTGTCTTTTAGCAGAGGTGCTTCTTGTTGGTTTTCAAAAGGATCAATATTTTTATCGTTGATACTATCAGTACTTTTACACAATTGCAGATAAGTTGTATCTGTAATTGTTTTTAGGATCCTTAAAACCTCATGGCTTACGTTTATCAAACAGAGAGTTATTTGTTTTTCGTTGTACGTATTTAGAAGATTTTCTAAAGTCTGGAAAAAAGAAAACGGTTTTTATTAATAGAATGAAACGTTTCCAAACATTGTTTTGCTTTTCCCATACCGAGATTTTATATTATACTTTCTATGAATAAATATACTACACGACATAGAAAATGTAACACCTAGTAAACGTTAAAATATTAAAGATTATCGAACGATTAAAATTTAATTACGATTAGACAACGATATCCCCAAAATTAATAGTGGGTTAGTGTTCCACGCATTCTTACACTTTCCAACTCTGTGTAGCATGCCTCGAATTAGCCGATCGATGTCTTCTTGTGGCATTGTGTCCCAACCCAGTAAATGTTTATGTTTATTGACCCTTTGTTCAGCCTGCTCTTCCAGTAAAAGCCCGGTAAACAACTAGAGTTTGGTGTTTACTGAGCCCCCTTTTGAATCCGGTACCGACCTAATTTTCATATCACGTCTCATACATGTTCAATTGGACAAAGGTCAACTGATCTTGCAGGCCATAGAGGAATATTCACATCGGCATCTTGTAGGAACCTCCTAGTTATAGCAGCAGTATGAGATCTGGCATTATTCTGCTGAAAAATAGGTTTTTCCAACTTCTGAATACACGATAACGTAGACCCTATGATTGTAATTTTGTGCATTCATGTTCCCTTTTTAGAAAAACTAGAGGGAACATGCTTCCATATGCTATTGCATTCCATACCATAACTCCTCAGATAAGTGCTGTTTCCCGCTTCACAGTCCATACAAATCTTCCTCACGTTGACGGCGAACTCTTCTGCGCTAACTAAATCGGAATTCATCACTAGTTCCGTTCTTCGTCCCACCTAAATTCTTTTTGTATTACTGGATGTTGCAATTTCACTGTCACACAGTATAAGTATAATAGACGGAAATTTACTTACTTTTCCTGCAGAATAATCAATTTTCGGTATATTAGCACAATCAACAACTATTGACAGTTTTGGGGAACTATTATGTGCTTTCTTTATAACTTCAGAGAGATAATCAGCTGCCGGGTAGAACAGACCCAGTTCTGGCTTTATAAAGATGTACTTTTGATTATTTTCTTTAATCTAAAAATGGAAGGGAAATAAACTGTATTTTTCATCTCGTGTCAGTTGTTGAGTAGTTTATTTGTATCTTAAAATTGTAATTGCGGTAAGTGTGAATCTTTGAAAGATTATATATATTTTTAAAAATGCAAAAAATTCCATGTTTTCTACCACTACGATTTTTAACATGGTATGTGTAAACTTACCGATCGAATTTCAGAAGTAATGTTAGGTCTCGACCACATTTTCAACAACACCATTGCATTGAACACACTGCCAATAACAATGGCGGCCTCCACACCATTTATTATTCCAATAATGAAAGTTGCAAGCGTCAAAAAAAAATCCACTTCTATAAAACAATTTATGTAAATTATATTAAAAGAGCTAACATAAATTTTCTAGGAATTCATATTTTTTTACTCACTATTACACTTCCATAATACAGGAAATATTTCGTAGTCCACTAGAGAACTACCCGCAGTTATGAGAACTGCTGCCAAAGTTGATTTTGGAATGAAATAGAAATACGGGGCGAGAAAACTTAGAGCCATGATAATCAAAGTTCCTGTAAAAAATAATTTTATATACGTACAGAGTGATTCACCATAAATTCACCCCCCTCTAACTTCGTCATTTATGACAGGATTTCAAAATTTCCAGTTTTTTTTCAAAGATTTTTATATATCCTTTTAGAAAAATACATCTCCGAAATTAGAAGAGATACGAACATAAACTTTTTTTTTCAATGGAACAGTATATTTTGTTTGAAAATCAGATTCGCTGTTTTTTTTCTGATTTCAAAAATATATACTTTTACATATTTGTCTTTATTAGTTTTGATGATATTGCCCAAATAATCATTTTATTTTACCACATAAAATCGTCCGCAGAACAATTGAACTTAAGTAGGCTTTGATATTTATCGAGACAATTACCTATTGCAGATATGTCAAATCATTATTTATCTGACAATTTATTCAATTATTGCTTGCGCAAAATCTATATTTTAAAAATGTATTATTCAATCCAAGTAATAATGGACATTTTTATGGTGTATGTAAAGAATAATAAAAATTCAAAAGGTGGCCATCGAGAATATCGGCTTTTATATCCAGATTGTCCGCTTCCTGACAAAAACACATTCAAAAACGTGTGGAATAAGATGGCAAATTGTGGATCTCTGGTGAAGAGAAAAAAAATTAAGAAATATTAATATTATTTTTTACTTTTGATGCCTGAAGTTTCCCAGAACAAGATCGAGACACCCTGTATAGCGAACTAGGTAAAACCTGCTTTTGCTAAACCAAGTGAGGTTAAAATCCTTTTAAGACTCTTTTCAGTTTTTGGAAATTTTCAGACAATGTACTTGTTATAAAACGTATTAATTTTAGTTTACTCAATGGTAATATTTACCTAACAAAATACCGTCCGACTACAGATTTGAGAACAATTTATAATATTTAAATGAACAATAAGTAATTTGTGTATTACGTACATTTAGAAAGATTTATGAAGAATTCATAGCACTTGATTGTAATTTTTTTAATGGATGTGTTTATCACACCAACGCAACGGTTTATAATTTAACAAACATAATTTGAAGCAGCCCGTCCTGTACATGAACATAGATTGCAACAAGGCACCAATACACAAATGATGAAAGTTTTGAGGAATTTAACCAAAACGCAAATTAATGTTTCCTCTTTCAACACACATAAAAATCTCGAAAAGTACATATTGTGGGTTGGTTCCTTGTTACATATCTCTATCCACATATCCTCAGTTTAAGACATTAAGGGCTCGCACACACCGCGGCGGCGAGGTGGTACAACACGCATTCAGTGGCCACGACCATGAGGTCGCGACGGTCAACGAGAATCAGAGCGATGCACAGACGGCCAACAAAATACAATGTGTCAAGTAGGAGGTAGCCAGATAACGACCAGTATATATTGCTCTGTTAAAAGTGTATGTTGCTTTGCGGAGTGAGAAGTTATTATTCACGTTTCCGGTATGGCATTGAGTAAAACAATATTAGCCGTTCTACTGGCCACGGTGCTGGTCGTATCACTCCTACGTGACCTGGTCGCTCAGTGCGTGCGAGGTCTAAGAGTCCCCGCGCACTAGCGGCCAAGTCACGACGGCCAACAGAATATATGGAGTTTTATGTTCCACCGCGTTGCGCGACGGCTCTTAAAGCGTTCACCCACTTAGCGGCAAACCGTGCGCGCACACTCAGTATAAATAGGAATAGCTCGCGATTAGTTGCGTGCGAATAGCAGCATAATGGAATTACTCTCGTAGTGTAATAGCATGCTGGAATATTATAAAAAATTGAATACATTATATTCTAAATAGGATCTTCAGTAATAATGGGGTTTACTTTCGTCACTGGAGTAACCTCAGCTGTTCACCATTAGCGTAATGCAAAAAAGATATACGCACGCATGACCAAGGACAGTTAGTTAAAAATATTCTCAATATTTGAGAGATACTGGAGTAAGACTACCTTCAATATTTAAGATAATTTTTAACAAAAACCAGGGCACGCATTCGGACACCTCAAATAATTCTCCAGATATTTCTGCTTACTCTTACCTGAGTATATACCCTGAAGAGGAGTCCTCACGTCGCTACTGCTAGCTACAGCTGATCTTGTAAACGCCCCACAACTCGGCATGGCCTTTACAAATGAACCAAATATATTGCAAATTCCTAAAGTAATCATTTCTTGGGAAGCATCTACCACAACATCAGCACCTGACAAATGAAATTATATTTATTTTGTTCACTGTTTCTTTCAGCAACATTTGAACAAAATAAAGGCCAGTTTTGAATTATATTTATTATTAGGACAGAAATAAAATGTAACTGTAAAGAAAAAGTTTCACTTGAAATCGAAAATTTAGCCTTATTTTAATATTTTGATGTAATTTGACAGATAAGTAAAAATTTTAACTTATTGAAATTGTTTTAAAAGATTAATACACGGCGTATTTTAATCTTGGGTTTTCGCATGCTTTTTAGTTGTTTAAGCAAGGATTATAATTCAGGTATAATAAAAACGATTATTAAACGTCGGAAAAGAAAATGTTTTCAAGACCTAATTTCAAATATCATTTGTAGTATCCTGAAGTGGATTGGATAAGCCTTAATAAACAAATTAATAAAATAATAAAGTAAAATAAAATAAAAATTTAAATATATACTGGGTGTTATGGAAAATGCTACACATAATTATATTCCATTTTTTTAAATGTAATTTTGAAAGTATGTCGAGGTCAGGCCCGCGCCTATCTCTTTCCACACCCTTGTGCATTTTAATATATTTCGCCCCTAATTTTCATAATGCTGTAATAGATACAGGTAAAAAATAAGTAACTGAATAAAATACATATAATAGACTGTAATTCCTTTTTGCTTTTTTTTTTCATTATGCATTTATTTGTTAGCTATATTATCTTTTTCTACTTTTGAGGCCTTTTGGCGCCCCCAGCGCCTCGGCGCCGTCGTGCTTTGTCCTTATGTACGGCGCGGGCCTGATTGAGATTGAGGTAAGAAAATAATTGAACTTATGGCAACAACAACATTAAAAAATTAAAAATGGAATTGGCACATCAAGCAATCTTATGCATTTGTTAACTCAGCAATGCATGCTTTGAATTATATGAATGTCAGCGTCTAATTTTGAACTGTATAGTTTAGTTTTTTGAGCGTGTGTGGTTGGTAGGACGAGTGGGACGTAGGGAGATTAGAGAGTTGTTATTTTTTGGAGTAAAAATGAAAGCTGTTCCTGGCATTAAGTGCTTATTTTTTATGGTAGCTACTTGGATCTCATGTCGAAGTTGCTCCAAATTCATGTGGCTGAGGTAAACAACCATATCCCACACATGCTCGATTGGAGAAAGGTCGGGTGACTTGTTAGCCAAAACCTCAATATCAGCTACTTTTAGATATGTATCTTCTTGTTTTATGAGCAATATTCAATTAGGCATTAATCGTGCTGAAAAATTGCATTATCTAACCTCCAACATGATCCTATCAATAAAATCTCTAGCATTTAGTGCGCGTGAGATGAACACTACAGATGATATATTGCTCTTACACGCTATAACACTCCTAATAGAAGCAGCGTGTCCCGTTCTACGCAAAAGTATAACAACGATCTTTCCATTTCTTAATTCCATTGTAGTCAATGAGTTCGATGGCGGGTTAGAAATTGAACAGGGAAGATAAGATCCAAGTTCAAAAGACGAAGTTCCCATGTAAATTGATCTCACTCATATTCTATACACCCAATCAATAGTTTCCAATTGGCCTCAATGTGGTAAATCGGTTTCTTGGGACCATAATTTTTAGAAAGCGACTCTCTCGTACAATCATTCCTCGAACGTTTTCTGTGATCATGTCTTGATGCCTTTATTATTCCTGCCTTGCAGGTCACCATCTCATAACAGTTGATGCATTCCAACCCACTCGAATGGCGATTTGCAAAAAAAAATGTCCGCTCTCCATCTGCCTTAAATTCACTCAGTGCTCAATACTAAAAGTACAAAATACGAAATTTTTCTTGAAATATTTTAATGATGACTGGGAATTTTATTTTCCATGATATACGGTACAGTATATTTAACAAGTCAACAAAAATACAAATGTATGTTATTTAAACGACTTTCATACACATTTTAGAACCTTCTGTGCAAACTAGAATATCGTTTATTACTTCACGTTCACATCACTTGCGACATTACTAGATTGATAAGAGAAAAGCAATACTAGTAAAGAAATGATGAATGAATACGTTACTTTAAAAAAGATACTTACTATAAGATTTGGCGATAGCGACATTGGCTAGAACGGCAATAACAGGAATAACAATAACCCCCGGATCCTAGTGACCTCACCATTTCACCATAACCCACGGTCTCATTTCCAAATTTTGCTGACAACGAAGGAAAACTAAAATCAGGCAGACCTTTCGGTACAGGTCCGGTAAGTTTGAACGGCGCACCACCGTTGTAGTGAAGATAGGCACCAAACAATGAAGTAAGTAGGACTATTAAAGCATTTTTCGATATTGACAAGAACCATAACATTTTCTTTGCTGAGTGACTTTTAACTTGAATTTTCGTTAGTTTCTGAAAATTTTCCACAATAGGAAACTTCCTGGATAATATATATACTTACCTTAAAACAAAACAGAAAAATGATACATGAACATCCGAGAAAGGTGTCCTGCCATTTGATTTCAGAAAAATGCTGGGATAATTCCATTATTACGCTGAATGTGTCGTGGCTATGGATTTTAATCCCAAACAAGTGTTTTAATTGGGCGACTATAATTATCACAGCACTGGCAGATGTGAAACCCGACGTTAAGCAGGGTGAAATAAAGTCCACTAAAAATCCTGAAAGTAATAAAAAGAATTGTTATCAGTTATACAGTTTAAATTTAAAGTGACCATATTGATACTGAAAATCTATAACTTTAGCTAAAAGTAATGGGGTTTTCTAAATAACTAGTTCTTAATAATTGATTTATCTGTGAATACGAATAAAAAAGAAGTCATTATCTAAAATATTTCAAAAATCGTTGATCTGACAAAAATAATCGATAAATATCGAATTTTTTTAAAATCTCGGTTAAAAAGTCAAGGGTGAATTTTTATTAGTGGTCGTATCGCACACATTGATGTGTAAATAAATTTAACTGTACAATATGACCCACTTGAAAGCGGGACGTCTCCTTAACATTTGCATTTTGTCTAACTTTTTTTTTTCGATTTGTAGAATGCGAAAATTTGTACTTTAGGACACTTACATTTTTTTACAGAAACCAAGGCCTACTGCGTAATTTCTTTGAGGACGAAAATTCAAGAAATTATATTAGTGACTTGTTTACAAAAATCTTAGTACACCATTAGATTCAGCGCCCTCTGATATGGGCCTGTACCAGATTTCGTAAAAAAATATTGCATATTAATAATTCTTTGGCCAAATTAAAAATCACATTGTTCCTATGAATTTTTTCTTCTGATCAAGTAACCCAAGGAATAAAAAGTAAAAATCACAAAGTGACTAAGGCATTAGTCCTGTCAGATTAGAGATTAGAGCCTGTGTACAACGAAATTTTGTTCATTGATGAAGCCGCGTTTACGGATTGTGCCGTCCCAAACTTCACGGTACTAGTCAGTCGAAAAAGTTAATTGAGGTATAGTATTAACGTAAAATAAACGTGTGAATACTTTATAATAGGATTATTGGTCCGTTTTTTTTTATGATAATTTGAATGGAAATCTGTTTTTGAACTTTATAGGAAATGAGTTTTGGGACGCACTACATGACTTAATTAATAGATCAGACTCGCCTAAATTTGACGTTTCAATTAGACGAGTAACCTGTGCATAACGCAGTAGTGGTAAGAACTACGCGCTAGAATAACTGAAGCATGTACAAATATTAACCCAGAACAACTGAGAAAAGTAACCATAAACGTACAGAAGAACAACAAGAAGTTAATTAGCGTTTTTTTTTCTGGCATTCCAATAAATTTCTTGAACGTTACCAATAAAAATAGTTTTACATTACATGATCAAAAGAAATAAATTCATAAGAACAATGTGATTTTTAATTTGCCCACAGAATTATAAATATGCAATATTTTTTTATGAAATTTGGTACCAGTCGATTTCAGAGAGTGCTTATTCAAGTGGCGTACTCATTTCTTCTAAAAAGACAACAGCTAATACGATTTCTTAAATGTTCACCCTCAAAAATCACGCAGTAGGCCTTGGCTTTTGCAAAAAAAAAATTTGACTCTTTGTTCTAAAGTACAGTTTTTCGCGCTCTACAATTCCAAAAAAAAGTTAATCAAAATCGGACGATAAATACAAATTTTATAGGGATATCCCATGTCCCGCTTTGAAGTGTTTAAGCATATAAATATTTTTTTCACCTAAAGGAATCTTATGACAATATTTCAAGGACTACAGTAGGATGGCTCTTTCAAATTCTCAACCGTTCACGCGAGTTATACCTATACATGTGGATATGAAACTAAATATGCAGTCAAAAGTTAGAATTAAAGTTTTTTTTAAATGTATCTAACGCGTCTGTAGATATACTCGTAGATAGTTTAAATGTCTCCTATGGAGTCTCTAAAGTAAGCCTGTTTAGTATGTATTTTTTATTTTATAGAGTAAAGTAAATACAGGAAAACACTATTACCTAAATTGAGAATTCCCATAAGCAGTTCAATGCATCCAGCAATAAAGGTCAACAAAATAACGCACTCAATGGGATGTCCAATAACAAATGAAAATGTCAAAAGTGACATTAAACTCGTTGGTCCAATGGACACCTAATAAAAAGTAAAATAGAATTTGCATACACATTTTCAAAAGAGAAGCTTATCGTTGACACAATTTAAAACAAAAAGCGATATAATTTTGACTGAAAATCTGTAATAATAATTTTCAGATTTTTTTGCGAAGTAAAATAATAATCATAATTCATAAATATTTTTGATCTCAACAACTTATTATATGTATATTTTAGGGTCTTTTCACATGATTTTCACGATATGCCCAACAAACGGACCATGTCTTAATTATAAATAAAAAATGACTAAAAGAACCACCTACCTCTTTAATTGTCCCAAAAAAAACATAAGTATAAGAACCGATAAAAGCAGTATACAGTCCGTATTCAGGAGAAACTCCTGCAAGGCCAGCGTAGGCAATGGACTGAGGCATCATAGTTAATCCCACTGTCAGTCCAGCTATAAAATCAGCCAAAATATCATTTTTCGTGTAGTGTGGCAACCATTGTAAAATATGTAGGCGTTTGTTAAGAATTCTTCTGAGTCTTGAGGTTGGCTCAAATTGTGCAACATGTTGCTTCGGTGGAACCACTAGAAATATTTCAGACACATGTATTCTCATTTCTAAAGGAAACAGAGCGCACTGAAGGAAGAACCTTGCATCGAAATGCAAATAATGCAATTTTTGTGATGATATAACAAGAAAACACAATTTACTGTGTTTTTATCACTATTTCATTTTTATTACTTCACGTTACTGCAGTTTCGGCACTTAACGTGCCATTTTCAAACGATTCTGAAGAGAAATGAATAAACAAAACCAATTACAGTATATTTATACTAAAAACTATTTACGAGTATTTACCACCTGCGTTGATTTAGATAGTCAGTCTGATACAATTTTGTCTGTGACATTTTTTAAAAGAATCAGTTACGTGCTAGATTTAAAATTACGATTTTATGATTTTCTGTCATAATGATTCAAGACACAACTTTCAAATTTTTAATTTCTGTGAGAGAAATTTTAGAATGAGGTACTCATTTTCTTAATAACTACTGGTAAGGAAATTACGATATCGTTAATTTCATACATTCAAAGTTCTTTTGTTTGAATACATATTTAAAAAAAAAATTCTATGGACAAAAACTTGAAATGTGTCTTGCAAATATATACGAGGGAGCTCATTACTATTTCAACACCGAAATTTCATGATCGAATAACTCTGATATCGTGAATCAAAAGGCATTCAGACTTGGATCAAGAGTACTCTGTTATATGTTTAACAGAACGACGCAAACAAAATTTCTTGCAAATATATACGAGGGAATATAATTTACTAATTTTAATTTTTTTATTAGACTATGTTTTAAAAAAGTAATTATACATAGGAAATAATAATGCATAGGACAAAACATATTTGAAGGGTTTTTTGTACCATATATATAACAAATTAACTCAGTGATGGCCAGACCTCATGTACAAGGGCATATTAATATACAATATATTAATATCTCCGATACGACTTTAGCAATTTGAATATTTAGATGTGAAAAGTACTTAAAATACTACATATTTTAGTATTAAAATGGATAGTTCATCAGGGACGTGTATACGGGCTCACAATTTAATAATTTTGTTAAAAAATATATACGCCACTGACTTTTTTACTTTTTGACTTCACAGTTATGTAGATAGGTAGTGGCCCAAAAAAGTTACCTCTTGATATTTTTTCGATTTCGGTTTCGTTTAGGAAATATTTAGAAAAAATTGAAAAAATAAGAAAACTGTAACACCGTGTAACTCAGAAAACAAGGCAAGAGTGGACCAATGTTGATAGAAACTATTTGTTTTATTTTTGGGTAAAGCATCTCCGCTTAAGCGATGACAAAAAAAAAATTATCTCTTCAAATGGGAATACTTTGAATTATTTGAAGCTTTGCACGGTTTGATTATTTTCCTTGGAAGATTTTCTTTTAATCGTAATGAAAACTGAAAACAATGAACACAACGGTTTCATTGTTAACGAAACGAGGTTGTAGTACTGAAAAGGGATTGAGAATCTGTTAAAATAATTAATAATTAAAGTTATGATGTTTTAAATTTAATCTATTTTCCAATTATTCTTAGATTCTTAGTATACATATAGTAATTTTGATACAGGTAATATGTGTAGTATAGAACTTGCATGTCTTCACTTTATAAAATGCATCCTTACATTATGTGAAAAATGTTAAATTATAAATTTGATGAACAATAGTTGTGAATACTAATTTTTTTTAAATGGGATATGCGAATATTTTTACAGCTACACGACTTTCATTTACCCTTTTTGATATCTCTATGGTGCACTTTTATTTGTTCATCAAATATTAAATAAGAACTTCAAAATGCTTTGAGACAATTGCTTGTTGTTTATTAAAATCATAAAAATAAAAATAAAATTTATTATGTGTGTTCAACTTGTTAGAATTGTAGTGAATAAACAAAACTGCTAACGTTTATAATTAATTGTATTTGAACGAATGGTTATCGTTGACATTTTGCACTAGATGGATGTTTCTAAATGTACTTACATTTTAATAGTTTCTTCGACTGTATAGAAAATATCCTCTATACCTATTGCTATTTTAAAATTATTTACATGGTAATGGTAATGGTAATGGTGGGGGAGGCTGACGCCTGGCAAGTAGGCCTCAGACGGGCCCTTTTTTACCAACCCCCAGCTGTCCCCTCAGCCATGTGCTTCTCTTGCTCCCTCATCGAATCTTTCCGACCTTCTGATGAAGGTCAGGATGTCACTCATTGCGAGGAGCTCATCTCCTCCCTTAGAAGCGCCTCAGAACCGAAGATACTGTGTCTCAGGCGCCCAAACGCTTCACATTGTCCCAGGAAGTGGTAAGATGTCTCTTCATCACTCCTGCATCTTGGACATGTAGGGGTCTTCCTCAATACCTATCAATGATAGATGCCTCTTAAGTCTGCAGTGGCCTGTCAGAACACCGATTAAGAGATTCAGAGTTTTACGACTCCGTCCCAGCAACCAGGCCGATCTCGATTTGTTCGGCCCCGTCACAAAATCTCGGGTTTGCCTGCAGGCCCTGTTGGTCCTCCAGTGCGTCCTCAGTGTCTCGTGGGCCCACTCATCGAGGGGCCGTTGTGACCTGCCTTCTTGAAATACCTAACATAGGCTCAGGCCCGTGACAGGGCTCCTCGGCTCCGAGTCTAGCCAATTCATCAGCCTTCTCGTTGCCTGGAACTCCCATATGTCCCGGGACCCATACCAGTCTCACTTGTTTATGCCTAGCCAGCTCTTCTAGGGCATCCCCACACTCCTGGACGAGAGCTGATCTCGTCCTGGGGGACACACCGCCTTTAGAGCAGCCTGGCTGTCGGAGCAGATATATATTATCTGTTCCGCCCCATTCCCTAACCTCAGCCTTACCTGCCACCGTTAGGATGGCGTAAACCTCTGCCTGGAAGACCGTGGTTCATTGAGAGTATTCAAGAAACCATTTTTTTGTTTTGATTATTAATTTAAGGAGTCCAAGACGAAACTTTTGTTTTCTTTCAATCCTCAAAAGAAAACATTTTTAATGATTTGGATGTATTGTAATAACGAAATATTTGAAGTTGCCCACTTGAAATTGATATCTGTGTAATATTGGTCAGCATCCGTCTATGTATACTATGTTTAAAAATCGCCATTTTCCAATGGAGGTTTGTTCTACTTGATTCAATAATTTGTAAAATAATTAGGTATTGGTGTTTTCTAAAATACCGGTTGCATTTTGTATATTAAGGGTTTTAATTGATATTTTGACACCTTCTCGCATGAGAATCAAAGGGTTCTAAGCGACATTTTGCTCGAAATAGAGATATTTATTACAACCTACTGTAACTGTTTTCCTGCATCTTTCTGGTTAGGAAATTTCACTATTGAATGAAAGATTGCGCAATAAAGTTCATTTCCGTATGATCCTAAATTAAAATTTGATACAATTTATGTTTTTTCTTACTCTTTGAAATCACAAACTAAAGACTATTTATTTTTAGACGTTTTCTACCGTCTGTTTAATGAATAAAAGTTACTGTAATTTATATTATATTTGCATTTTTTACACTAAAGTATACTTTACAGAGACATATAGTTCTAAGTACAAATGCAAAGGTTTTTGACAATTTAAGTTTAAAATCGAGATAAATTGAATTTGAAAAAATCGAGATTGCCCTGAAAAATAGATGCCCTTTTTTTTAATATGGAAAAAACCCTACACAACGCTTGACAAAAACGTTTTTTTCTAATATCTTAAAATAGATCCACTCATTTCTAGGTAGCTGTAACAATATAAATGAAAAATGTGGTCAAAAAGCCACAAAAAAATATGTCCTAACGAAAATCCATTAAGGTACCCAAAAAAAATAACAGCAAATGAAAAACAAAGTTTTGCCTCTTATAACCAATGAAATATAAACATAAAAACACCACAGAAATTAAACAACCCCCGAATCTAAAGCCGAAGCTGCATGGGCGAGGATTACACAACCATTCCCACCGACATTACCAGTGCCGGTGGCGGGATTCGAACCCGCAGTATGATGGAGAGGTTATCTAGTCACACTAGCCATCGCGCGTTCTTGCCAACTACTCCACAAAGCCGCCAATGAAAATGAAAATAATGAATGAAAGAAATTGTCAGGTTCATAACAAACTTACTTTTTCTTCAGTTTATAAACACATTAAATCAAAGTTTAAGAAGTAGCACTGACAAAAATTAGCAGATCATCCTATGATCCACTGCCACTATTACTCAGAGCCTTCACAAATATGAGCTGCTATTCCAAAATAATAATTTAAATGTTATATTCCATTCTCTAAAACCTTAAAGCAAATACTAAGACAATATAATTTATTATTAAATGTTTTTTGACAAGGTTTGTTTGTGTTCATATTTACAGGATGAAAACGGCTTAATATGTACTAATTTATTTTATTTGTTGCATCAAATGATAAAATAATTTAACTTATTTTAAACAGTTAAATAGCAGGAAATCTAGTTTTGGTAAGGTAAGTATATTTATTTAAGAAGATTAAGTTTCATCCTAATTTAAAAATTACTCGAATTAGTTTAGAACTTTAAATTTACAACAAAAAGTATGTTATATGCATACCTAGGTATACCTCTAGTCCTCGTATCAATATTAAGGGAAAATGAGAAAATTAAAAAATATATATATATATATATATATATATATATATATATATATATATATATATATATATATATATATATATATATATATATATATATATATATATATATATATATATATATATATATATATATATATATATATATATTATGAGGTAGAATTTGGAGATCCAAAGGTCACCATTCACCAAAGAACCGGAGTCAGACATTATTGATTATATAACTACACATAGGTAAGTGAAGGTGGGCCGGCCATGTGGCCCGTATGTCTGATGGCAAATGGGCAAAAAAAATTTAGAGTGAGATCAAGACAAGACAAGCGAAGCAGACATAGGCCACCGATTTGGTGGATCAATGACATCAAGGAGATTGCCGCAAATTGAATCCTCCAAGGAGCCCAGAACACACAACAGAACTGAAAGAAAATGTCTTGAAGGCATATATTCAGTAGATAGTGAACAAGAACGGCTGTGAAAAAAAATAAGAAGAATATCGAGGAAATGTTATCAGTGAATTGTTTCAAAATTTCTTGTAAACATTAAACGGTGTAACGTATACCTATAAGAGGGTGACATATGAAACGTGTTTGTCCCTTTTTTGTTCAACCCAAAGACACTTGTGATATGGTGGATTGCTCAGGAATTTTATAATCAGAGATTTCGATTAATTTAACATTCATAATATTTAATAGTATATTTAGCACAAAACATTTTAACTTTGCACTTCTGGGTAAACCATCCTGACTCTTTCACATATTTATTAATTTTCTTGCTGATTTTTTTACTTAAAAATGTGACAAATGGTGATTGAGCTATGAGAAAACTTGGTGGCAGCAAATATATCAGAAAACATCATGTAAAAATTACTTCTTCATCAAAATAATCTAATTTATTGACTTTTGATGTTTATAATTAATTGGTCCTAGTTGTTTATACTATCAATTAGTTAAATAGGTACAAAATTTTTCTAGTTAGATATGGCTGTATGTATATCTATATCTATCACTACACAAATAAATTACCTGTATCCTTATTGCAACGCTCAACACGATAATGATTTTTTTTACCCCGAAAGTGAGGACAAAATTTCAGAAATATTTATTATCTTGTCCGGGAAATAAAAAATATTAGAAAACAGTTTACCACTTACTTTTATGCTTTTATAAATGAAACTCGTGTTTTTCTACTAGAACAAATCAAATATCTCTTTTTCCTGAGCAAGTATTTTCTGAATTTTATATATGTACCTAATGTATGAACAATGATTTTATTATAGATAGTCTATATTTACACACATTGAATATGTGTACTGTATTTTATTATCCAATATTTAATTTAATTACCTTATTTTCACAAATAGTTATCCAAATAACTCATTGAAACATTGGTTTAAATTTTTCAAACTCCCAACCCAACAATAATAAATGATACGTACACTCAGGGCTGCTATTTTATGGGGAATTTATATAATAAAACAAATTATTTTAAAAGGACTCTTTATACTCATTTTAACAAATAATCAATTATACATTAGAAAAAGTACCTTAACACTTACCCATTCCAGCCGAAGCTGGCGAGGGCGGGGGTTACCTTGGAAAATAAAATTATTTATTTTAATTATTTTTTAATTTTTTTTTTTATTTTAATAACTATTCTTTAATATAATTTTTTATAATAAAAAATATTTAAAATTATTTAATATTTTTTTATTTTATTTTTTTTTTTTTTATTTATTTTTTTTTTTATTTTTTATTATTTTTTAAATTTTATATTTTTTAATATTTTTAATATTTTATTTTTTAAAAACCTTAATATATAAAATATTATAAATATATATTAATATATTTAAATTTTTCTTGAGATTTTTTTTTATATTATTTAATAATTTTATATTAATATTTATAATATTTTTATTTTTTTTATTTTCTTTTTGATACACTTGACCATATATAAACAATGGATCATAAATAAATATCACTTGACAAAACAGCCAATGATCGCAAACATCGCGTTTGTTGTAATTCTTAGAAATCTCGTCCAAACTAGGTTGGTAAAGAATAACCAGTGCTGTGCGTAGACAGCACGTGTTTGGCGAAATCTTCATCATTTTAACAACAATTATTTAACGTTTAAAAATACAAAATTTGTGTTAAATAATTCAAATAATTTAAATTAGGAAGTGTATTTGAACTTGGTGTGTTTTAATTTGTTTAGTAATGTATGCGTATTACCTACTTGGTGTGTTTTAATTTGTTTATTATAAATGTTTTACACTAACAATTTATTTATCAATTCATGATTTTTTCCATGAACTTCTTCACAAAAGGATTTCGTTTACACTTGTCATGGAATTGATGAATTTCTTTGACTCTGTAATTAATTTCCAAGGATTACCAACAACACAAATAAATAGTAATTTTTTTTGAGGTTAGATTATTAGTTCTGTCTGTCTGTTGAAAATCCACTCATTTTATTGCCATTTTATGATAACAAAACTGTAAAACTACGCCGTATTATTCATTAATAATAATACCCTCATATATCAATAACTAACCATAACCTCACTTGTCAGTTTTCATGAGTTGGTACGCCCGGAATTCATATAAAAATTGACGAAAAATAGAACATGCTCTAATCCATCGATAAGTTTAAAAAGACATTCATGAATTTATTTGATATCAAATTTGGTACATTACACTTACTCAATTTCTTCATGAAGCGACTTCATAAATTAATTCATGAATAAATTGTGGATGTAAAACAGTTATTAGTCTATTTGTTGTGTTTTAAATTTAATACAGGTAGAGTATCGGGTTTAAAATGGCATATACCTAGATGATTTACTAAAAACTGATGCAATTAGTTTATTTGTGTGCTGCGCTAGACTGCTTAGTGCTTACCGTAAATAAACAAAGTTGCGAAGACAAATTTGCACTAATCACCTCTGACAAGACAAATAACTAGACACTCAGAACTTAACAAAAAAAATACTTACCTAGTAATTAGTAGTTTAACAAAACTCTCAGAAGTAAAATCTCTATGATTCGATGGGACAATACATTTTATAAAATTCATAAATTCTCTTAGGTAGGCTAACAAAATCTTTGTTAATATAGGTAACTAAAGACCAGGCAGAAGATTTATAAAAATATGATATTAGATCTTTTAAGTATAAATATATTTTTTTTAAGAAATACGAAATTGTCATAGCTATATTGTTCCAACAGCAGTCAGAAATGGTTTCAAACTGTCCTTGACATGCGCAAAACGAAATTGGCGTTCCAGTAGACAATAATCAGGAATTTTTCTGAATACTATACTCTATTCACTTAAATTTTGCACTACTGGGTTGGCCTTAGTTCACTGGGACAACGCGCAAGGAAAGAAAATATGTATAGAAACCAAATAGTGAACTCTATAGAATTTACATGAACCATCTAGGCTAGAACCAAAGATTTTTAATACCTTACAAAAAATATAAGAGAAACAAACAATAATCTTAAGATAATTACCAGATATTCAAAACGTGTATATTTGAAGATGAATTTCTGTGAAAACTGCAATTCTTAATTCATCTCTTTTTTAAAATGTTGATCCTTTAAGGGCCGATCTTTCCATTTCCTATAAATTTTTTCGGTAGATAATGTGCTTGAATACATTTGTATCAAATTGTTTCCACGAAACTTAGTTATCTAATAGTTAAATGGAAGATGGAAAAACCAGTCCTAACTGTTTATATTATACAATATGGCACTGTATGAGTATTAGTATTATAATACTATTCCTCTATTGTTATTAGTTTTATTAGGAATTTATTCTATTGAGATTATAATTTATGCTTTGATAAAACACTCCAAACTATACCTTATATAATATATTGATGTTGACATTTACTATTATAATTGTAATGTCACATTTTTCTGAAACGTCCACCACGAAAATTTTTCAACATTTGCACTTGGTTACTAGTAGTTTGGCAGTTTGTTTTATCTGTTTGCAGTAATACGTCATGTCATGCTCATGACCCCCACCTCCCGCGCCGATTTTCAGAAAATCTTTAACTTTTGTCAGTTCTCTTCTGATCTTGTTCACGAGTTTTTCACTCAGCAACTTAATTGTTTGTGTATGTGACTATATGTTTGTGTTAAATTCTGTGCAATTACATTGCAAGCAAACAGTAAGTGGTGTTTCTTTTTTTCTATTTATAAAATATGAGCAAGCAGAGCAAATTGACAAATTTTCTTAATAGAAAGAATCGTGATTGAAAGTGGGAGACTGAATCACCAGAAACAACAGTTCCCTTTCTCATTCTCAGAATGTTTCTCTAAATCCAAATCATAAAAACGATGAGCCCGTATTATCGGAAATAACAATAAGTTCCCACTTATTGCCTATTTTCACCACCTTCAATCCGCCCTCAGAGCGTAGGCCTGGATACGCCACTGCTGTCAATAATCCTTTGCCAGGAAAATAGTAATATCAGAGAAACATAAATTCAGTTTTTAATCACCAAACGTACCACTGGATTCTCTGGTTTTATTATTAAGATTTCAAAAACCAGTAACTTGCTCTTTTTGTTGAATACTGACACCGCTGAGAAATCTTTTGTCAGATTTTAAATATACAAGGGGTGGTCAAAGAATTATTTCCTCAAAATTTTGACACCCTGTATATCATGCATAGAATCGATAGTACTGCATCCAGTAGTTGTATGAATCATAAGCACTTCCGGATCTGACTTCCGGTTTAAATGGAAACGAAATTTTTTTGCTTGCCCTGTATATTTCTACATATTCGTGTAACTCATTTTATTATCTTTTCAACGATATATAACTTACACTATTATCTTTATTCGTTTTCGAGATATGGGCTATTGAAGCTGTCCTCGAAAAATACAATCTAGGCGTCAAAAATAATTATTTATTTTAGTGCAATGTGTAAAAGTTAATATCATTGTAGTTTTTAATTGTAATTACTACATAAATTATTGCGACGAATTGTTTCAAATTCTGCTTATTTAGCGTATTCTATGCCCATAGAATGAAAGTTTAATATGCAGTATCTCGAAAACAAATAAAGATAATTACAATAAAGTTATATAGCTTATAACTATATAATATTTTCTAGAAGACACTAAAATTAAACTGTAGACTATTTTTGTTTACCTCATGTTTTTTTCCTACCAACCATGGTCCACCCTGTATTACCTAATTTAAAATGTCCTGATAGACCCCAGGACGGGAAGCGTGTGACCCTGTTATATCCTTTTCATTTATCATCTTTAATTTCATTCTCCTTTTTTTTGTCGCTTGGTTAGGTTAGTCATAGGTAAAGAAAAGTTATGTAGCCTTGAAAAAGGGAATTAAATGAGCTATACGAATACAGGGTAAACCGTAAAATTAAATAGCGATGCCGTTTTCGATTAAACCGGAAGTCGATTTCGAAAGTTTTTATATTTCTTATAACTACTGGAGTAGTACTATCGATTCATGCATAATATACAAGGTATTAAAATTTCGAGAAAATGGTTTTTTGACCACCCCCTCGTATATCTAACATATTGCAAAGTGTTCTCCTCGGATATGGAATCTAAGGCGAAAATTACGTGTTACTAGTTTTTGAAATGTTCACTTAATAAAGTTAGAAAATCCAATGTTCACCTGGTACATACAGGAAGGCTCTCTTTATTGTGGAGAGTGTCTGAAAATTATTCACGACCTGGATAAATTCAGACGTAGTTTAGTGAGAATTATACGCATAATTTCTTGGACATGGGAAAAAAACCAACACATTTTTTTAAAATATTTCTTATTTTGTACAACAAAAAAAAATAACAATTAAATTGATTACTTGTGAAAAACAAACAACACTTTAAGTATATTACCCAAATTGCAAGATTGTATATAATATTTGTAAAATAATATTTATAATTCTATTTTTAAAAAGTGTGTAAACCTTATATATGTAAATCTGATACTCTTATACATTACAATTGTAAAAATATAATCACTTTTTGTATAAATTGTGGCACTAAACATTATGTGTGTGTGTGTGTGAGCGGGTAAAATTTTTAAATTAATACAAATTTTACCTTTTCTGACATGTTAGTGCTCGAGTGGTATCAAATAACGATTTTTCAAGCTAGAATCTATTTGGAGACTAGACGTAATCATATCAAACAATAATTAATAATTCGTTATTAAATTTAAATGTAGTACTGTAAAACAAACGCAAAATACAAATCGGTTGCTAGTCATCATAGAGTAGGTATAAAACGCATCTAATCAGAAAGAAATTTTAGAAGATGATAAAGGCTTTATTATGAGGAACTAAAAATTATTAATTTACTTATGTTCACGTTATTTTAGGAAAAAGACAGTAAAGCTATTTTTTTTATAGATCTTTAACAAATTTTCACTACATTTCCGTTCGTGTTTTATTATATAAATGAAATCATTTATAGAGAAAATTTGTTCTATTCTATCCCTACAAATAACATATTTTAAACATTTTTTAAGGCTGGGGCTTGCCATTGTACTGTGAAACAACACGCCAGGGAAATATTGGTGAAAATTTGTTTTTTTTAACACATTTTCCAAGGAGAAGGCGAAGAAATTCTAGAACTATAAATAAGATCGCTCAAATAAACCTAGAACATAAAACCTTTTCCAACTTTCTATGATCTATTCTCGACTTCACACACTTGATGACAAGTTCATATTATGTGCTATTCAGACGATTTACGAACATTTCTAATTTTATTTTTATTATTTAGTGGCGAAAATAATTTTATAAAATAATAATAAAATAAATAAATAAATAGGTACAAAATTAACAATGAAATTAAAAACTGTAAAAATATTTGCCTTTTGATATATGTACGTACACGTATTTCTATCATTACTACAAAACGAAAACTATGTGTGTACAATGTCAATTTCATTTTCCAAGAGATTTTGTGTTTTGTTTTACTCCCTAATAGCGGAGTAAAATCAACCCGTAAGTGTGAATTTTAGTGATACAAATTTATAACCAAATGAAACACACATAGGGTCTTATACAGTTAACTGAGCATGCAAAATGGGCAATGGCAACCTCAGTTTTTATAAAACATGCTTAATTCATTGTTAGTTGGAGGAAGAGATTTTTTTACTTTTAGTAATTTCTATAATTACATACCTACAATAATTACCAAAATAGAGGCTAATTAATGGGTTACCTGTTGATAAAAGGTCTTTTAATTATTGAACAAGAGCTTTTTGGAGTGCTGCAGAAACAAAACTATGATTTTTATAGTTTTTCCTCCATATTTTTTTAGGTACTGACAAAAAATCGATATTGCCATTTTGTATGCCCCATTACATACACAACACCATGTGTAAGTATTATCTGGCTTAAAATTTTTGGATATTTTTTAATTTTTTTAATTCGTTTTTATGTATTATGCAGTACAAAAAAAATATGTCATTGAAGCAATATCGCTCTACCTTGACAAAACACAAATCCTCAAATTTAACTACTACATAACACTTAAAATAAATAAACCAGTTATTAGAAATTCATTATCTAGATAGTAGTGACCCAGCCCGGTCAAATTGTTTTAGTGAACCCAGTTTTGATCTAAGTAGTCGGTAAAGAAATACGTGAAGAGGAAGGAAATTTTGGTTTTCCAAAGAAAGTGTGAACTCTAAACAGACAAAATTAATTAGGAAATATTAATATCAGAACAGTAACAGGAATTTGTACTATGTACGTTTGGGATAAGTTTTTATTGTATAATTATTTTGAGATATTCGCAATTGTAATGTGATCAATATCAATCGTATTTATACCACTCTACGTCTTGTTTATGTAACCTCATTCAGAAAATTTTGTATTTAAAAACTTAAAACATTTTAATAATGCTACAAAATCTAGTTTATAATCAAGATATATGTAATTAAAACAGAATAAATTGTTTCATCTATTTTGACAAATACAAAAGGCTTTAAATCAATTTACTGTGGTGATGGCATAGTTTTAAAATAAATAAATGGCATTTCTTATTTGTTGAAAGTAAAAATATAATATTCAATGGTAACTTATTTTGGAATTCGATTCGTCTCATATGCGAACAGATCCCATTTTAGGCATCTCAGCACCGCAAAAAAATACTCAGTGGGTGCAAGTAATGAAATAATTATACAGCTAACTCCAAATGTTGAAATTTTTCGTTCTTGCATTCTTGCTAACCTTTTTTCTCGCTTTTTTTTTGTATCTATCAAGTGATGGATAACAGTAATATTTTCAAGTACCTACTATACGTTTTTTAAAATAATGATTACAAACCTTTGTTCATGATCATAAATTGGGGATCTAGAATTCCATTTGGCACCATTAATTATTATATCGATGCATTTCATACATCCTTGTGCGTCACATATTTTGACACCAAAACCTAATACGGCAGTCTTATTTTCTAGTCTAACGATTTTAGTACTTAAAGTTTTGAACAAACAAAAGGTAACCATCTTATCAAACAGATTCTAAATCTCGGTTTCATTATCTAAGTTACAGGTCAGCATTGGAACAAATTCATTTACTTTTTTCCCTGAAAATTCGGTGGGTCGAAAGTAATCAGGTAAAAATAAATATTAATTTGGCTTTTCTATAGATATAAATAAACACCACAAAAAATTAGACAAGCCCCGAATCCAAAGCAGAAGCTACACGGGCGAGAAGACGCGGACACACAACCATTCCCACCGACATTGCCAGCTCAAGTGGTGGGATTCGAACCCGCCGCTGCGACAGAGAGATTTCTAGTAACACTTGCCATCGCGAGCTTTAGCCAACTACTTCACCGCGTCGATATAATTTTCTATAGTGAAATACCCTCTTCCGTTTAGACTGAAACTAATTACTATTAGATGGAACCATCATTTGAACGATATTAAGGACATTATCTGATTAAACATGCATGCATATCTGGTACTGATGAGAATTAACTAGTTTGAAACTGCAGTTTACACTTAGTGATGTGCATATCAGACATCCTCTTCATAATCTATAGATTCCGCGGAGGTATAGTAAGAAGTAGGTGTTGTAGAGAAATTAATTAAAGTTATTCTAGAGAGGTGATTTGTAGAATTATGAAACGGAGATTAATAATCTCAAGAACTGTCTCTTATTAATAGTAAACTAAAAATTAAAAGAAATTCAATAATTATAAATAATATTCGATTTATTGTCTGACATACCGTTTAAAACAAAGGAGAGACAGTTTACAGGTACTTTTAATTTGTTCAAACCTTGACTTCCTCTGATGACGAGTTACTTTACAAATATATACATTATATCAGTTACTAGCCCTCGATCACACCAAATCAATATGAAAACGAACACATTCTCCTTATAAAATTAAAACCAAACATACTCCTCTATATTTAAAAGACAACACCCACATATGTAACCCCTAAATGTAGTTTCTGTTAGCAACTACAAAACAAGAACGAACAAATAATTAGTACCTGCTATATCGATAATATGTAGTGTTGTCCTTTTAATACCAAAAGTAAACTACTTCAAACTACATTCTGATAGTGATAACTAACAACTTATGTTACCAACTTTTTGCGCCCATCAATTTAACTACCTCTTCGTAGGTCAACCAAAATGTTAAAGACCACGGAGCCATTCTCATCCAAATGGGTAGAAAACCTTTATATAGAGCAGCAAAACCCTCTAGTTTGACTGTTTTTTTCAAACAGTCAATGGAGGAACTATATAAAAGGCCCCTAAAATGATTAAAAAATATTAAGAACAACATATGTGCATTTTCTTGTATTTAATGCAAAAGTATCGCAAATCGCATTAATCGAAAACAATTTTAGGAGTACCACAGCGAAATTGGCCCTGTAAAATATTTACTCGTGTACCAAAAGTGGAAGATAAAATAAACATAAAATAAGAAATAAAATAAAATATTCAACGCATGCTATCTCGAAAATGGACATGACTATGAACTTTTTTTCATAAAGTCACTTGAAGAATCACGTCTTTCTTTAAATATTTTAGGTTACTTAAGAATCAGCCATATTATACAAGGTGCATCACCGTGAGTGGCCTATTAGACGATTTCGAGAAATGTGTGAGGCAGAGTTGCTCTATTTAATGAAAGTAACGCCACGTATGTGACACTTCCGGTTATACCGAAGTCGGCAGCAACTTCCTTATTTTAAATTGCATACCACATTTTTCTATTTACCATATTCGAATTTTATTCAATATTTTAACTTTCAATATCATTCTCTATCTAAAAAACCAACGGTTTTTGAGATATTTTCGATTCTAATAAAATCTGATGCAAAAACGAACCCGTGGCTGAAAATTAATAACTTCCGCTATGATAAATTCCAATATTTCTCCCATATATTTACGAAAGATGGAGCTTATGTGTGCGCAAACTACAAATGCTCCAAAATGTACAGGGTGCCCAGAATAGGTGTTCAAACTTCGACAACTTCGACCTCCATTAAGTCGCTTATTTCAAATGGAACATACTGTATTCTATAATACCATTCGCCTCCCTTTTTGATTACTTTTTGACATATATGGGCATTCCCTATAGTTAAAACGTACGATTTGAAATTATTATGTAATAGTGTCAAAGTATTGCTGTAAATAAATATGTAAAATAATTACTCCAATTCAGATTATCTGAATTTATTTTATACCCATGCATAATGCAACAGAATTGTTCAGAAGGAATTAAATCCTAATCTGATCTCTATGAATGAAAAGAAATTCAGAAGAATTGAGGCTAATTTTCTATAGTTCGGCGCATTTAAAGCCATAAAAATAGGTCCCAGTCCAGTTACTGAAAATGAAGATCACGAAATAACTGTCCTGACATATTTCGAAGCATATCCACAAGCTACTATTTACACTGCAGCGTCTGACATAGGTATTTCTTATTTCTCTAGAAAGAATTTTGTGGAAGCATAAAATGCACAACTATAAAATTACTAAAATGCAAGCTTTGCATCCAGGAGATGCTGGTAATAGAGTTCAGTTTTGTGAATGATTTTAATTCACATTCAAGAAGATAATGACTTTTTGAAAAAGGATTATCTGGACAGATGAGTCGAAGTTTTCCAACAAAGGAATATTTAACAGATGTGAATGCCATACTTGGGCAAATGAAAACCCTGACGCAACAAGGGAAAGAGAGTTCCAGAAAAAATTTAGTTTTAATGTGTTTCATTGACAAGTTTTAGTATCATATTTACGATGAAACCTTAACTTCTCGGCATTATATGGAGATATTAAGTACAATAGTGACCGATTTTTTGAATGATTTACCACTACTAGAATATGAAAATTGTTGGTATCAACTAGGCAGTACATGAGAGGTATCAAATATACTAGACGATATGTTTGAAGATAGTTGGATTAGACGACGCGGCCCCTGGACATGGCCCACTCGAAGTCCGGATCTTACCCCGCTTGATTTCTATCTTTGGGGAAAAATTAAAAGCAAAGTGTATGAGACGCCTGTGAATACTCGACAAGAATTAGAAATCAGAGTAAGAAGGGCTTTTGAAGAACTAGCTGCAAATGAAGTTCAGCAAGCAACCACTAGTGATGTTATGACTCGAATATTAAAAATGGGAGCATTTTGAGCAGTTAGGAGTTTAAGGGATGTGTTTGTTATCAGTTTTTTTTTTGTTATATTTTAAAAAAACTAATAATTTTCTTATTTTTATCAACGTTGTCCTGGAATGGGTTGGAACTTTTGTTGTGAAGATAACACTGAAGTAGTTTTCCACGAAACACCAAAACACTATATACTACATTGGACGCGCGTTTCGCAAACCAAGTTGACATCAACTGGGGATAATTAAAACTGACAGTTTTAATCATCTCCAGATGATGTCAACTTGGTTGGCGAAACGCGCGTCGAGTGCAATATATAGTGTTTTGGTGTTTCGTGGAAAACTACGTCAGTATTTTTTTTATCAACGTTCTCAACGTTGACGTAAATTATTTTTATTTTTGTTGCAATGTTTTTATTACCTATGTTGTAATTAAAATGTATACAAATGTCATTCTGTTTTTTTTTTGTGTTTTCAATAGCTCTTTTATTTAGACAGATTCTTTTGCACTTTGGTGTAAAAAAAGAATCAGTTCATGTATTTTTCTTTTTCTTTTAGTTGGTTTTGAAGTTCTGAGTGAAGGTTATACAATCATCTCTTCCTTCTCCCAGTAGGAGATGATTTTGGTGTATCCGTTATATGTACCTATGTATTTTTTTTCATATTTTACATTTTTTCTTTTCATTTTTTGAGTACGAAACACAAAATAAGGAAGTTGATGTCGACTTCCGGCATAACCGTAAGTTTAAAATATTTAATTATCAACCGACCTGAAGTTCAGTTTGAGTTTTATGACCCTTGTTCTTACCTTCCTTTGTCATCAGATGGCTGATTCATAACCCTAGTTTTGATGACATCTGCAGGTGTTCCAATGGAAGCGGCCACTAAACCAGCACAACTACTGGCCATCACATGAAGTAAGTGGCTGTCTGGTAAGTTGGTGTGTCTCATTATGAACGTTTTCGCAACATCATAGGTGGTTAGATCACCCAGATTTACGAGGGCTGCTCTTTGAACATTAGGAACTGACCCTGAAATAAAAATTACCCCTGCCGTGTACGTAAAATAAACTTGAAATTGAAACGGTTAAGTGAACTGTTTGATATACTGTGAAATTTGGAGTAGCTTCGCCCCGTTGTATATAGTAATATATATATATTATTATTATTATTACTAACGTGATGGCTATGCTATAACAATTTCTACATAATGACAATAACTTTGTTAATAGGTACTGTTTTAATAAAAAAAAATGAAGATCATTTGCCGTGTGGATGGTAATAAGTAAGTAATCAACTTTTATTTCTCTAAATAACCACCTACACCTACTAAGTAGATCGTATATAAAATAAATCAATACTATTGTTTATAATAGTTAAATAATACGAGTTTTTACATGAATACAAATAATTGCTATGTTACCTTTCCATAAGCCTCTAATTCCTCCAGTAGACCAAACCTTCTGAAAGGCGTCGTACATTCCATGGACTCGAGGTGGAAGCCCGAGAAGTCTTCTTTTCCCTCCATTTGAAGTTGAACTTTAAGTAAATCAGTAGGACTGGCGATGAACTGCGCAAATGCGCCTGCGGTCACCCCACCTGAAATCAATGTATATCAATATTATTATTATTATTATTAATTATATTATGACTACTTGAAACTGAAACTTACATAGAGCTGACTGCCAAACCGGAAAATATTTCTCGTCCGGATTTGGTTTGAACACTTTCTCTTTGAGCGCCTTGTAAGTAATTATCCTTGTCCCTGAGTACAATAAATGTCTGACAAAAGCAGCATGGACGCCTTGCCATAATTGCCTTATTCCCTCCTCTCTCCCGATGCCAATTGCTGTACTAAGCATTCCCCTATATGGCGCCTAAAATTGAAATCTATTGATAGATTCTGGACAGCAAATAATGGCGATATTACCCGATTCAGAAATTCTAAGAAATTCAGAAATTGTAAGCCTTCATAGATCAAAATAAAAAAAGCCTTTGTAAATATCTAAATTTGGTTCACTAAAGGGTAATAGTACCTCAATATTTTAACAAATTATGGACAAGTTTCTCTTAAACCGACAGAGCACCATTTTACCCTTTAAGACCCTCATTTTTTACCTGTACGTCTATGGTAACTAAATTAAATTATTTGAAATGGAAATTCTGTTTTCATAGTCTTTTTGGTCTTAATTTTTTTCATGAAGCGCTTTAATTTTAAGGAATTGAGTTTTTCGGATCATGTACTTTGTGAAAATTATTAAAACAAAATTTTTGATGTCTTTAAATCAAATAATAAATTTCTTCGCTTTGTTTTTTTTTTGGAAATTTATTTTTGGGTATTTATTAAATCATTTATAACAATTTTGTCAAAAATAATGTTTTGTGTTTTGCTGTTAATTCCGCCCTATTGGTTATCCATTGTTTAATTTAATTTAATAATTATATCTAATATCTACTAATAATGAACATTTACACTATCCCAAAAAATTTCATTCTTGATTGCGTAGAAAAAAAAGCAACGGTGAAAAAAATGTTTAAAACTCATTCCAAATAATTTAATTTAGTTACCATAGACGTACGAATACGAAAACTAGTGGGCTCAAAAAGACGTATCACCCTCAATTCTAAGATTTTAACTTGAGAGAATTTTAATTTTATATACAGGAGTTGTCCAGCCGGGAGCTTACACGATCCATATTAGAAATTACTGGTCGAATTTTTGTGAAATTTCGTGCATATAATAAACAGGATATGATCTTTCCAACTAAAATACTTTGACAGTTCTGTCACTTCCACTCATACCAGAAGTACATGTCAACTTTGTTATTTTAAATGGAACATATGTGTATATTTTTAATATCGGAATTGATATCTTATACAATTTTCGAGTCACTTTGTATAACATACCTTACACCTATAATCTAAAGTTATCGCGATGTTAATTATTTTTAACGAACAATTGACAACTAAAGAAATTCTTACTTCAAAAAAATCAAATATCTTCAATTTTTCAAATAAGATGCCCAATATCTTTTATTTTATTAAATTCTACGTTTACGTTTCCTTCTCTATATTTAATCCAAATTTTAAAATATTCACAAAAATTCAGAAAATTCAATCATTTTGCAAGAATTCTTTAGCTAATTCTAAGTCGGCACTGCCAACAAATGTTAAAAGTAACACAAAGCTTACAAAGAATGATGTATGGGAATGCACTCTAAAGTGAACCTGACTCGTTTAGGTTTAAAGAAACCAACATTTATGCAATTTTCAATCTTTTCAATGTATCAGAAGATGGCCTGGGTTGTTCAGGATATCTCAATGCAGAAGTATCACACGTTTTTGTTGCTACTTTTTCGCATTCTCCATAAATAGTTAATAAATTTAAATAATCTCGTTGGTATAAGCCAGACGTGCCATAATTTTATTAATTTTATAGAGAACAATTATTATTACACTATACAATAGTACACAACTTTACTAATTTTGACATTATATTATATATTTTTTTAACAATTGTTGGCATGGCCGACTTAAAGTGAATTAAATGATGATTTCCTACAAAATAATCGGATTTTCTGAATTTTTGTGAATATTTTAAAAACTATTCCTATACCTAATAGGGAAGTAATCGTAAACTGCCTATTTTTTAGTCCTAGAATTTAATAAAATAAAAAGAGGGTTCCCATTTCGGTTTTTTTTTTTAAATTGAGGAAATTTGATTTTTTTTTTAATTTAAAGTTTTGGCTACTTTTATACTCACCCTGTATAATCGTGGAGATTAATTTTTTTATTGTTCGTTAATAACCTACGGCTTTGGTTATAACGTCCACAGTGAAAGATGTTTAATTACTTCTACGGGTAATTCACAGGAAGAATTTCCTTGGGGGTCTGTCAATTTTTCTTTAAAAAAATATAATACCTCAAAAATTGTAAATTTTAAGTATAAGGTTTACTATACAGTGACCTTAAAAGGTGACATCTATTTCCGGTATAAGCAAAAGTAACAGAACTGTGAAAGTATCTTAGTTGGAAAAATCATACCCCGTTTACTAAATGTACGAAGTTTCACCACACTTTCATCAGTAGTTTTTAAGATGTGGATCGTGTAAACTCTCGGCTGGACACCTTGTATAGTACTACTGTAATAATAATATGTACTACTACTGCTATTTTATTGTGAGAGATTTACTTATTAATGAAAAGAACGAATTACATAAAACGATTAAATTAAAATATTCATTTTAGGAATGCATTCATTCATTTGTGTAGGTTGATTAAAAAGCAGTTGCCGTAGTAACTGTAAAAAAAGCAGTTGCCGTGGCAACTGTAAAAAAACTTATGCCATAACTATCGAATGACCAGTACGTTTAGCGTATGATGTTGAGACAGATCGTCGGGAGTATGAGTTGGGACTCGGTGCCATAAAGATCGCGCCGCTGTCTTGAACGTGCAGTGATTGATGTGTAATAGTTAACGAGGTTAATAGTTGAGTTAATGTGAATTATTCATGTGCCTAAATGCATTTTTGTTATGGAAATATAATACTGATTCCTTAGATAGGACACCGGTGCACGTAGAGTTGTTGTCGAATTTGAAACAGTGTTTTAAATGAGTAAAATATAAATATTTCTGTGATGATTTCTCGAAAATTGGAATAAGGTAATGAATATTATTAGTATAATCCTAGCATTCGTGAAATGGTTTTCATTGCTTTATCGTTGGAGTAAGAATTTATTAAATAATGTACAATTCGTTTCAAACTTCAGCTTCTTTTATCCTTTTACCACCGTCAAAGAAACCGACGTTTTTTATGTTGCAAATTAGTTTGAAACAAACTACAGTGGGTCTTTTGGTACGATTTAATATTTTATGTACATACCAAGTCAATATAATTCACTTAATGTTTACGTGCCCAGTAATATTTACTGAATAAAATAAAATATACCTGTCGATGTGATATAGTTTATGGAAAAAAATTTTAAAAATTTATTTCTACGTAAAGGTCTTATATGTTGCGGCCAATATTGTTAAAAATTATACGGCATATTAAAACAAAAAATACAATTCTGCAGTACTTACCTTGCCAAGTTTTCCATTTGTATTTTTATTTGCCTGTTCGCCCTGTATTTGAAGTCTTGTCTTAATTAAATCTAAAGGGTATGTGACTGGAACAAACATGTTAACTTAGCTACAAAATGACCTGTAGTAATATATCAAGTGCATTAAAAATTATCGAAAATTCAACGCATGAAAACGTGTTGCCTAGAAACTGCTTGCGTTCATTTTGATGTGATTTGACAAAAAGTGCCCGAGACGCAGTTGAGGGTACTTTTTCAGTCAAATGAACGAATGTGGTTTCTTAAAGGCAACACGCTGTGAATGCTGAATTTTCAGATTATTTTTATCGCACGAAATATATTTATTAGACTATTTGCAGAACAAAACATAGAACAAGAAATATTTTTTATTATTAACTGAATTAACAATTCAAATTATTACAATCACGGCTGGCGTGTCACAATGTTTAAACGGATTTATTTAAAAATCAAATTTTAAAATTATTATTTTTTATAGAAAAACCCAAAATATTTAAAAAGTAGGTAATTATGTTCCTTTTGCTTCTATAAGCCTGCTATCTTCACAGGAAAATAAAAAAGAAAAAAAATCTTCGATTTTTATATTGATTCAACTGACGCTTTAAGCTGTCAAGCCTAGTCCAATTTTCGCAGTAATTTTAAGTCAAATGTTCACTTGGAATGCGTTTTTCGCTGAAAGTTTGTTCTTGTTGGTCCAAATTTTCAAAATCTTGCTTTTTCATTGATTCTTATAATATGAGGGAAATAGTCTTTAAAATTCCTTGTGCGCAAGTAAAAAATAACAATATGAATAGGTGACACAAAAATAGAAAAGAGAAAAACAAGTATTAACGACGATTGAGGAGAATAATTTTAATAAATTTGTTAACTCTTTTTTTTTATAAATTGGGAGAGTTCAAATATTTTAATTGAAATGAAAAAAATAGTCTACTTCTCACAAAATTCTTTTTCATTGCTACCCGTTTCGTGAATTATGGTTTGTTTCATATCTTCAGGCAACAAACCATAATTTACAAAATCGGTAGCAATAAAAAAAGAATTTTATGAAAAATGGACTGTTTTTTCATTTCAATATGAATAACTCGCATAGAATTAGCCTTTCAATGTTAATATATTAATTAACCACATAGCGATTATGCTTCCAACTGAGGGCGCAATTGTTCATTAGTCATTACGTCGAATGAAGATTTCATAATAAGTAACATAAAATTCTCTGTATTTTTCTTATTTGTGGAAATAATTATCAGGGTCAGGAAACTAGTCCGAAGTCCAGCACTGCTAGCTACTACTGCTTTATATGGCTGACAGAAGGACGTAAATATGTAGACAAATTAATGCAAAAGTCTAAAATGAATAACGAAATAGATACCGCTTGTTATAATGTAATATTCAGAATGACTGATGAGTCTGCCATCGTGTTAGCATATATGGACACAAATAATATTCGTTCTGCGTTCGTGGCTGTGAAATTTGAGCGATTTGGTCTATACATGTATGTACAAAGAAAATGAACATTCGATATCTACCGAGATTAATGGTACAGGGTTATTCATTATAAATTATCCACCCCTTATTATCGTTATTATTGCCTATAGAAAAAAAGTTTCAAATAAAAAATGTGTGCAGTGCGTGCAGATTTCAGGGGATACAAAAATATTATTTTTTTTTTAAATGGAATACCCTGTATATTATTGAATATTTGGAATGGTCCTTTATTCCTGATTTCAAAAACATACCATATGTTACCCCTACCATATACCGTTTTTGAGTTATTAAACGTCGAATATCTTAGTTAAACTAGTTACTGTAAACATGGAAAAGTTAACATTATTAAAGTGAGCTATGAAAATGACAGCTATTATGTTTGATAAGTGACATTTCTTAATGAAATAATCAAAATGGTTTACAGTGAGGAAGAAAAAGTCCAACAAATATTTACTTATTATATACAAAATAACAAAAATAAACGTGCAGCAAAAAGAGCATATAGGGTGTTGTATCCAAATCGTCCAACACCATCAGAAAATACGTTCACAAATATTTACCGAAAGGTGAATAATACCTCCAGTTTTAGTAGAAAAAAGCGTGTAGTTCATCAAGCAAAACCCATCCATATTTATTCGCGAATAGACTTTTTTGAAACATTGTATTATTTTTAAAAAAATTCTAAATGTAGTATAAATAATGCAGTCGATCAATTAGATAAAAGTTATTCCAAAATCCTACGTACGTTAAGAAATAACAGCTACAGACCATATAAAATTTTTCCAGTACAAGTTTTAACAGAGGCTCATAAAAAGAGAAGACTGGACTTTTGCCGCCAGATGATTTTACTAAAATATTATGGACTGATGAATCATCCTTTTCTACGGCAGGAGTTTTTAATAGGAAAAATCGAGGGTCGTGGTAAAACACGCACAACAGAAAAAGATTGGTAAAACAAATAAAAAAAATCAGAAAGAAAAATTGTTAGCGTTTGGTGTGGAATTTTCAGAAACAAAATTGTTGGGCCTATATTTTATGATTATACTTTAAGTAGAGTTACCTATCTGGAAATAATTATCCCAGAAGCAGAAAATATTCTTTTGCAGAATTTTCCGGAAGCCAGATAGGGCAACTCCGCATAGTGTTCTACCCGTTCGAGATAATTTGAAGAATGTATTCCCAATATGGATAGGGAATAATTGACCTATTAAATGGCCACCTAACAGTCAGGATTTGACCCCTATGGATTAATTTTTTTGGGGATTTCTAAAAGATATTGTTAATAATAATAATAATAATAATAGTATCAAGTCATTAAAGACAGGATTCGACTTGTTATAAGCAATCCGAATGTAAATAATGAAGCCACTTCCGGTGCAATTATAAATATAAGAAGACAGTATCAATTATGCATTGACAATAATGGTGGACACATCGAACATCTTTTATGAGTTATCGTTTATTTATATTTAAATTTTCTAAATAAATCTTTGTTATCTATTTTGTATAAATATTTGGTTTTTTCTGCCTCATTGTAAACCATTTTGACTATTACATTAAAGAAATGTCACTTATCAAACATAATAGTTGTTATTTTCATAGCTTACTTTAATAATGTTAATTTTTCTACATTTACAGTAACAAGTTTAACTAAGATATTCGACGTTTAATAACTCAAAAACGGTATATGGTAGGAGTAACATATGGTATATTTTTGAAATCAGGAACAAAGGATCATTCCAAAAATTTAATAATATACAGGGTATCCGATTTACAAAATATTATTTTTTGTATTCATTGAAATCTGCACGCTAATGTACTTTTGATAGCATTTTAACAAAATTCAGTCATAACCACATCTTTTATTTAAATTTTTTTTATAGGCAATAATAACGATGATAAGGGGTGGGTAATTTATAATGAATAACCCTGTACAAATTCTAAATCGTTCACATGGGGAGGCACTGACGACAAACCGCGCAGATAATTTTCACAAATTTTACACATTCTTTTGAATTCCAGGTTCCCATGTAAAACATTTTTTAATGTATTAATAATAGCCGACTTTTGTTGTCTGATAGAGACAAAGTCTTTTGAACACTCAAAATTCTTAGTATAATATTAACAACCTTATGATACGCGGCAGTGGCGGCTGATGGATATCTCAATATTGGAGCATGCAATCCAAACATTTTAAGACATGACTATCAATACTGAATGAAGAAGTTTTGTAGAAAAAAAAATTGAGAAAAAAGTTACAAAAATGCGCTGCCGACCCAGATTCCTTTTGGACCATTAGTAATATATTTGCAAACTATTTTTTTTCCTAATCAGAAGGAAAATTTATCACCCCGTTTTTTTTTGGTTTTCGAAAATTTTGATTTTTTGTAGTTATGATATTTTGAAATGTAAGTTCTTCATTGTGTAAAATGTCATAACTTTATAAAAATTCAAAATTTTCGAAAAGCAAAAAAAAACGATGTGATATATTTTCCTTCTGATTATGAAAAAAAAAATAGTTTGCAAATATTTTATTAATGGTACAGAAGTAATTTGGTCGGCGGCGCATTTTTTCTCATTTTTTTTGTCTGCAAAACTTATTCATTCAGACTGGTAGTCCGGCCTTAAAATATTGCTTGGGTTCCATGCTCCAATACTGAGATATGGCATGACCTAAATCCACCAGCCGCCACTGTTACACGGAAAGTCAGTTGTTTCGTCCACTATCACGCATAAAAATTTATTTCGTACGTCCTCTCCAAAACAATTTTATACACACTTGGTAGATATGTTTTACGAAATTTATGGCTACGTAAAGGAAAACTACATGCACAAAACGTGACACACAAATCATAAAAAAATTCCTCTTTTGTAATTCTACCGACAATATTCGATGGATGGCCAAATTTAAATGTCTTTCACAATCATGGCGTGTATGAAATACGTAAAGGCGATTGCATGGAGTACACAGAACATGTGAACCATGTGTTAAGTTATCGTAGTTTTCAATCATTTTTTGTACTTAATGCATAAACGGTAATAACTGAGCCATTGCTAAGAGCGTTTTATACCAGATAATTGTCCCGTTTACCGGCAGAAACCTTGCACCTTTCTGCCTCGACACTGGTTATACTAGTTCCATATATTACAGGATATAAATAAACACACCACATTTTTACATGTAAATATGTCCAGTTGGTGATAAACATTATATTATATTACATTTATATTGTTTTTATAAGTGACGGCTCTGAAAAATGGTAAATATTTCCGGCCCTTGATAATTATAACATAATATTATACAGGATGGGCCACCAGAAAGGAAACAGGCGTGTTTATTTGCATTTAAACCCATTTTTCGAAAATTGTTCGAACCCGTCGATTTTATTTTCAATACGGACACTTTCATTGGGTATTTTCGATCGCGCCACTTCAACCCTAAGCGGCCCTATATGTCTAAGGCCCTTTAGGCGCATTTACCCGGGAAGTAATTCATTAAATTACTTAGTATTAGAATGCAATTTCTAGCAAACTATTAGCCCAAATTTAAAAAAGTAGGTACCGTTGTAAAGAGAATTTAATGAGCTTTAAAACGATGTTCTACTTGTCCCCTTTCAATTTAAAATGTTAGGGGTGGATTTCACCACCACTTCAAGGTTTGGAGTGACACAATCGAAAATACCCAATGAAAATGCCCCCCTTAGAAATAAAATTAACGGGTCCGAACGTTTTTCGGAAAAATGAGCTTAAATCCATAAAAAACACCTGTTTCGTTTTCGGTGGCTCACCCTGTATATTATATTATACGCCCACCCTGTATATTATACGCCTAAACTTTTTTTGTAGAAATAAATATGCTGTGAACCAATAACGGATTAAATATGAGACCTCCTACCACCATTACTGAGGTCAAATAGTAT
Source organism: Rhamnusium bicolor (assembly GCA_029963845.1). Lineage (NCBI taxonomy): Eukaryota > Metazoa > Arthropoda > Insecta > Coleoptera > Cerambycidae > Rhamnusium > Rhamnusium bicolor. Next base: position 126,027 of record JANEYF010005386.1, on the reverse strand, counting down.
CTACAAAAATTATCGGTGATAATTTAGAAACTAACACAGTTGCAATTATGAGATTAATATTCTAAAATAAATTTAAGTATGTTTTTCTCTAAGTTGTTCTTGTCATAGCACTGCCGGTTGAAATAAATCAATTATATCGCTATATATTTTGATTTCAAGTATTTTCAAGAACTCTAGTTGGGGCGCTACAGACAGCCACAAAGTAGGCAGATCGTCGCTACACAGACGATGCGATGGTTTATCCTTGTGTAAATTATGATAACCAAAGTTATATATAAATATTACTTACAAGTGCATAGGAATAAATTTGACCGATTGCTATGCAAGGTCAACAATTATATGTACGTGCACATGCATCTAATCTCTTTGTACCTATGAACGTGATATGATACCATAACAATTTAAGCATACTTTTTTAATTCTAGTATACTGTTTAAAATTTTATGGTCACTTTAGATGAGGACAAATTAATTACTATTATTAATGACAAATGTTTGTACATTACCAGTTATGTTGTTATTACCTACGTATATTGTTTATACTCTAAAATGCACTTCAGATGGATACGATTATTTTACGGACTGTTATTCTCTATAAGAATACGCAAGAGTGACAAATTTAAACATGCCCTCCATCTGTTCAGACACCATAATACTAGTGTACAACGAAAACCGAGCACTGATGGGTGTCCGGAAAAATCAGGTTCAGATTATACATGCTATAATATCGAGGGCATCATATCATAAGAGCGAATCATAACACTAATATGGGCGTTTACGCCCTTATGATATGATGCCCTCGATATGGAAAGTTTCTATAATTATGTGTAACTCCGTAGTTCCCTCAGGAGATATTTATGGGCATGTTTATGTTTATGGGACCTTTTTTCCATATTTTGACATGCATAATAAGCAACTGAATTTTTCGACGAGTAGGTATATTTATTGTTTGTTTTTTTCGTTTCTAATGGTTTACTCTACATATAGCATCACAGTCACTACAGTCACTACAGCTACAAAAAACAGGAGTATATGAGTTAAAATGTAGTAACTGTGATGCTATATACATTGAACAAACTGGACGAAATGTAAAAAAGCGATTGGAGGAACACAGGAAATCTATTGTAAACAATGTATATAGTACGGGCACAGAAGGTAATCTGTGGTACGGGCATGTCAACACATTTTATAGATTTAAATAATGCCAAATTACTCCATTCGGAAAAGAAAGGAAAGAAACTTGATCTATTAGAACAATTAGAAATAACTAAGGCTGTTAAAAATAAGAAAAATTTAACGAATGAACAACAAATTTTTACCAGCCACCATATTTTAAATAAAATAATTTAGATTTAAAAAATAAAGTAATATTCAACTTATAAAAACATATTTTACAATAGTTTTATAGTAGGTACCTACCAGATGTGGTTATATAAGCAATGAACACAGATTTTACTGTTCAGTATTCCTTGTACTCTTGACAAAGGCCTAAAAAGCCGAAACACGTGTAGAGTTTCTAATAAAATATTTTTGAAACATTAAAAAGCAAATTTCTTATATTCTCATATATTTAAAAAAATTATTTTCATCTTCTGAACTTAAGACACAAACTTAAAATAATATTAACTAGAAAATTATTATAAATAAAAACTTTTTTGTTTTTAAGAGGGCTAATCTAACCAGTGTTTGTAAGGTAATTTTTCAAAATTTATTCCTTCCATACGGTTTGGTCAAATTACACCAAATTTGGAGGATCAGTAGTTGAAAGTGTACTAGAGGGTACATGTATATCTATTTTAATTAATTTTCACTTTATGTAGGGAAAATTTATACTGTAAATATAAGTGAAATTTGGACGTGATTAGCTCCTGAATTATGATATCAATCGGTAAAATTTGAGGTAAAATTCATACATGTCGTCTAGAATGAATCTTCATAATTATGCTCAGTAAGTTTCAAACTTTTATTCCGTACTATTTGGTTAAAAAGAATTTTCTAAATAAGTATCTTTGTCACTACAAATGGAGCAAGGAAGTGTTATCTCTATCGGGAATCGCACCTCAATGAAGTCGGTGAATAAAACGTCCAGTGAAGGTATAGTCAAGAGCAAAATTATTTAGCGGCGCATGTATAAAAACTTTCTAGAGAGTGACACAGCTATCCGAAGCTTTTTCCCGACTAGGCCCCTTAAATTACATGCGTCATTGCGTAAAGCGACATTTTAAATTGCTCTACAAAACACTATTTGAAAATATTTTGGGATTATTTTTGTAGAGGTATATAGTTATCTTCCATTATTGCATACCTATCCTGTATTGTAATATTAAAATACAAATAACTTCAAAACAATGGCTCCTATCGAAATTTAGTAATGGCACCTTTTTTTATTCAGTTTTTAACACTGGCGTCTTTTCCGTTTTAAATGTTTAAAAATAAAAAATAGACAAATAAATTATAGTGAAAATTCACTCTCACCCTCCTTGTAACTACCCCAACAAATTATGATATTTAGATAAAAATTTAACAAAATATGTAACATGAAATTAATAAATGGTCCAAGTTTAATTTTTGCAACCTAAGACGTTTTGAATTTATTGGCAAATAACTATGTTGCACTTAAGAGGGCTAATTGAACCAGTGTTTGTAAGGTAATTTTTCAAAATTTATTTCTTCCATACGGTTTGGTCAAATTACACCAAATTTGGAGGATCAGTAGTTGAAAGTGTACTAGAGGGTACATGTATATCTATTTTAATTAATTTTCACTTTATGTAGGGAAAATTTATACTGTAAATATAAGTGAAATTTGAACGTGATTAGCACCTGAATTATGATATCAATCGGTAAAATTCGAGGTAAAATTCATACATGTCTTCTAGAATGAATATTCATAATTATGCTCAGCTAGTTTCAAACTTTTATTCCGTACTATTTGGTTAAAATGAATTTTCTAAATAAGTATCTTTATCACTACAATGGAGCAAGGAAGTGTTACCTCTGTGGGGAATCGCACCTCAATGAAGTCGGTGAATAAAACGTCCAGTGAAGGTATAGTCAAGAGCAAAATTATTCAGCGGCGCATGTATAAAAACTTTCTACAGAGTGACACAGCTATCCGAAGCTTTTTCCCGACTAGACCCCTTAAGGAGTTGTAACTCCCTTATGAACTGATTTAAAGCAAATGTTTGTATTCAAAACTTATACAAACGTATATTTTCTAGTTCTATCACCCCCCTTAAAGGAAGATACTTAATTATAGAACACCCTGTATAACCTAAACGTTTACTTGCTGGTTGTAATTTCCATACTACATTTTTATTACCTATTAGGTTGTAATTTTCATCAAAAAAGGAAAAACTGGATTCAGGGTAGATTTCATTCAAGCTTTCAAAATATGGCTTGTTTGAGAACTTCGAATAATGGAAACAACCATGAGGTGAAGGAGGGAACGGCATTTTAAGGAATAATAATAAATTGCAGCATCATAGTATATGCTTGAAATCGGAAAGAGTTGTTACGAGCATGAGCGCCGCCAGGGACGGGAGAGGGAGCAGCTGCCCCCTGGAAAATGACGAAAGTTAGAACTTGATAAGCCTTTTTTCGTTTCAACTATAACTTTCCTATACTGATAGCAATAGCATCGCAATTTCTATTTTAGTATATTCATTTTGTTCTTACCAAATTCTGCATTCCAAGCGGCCACTACGGAAACTACATATATACACCATAATGAATCCACAAATTTTGGAAATTCGACCTTTTGGGGTGGCACAGGTGGCATTTTCGCTAAATCTCCTATAAAAAAAATTAAGAATGTAGATATCAATCGTTAAATTTAAATCATATAACATACATACAAAAAAAGATGATACACAAAACTTGATTAAGAAAAAACATGTACCTAATTGAAACATAGAACCATAATTAACCAGAACTGGGCGCCCTAAATGAAATAGTACTGTTCGCTTTCCCCACAAACCCACAATGAAAGCTGATGAATAAAAATATTTTCTTTTGGTTCATATCTTAGTTACCCTATATGTAGATGTATACCGTACTCTGCGACACTGAAATTGCAGTACTCAATAACACATACAAAATTTAGATGAATATCTAAATATCCTAAACTTCTTTGTAGATTCCTAACGAAACGAGCATTACTGCCCATTTTTTTTTTCTAACTTACACAGCTTTGAATCTCTTACTGTTTATGATATTTCACTGGTTCGAATCCTGGTTAGGGCATGGATGTATAGTAGCGTTTTTAAAATATCGAGAAGGTAGCACAGCTGGCTAGAGTGTTGTTGTATGGTAGAATACGGCTAGTCACAGTCAATCTCTCCTGAGTTCGAGTCTCAGCTGCGACATCTGGCAAATGTCGGAGGGAAATGGTTGTTGTGTGTGTGTCTGTCCTGGTGGAGTGGTGAAAGGGCAATGTGTTAAATTCCACCAGGAGGCAAAACGTTAATATGAATAAGACGTAAAAAAAATTCCCGCCCTGTATAGTTATTTAACTTCGTCAACTAATAAACAATTCATGCAATCGAGCTATATCTTAATCACTGCATTAAGATAATGTGATATCTAACGACTATAAAAATTGTATTATAATATTTTTAAAATTAAGGACACACGTTTATAACTCTACACATATAATAACTCGTCTCAGTAGTGTGGAACATAGATTTCGTCTTTGACAATATCAATATAAATAAACCTTCCATTCCTTCTAGAATGAATTCCAAAAATCATGTTCTTATTCCTCATTCCAGATTTGCAAATATAATTAGATTTAGTTTATACATTAAAAATTTATAAAAAAAATGTTCAATTGCTAACTGATAAACACCGGATTTTTCTCCTCATGAATTAAACAACAAATAATCAAACTTTTATAATGATAATGACCATATCAAAATGGTCAGAGAGTGCACTCTTTGAAATAAAAAGTGACAGAATATCATCCTTCTAGACCAAAAAGGTCACTTACTATCGCATATTTCTGCCAAGACCAGCTATGGAGCTCACAAATTCCTAATGGACTATACGTTTTCTTGTTTATCATCATCATTTACGTGAAGAAATATCGCTCTCAGTCGTCGTTAATTTATATTTTACTCTTTTTTTTTAATTCATCGATTCCCATGGGTGGGTGTTCGTCAGATATGACTGATCTATATTTTATAAATTTTTTGTACAAACTAATAGTTCACGTAGCTGTTCGTCATTTTATGTTAATAATACTGTATATTATAAAAAATAAAGACAATATTATTATTATTATCAGTTCAATACTTATATAATTTATATTTTAGTTGCTCTTGAATTTATTAGTGCTTAATAATATATAGATATATTTTATTATTAGTCACTGATTTTGTAGATTCTTAGAGAAAGGAAATCACTTAAGTCGCAACTGATTAAAGTGCAATATCTTCTACTACTTCTGTTTCAGTAGAATAAAATATACAATGAGGTCTTCTCGCGATAAATGAACTGGGTAATAAATTGAACAATAAAATCAATTACTCATTCCTTTACTTTTCATCTAGTTGCTTCTTACATACGATAAGCGTATAGAAAATTTCAGAAGTTCTAAAAACTTGCCCATTCTGTATTTTTAGCAGACGTCCGTGTTTTCGGGGCGTAGCACTTCTTTAACTAAAATTAGTTGTAATAAATACATTGGGATAGCAATCGCTGATTATTTACGAATATCTGCTTGACTCACAATTCAATCTAATATACAATACTAGTTGATAAATATATACAGGGTGGTTCAATTTCCAAAAGTGGAAACTTCTGAAATGTGTAGAGTACATAAAAATAATCATTGCAGTTTCATCTATTTCTACAGAATATTACAGAAACCTTTATTTCCTCAGAATTCCATAGGCAATTTAGTAGTTTAATATTTCTTTTTTCAAAACTATCCAAAGGCGTACAACATACTTCTAGAAAAATGCTATGCTAACCCCTTATCTTCGCCAATAACATTCTGTTACGATTCTTGATTCGAGCTGTAGATGCAGGTTTTCATAGAAAGGTAGTGTGCCAAGTTCGAAAAGGATAGATTTTATCTTTCCCTTAGATATTAAATTATAAACTTTTTTAAGTACTGAAACTTCTACACGCTGTATCAAAGTTATGGTGCATTTTTCGAATTATGTTTATATATAGACGAAACTCCAGTTACTCTACACATATCAGACGTTTCCGCCTTGAAAACTAGATCACCCTGTACATATATAGGGTGCCCTTGCATTAACTATACTATAGAACACCAGAACGCCAACGTTTTTTTCACAACTTCCACCCAATACGCCACTATCTCCACACCCTAAACCGACAAGATGGGGCACTTGGCTGAACACAGCATCGTATTACTACAGAAAGTTTGACGATATGAAAATAGTCGTACTACAATTGAATGCTAAAGGAGCAGCTCATATTGCAAATACTCAAAAAACTATTGTCGATTCCAGTATCCAAAGAGATTGAGAATTTATACACTAATAAAGCATTTGACGAATTCCTCTCGCTATAGAACAACTTGAACTGCGATCAAAAACAGGACAGGAGACATCGCTGAATACGTAAACTCAAAACTGGAAAATGTTTCATACATCAATCCTAATTTTATCACAGTTCATCGAATAGTAGACCTAATTCAGGGCAGAGAAGTGAATTGTTTAGGATCTCAAATAAATATGTATACTTCCCTATTTTAAATACGCGCCAATCACATTTGTCGAGATAGAACGCTCGTTTTTAACATATAAAGGAATTTTTGCAAACAGGGGCCGAATTTTAACAGCAGAACATATGAAGCAATTTTTAATAATATACTTCGCGCGTGCCAATATACTTTCACTTTATTACCTCCATTAGTCATTTTTAGAACCTCTCCGCTACAAGGTAAACCACTGACTAAAAGATGTTATAGTTTGCAGTAACAATTTAAAAAATATTTGATTTCAATTGGTATATAAATTAATAACAAAAATTCCCTTGCGCTGACCGTGTTTTTGACATCATTACTGGCCGATATTCGAAATCTAATAATAAAATATGTTTTTCAGACTGTCAAAAATATTAATATTTTTTTAAATTTTAAGTTAATTTAAAATGTTCCAAAATATTTTATTTTTTGCCAAATTCCAACCGTTCTAAACAATTTCTCTCTTATATTGAAATAAAACTAATACCTATTTACCTTACAAATCATACACAAAGATATTCATATTATATTATTTCCTCAAGACTTAAATTTTTACGGGTTTGACGTCAGGGGCGGCTCTACGGGGGTCATGAGGGGGTCCCAGGCCCCTCAACTTCTTGAGCCGCATTTATAAATTACATAAATAAATTTCATTAGCAACAGGTAATTAATTGTCAGGAGCTAGGATATGCAGACGAGACGATTTTATGAATAGTATGGGGCAAACCCTTGTGAAATCCAAAGCAAACTGCTAAAAAAAAATAGAAATTGGAGGGCATGAACTGGGTACATTAGTGTATATTATGGAATCAATTTGTAATATGTATCACTGTTATCTGCAAGATATGGTGTCAAGATCATTATTTTTTAATGGAAAAAGGGGTAGGTATTTGTATCTTCTGAAGGGGATTATTTTGAATGATTATTCTGAATACAAAAATGTATCGTACTGGGTTTGCACAGGAACAATTTTGAGAAAATAATTTGCCAATCTATTTCTTGGGACCCTCATTTTTTGAGGTTTAGAACCCTCCCTGTTTGACATGAATTGGAAAGAACTAAATACTCATCCATTTTCACTTTCTTTTTATAGTAATAATGAAAATGTTCAATTAATCGTGTTTAGGGATAGTTTAAAAGATATCAGGTTTTCGAAAACTGTGCGGTTCTAGAGAAAATATAAACAGAAAAATATTCTAAATAGATTTCGCAACAACTCTTGTCCATATTTATCTAATTTCTAACAGAAAGTGCCCTAAATTATAAAAATATTTTAAAATGCATTTAAAAATATAGAAAGGTATCGAAAATGAGTAAAAAACACATCTCACACCTTAAGTTTTATTCAGCGACTCTTTGAAAATATGTAGGTAATTCTATTATATACAGGGTGTACCAACCAAAAGTAGGCACCCTGAATATCTTTGGAGATACAAATTTTTTTGAAAAATTGGTGAAACACGTCGACCTTGTTTCCGAGGGGGACATATTTTAATGTAACACTTGTATACCTATCATCATCCCTCTATCCTACACGGCCACCCCCTCAAAAAATTCAAATGGCAAGGGGGGTCGAGTGATACATCTTTTGAAAGATCTTTCAATTCCCTATATAACTGTATTTTTTTTAAACTTTTATCGAATCGTTCTTAAGGAAAATAATTTTATTTTTGATGATTACACACAATTGAAATTGTTTAAAAAATCTAAAATACACGGCACTGGGTATTGGAATTTATTAAAAAAAAAACTACATTTTTTAGTGCTCTCAAATCAACACGAGTTTTTTCGACAAAAAACACTTTCCTTGTCCGTTTAATTTTAGAATAATAAAAGACTTATAAGTATTTGATAGTCCTTGAACATTAATTTGTTCACAACCAATTTTAAATCGAGATACATTTTACCAGAGTCAGTTCTCAAAATTATTTATACCCTTCAGAAGAGAATAGAAATTGTCAGCATTTATTTTAAAAACGATAATTGTGCTAAAAGCTACGGAGCGCATATTCAATAGAAATCACCCAGATAGAAGGGTTGATTCTCAGTATGTTTTACAATTATTGACAAAATTTATGGAAACAGGTACTGTAGGAAACAAAAAGCATGAACCTCAGCGACCGATTAGGAATGAAGCAGTCGAAGTGGCAGTTCTGGGTCATTTGCAGAGGGATAATACTCAATCAATCAGGAAAGTAGCTGAGGCTTCCGGTGTATCACGAAGCAGTGTTCATCGAATTGTAAAGGCCCACATATTTCATCCATATAAATTAAACGAAGATGATCCCGATCGTCGCGCGTCGGCTTGAATTCTGCGAGATTTTTAGTGAACAATTAAACGGTAATGCCAGTCTACTGTACAATACGTGTTTTTTCTGATGAATCGACATTTCAGTTAAATGGGGAGGTAAACAGGCACAACTGTAGGTATGAGAGTGAAACCAATTCACATTTTTTTCATGGAAACTCTTACTCAAAAGCCTCAGAATTTAAATGTTTGGGCTGGCATCTTGGGGGATCACATTATCGGGCCGTTTTTTATTCCTGACAATTTAAATGGCGAAAGGTACCTCGATCTGTTAGAAAATAATATCGACCCAATGATTACCCAAATTCTCGAAGAAGACGATAATCTTTTAGAGGGTGAACTGTTTTTTCTCAACAGGATGGGGCACCCCCACATTTTGCTATAGCAGTCCGTCAATTTTTGGATAACCGGTTTCCTGAGCGATGGATTGGAAGAGGTCCTGTGGAGTGGCCCGCTAGGTCACCCGATTTAACTTCCTTGGATTTTTTTCTGTGGGGACATTTGAATACAAAGGTATTTACAACAAAACCCGCATCTCTGGAAGAGTTACGTGAAAGAATTGTTCGAGAATGCAGATTATTGACTCCAGATGTGTTCAGAAATGTTCGGACAGAATTTGAAGATAGATTATACTACTGTATGGAAGTCGGTGGGGGTCATTTTGAACAATACATACGATAATTTAAATTACTTATTTTATTTTTATTTCCCGAACCTAAAATAATGAAACAATTATTTCTCAGGAACGAATCGATAAAAGTTTAAAAAAATACACAGTTATGTAGAGAATTAAAAGACCTTTCAAAAGATGTATCACTCCACCCCCTTTACCATTTGAATTTTCTAAGGGGGTGGCCGTGTAGGGTAGAGGGATGACGATAGGTATACAAGTATTACATTAAAATCTCCAAAGTTATTCAGGGTGTCTACTTTTGGTTGGAACACCCTGTATATTTTTATTTATTGCTTAGTGTCCACGACTTTGTCGTTGAGTCCGTACAATTTTAATTTAAATATTAATGTGAATATAATTTAACCTTGTAGTAGAAACTTAATTACCTATTTATTATTTCCTATAGATTGCCTTGGTTAAAGGATGAACGGAAAATACTGCTATTTCTAAATTAAATATAAATCCAGATAAAAATACAAACTTTGAACATACCTACGTAAATAGATGGCAGATTCCTTATTATAAGCAGGTATAGGCTATCTGCCTAATTTGATACATTCGTTTCCCACAAAATTATTATGTAATTTAATTTAATTATAAAATATAAGTTTACAAGAAATAATATAAAGCACACATAAACCAAAATTAATTTTGATTCAACTCATATAAATAAGGGAAATATTAATAATAGAATAGGTAGGTACAAAGGTATTTACAAAATAAAAAAATAAATAATTTTTTTCCAATTAGGCTGTAAATATTTAAGAATATAATTACGTATTTACATAGCAACAAAAATAAAAGGGTAACCTTCATTTATCGAAATAAGAACCATTCGAAAATAAACAGATTCTCCACATTTTTTGAAAAGTAATACACTATTGTATTGTATGTGTTATTATGTCAACATGACAACGTTGCATGAATAACCTGAAAATGGTTTGTTTCCGAATCACAAACACTAACATTACAAATTTTTCGGTTATACGAGTATACTATTAAAAACAAGTTAATACTTACCATTTAATCACAAAGATTCTCTCGAGCGATCAATTTTGTAATAAACAAATCGCTCTAAGAACTTGGCTCTTTTAGGTTATTTCGCTTGGAATACCTACCAACCGAAACCGTATAATTGAATGGTAGATGACATACAATTGGTTGGCAAATGGCATAACATTTTTGGAGAATTCGAAAAAGAATAGGTCTGTTCCTTTCGACACTTCTACACTATTCACAGTTACCGACCAATAGAGGAACCTCAGATTTGAAAGTGATCAATCACAGTGAATTTTCAGCTGCACATAAATTAAAGTGTAGACGAAAAGAACAGACCTAATAATACATGATATTTTACAAATTTATGAAAGGTGTATGAAACTTTCCAAGAATATTAAAAACTTTTCAAAATATTTCTAAGAATTTACAACGTGATATTATAGATTTTATTAAAAATGTCTAGCTAGAATATAATGGAATATTTCAAAGCACTTCTAGAATTTATACGGGTCATCCACAGCGGATGTACTTAAGAAGGTAGTGAAGTTTACGAGATTTTATGAAATATTCTTAGAAACTTATGAATTATGACATGGGTTAGAAAAAAATTGCCGAGAATTTTGGGAATTTATGATTTTAAGCGAATTTAAGTTTTTCGTTTAGACAAAAATGGACTTGACACATGATAACGTGGACAAAACAAAACATCTAATCATGTTATAATGATTTGTTCACGTTAATGAAAAGTATTTTAAACGCATTTATAATTATTAGTAATTGCAATTATCTTCGCAAATAGTAACGAGTCTTCCTTTATAAATGAGCGTACACCACGTGACCAATTAGTTACCTTTAACAGCCTCATCAAGTCATCTCGTCAGCAAAATATGGTTGAAAACTATTCCTTAAACACATATGTGTAAACGTATGCGCAAAAGTCCTCATCGGGTACTGCCGTAATATGAAAGACAAAATCACAAGTTAAAAGGTATCAATTGATCACATGATTTACGATCTTTTATGAAGGCTCTATAAAAATATTTTATTAATAAAAAACGAGTTCATAAGATAATATTCACGTTATACGGTGGTATGTTCACGTTATATTGTTGTCAATGTAATGGTAATATTCATTACTAACAGGCAAAGCGCCTAACCCTTTTGGCGGCTTTGTGCATTTTAATATATTTCGCCCTCGATTTTCATAACGCTGATCCATGGGTAAAGGTACAGGTAAAAAATAAGTAATTAAATGAATTACATATAATAGATTACAATTCCTTATTGTTTTTTTATTTCTATCACTATACATTTTATTTGCTAGCTATATTAACTTTTTTTTACTTTTGAGACCTTTTACCACCCGATGACTCGGTGCCGTTGTGCACCGCACGTACGGCGCGGGCCTGATTACTAATGAAAATGTTGTTCACGTGTTAGCCGGAGGTTTATGTTAGCCGAGGTTTACGTTATCGTGTGTCTACTGTACTTCAATTTGGATAATCGGGGTATATCATTAATTTACAAAAATTCAATGATTCAATTCTTTTTCGGAAAATTCTTTTTTAAGTAAATGTTTACCATTTTCATAAATTCTCTTGGAATCTTTTACAACCCAGAACACTACGCTGACATAGATAATAATGGATGATGAATGCAACTAGACTATATTCATTATCTAATCTAGATTAGACTCCCTTGATTGAGGGACTCTAGACTAGGGTTAGACGATATTAAAATTTTGTTATCGAATTAATAATTATCGATATATCCATAGTTGTCGTTATATCGATAGTTATTAGCATCAATAGTTATTGATATATCGTTCGTTATAGATACATTTATCGTTATTCGACATATCCATAAATTTATCGATATGTAAATTATTATTCTCACCCTAAATTAGACTGTGTTCGTCGTTGTTCGTTGTTACTAATAGAGAGTGTTAAGCGTCTTTCTACCGTGGTTGGTTGCTCCTACCGAAAATAACCTACAAGCTTAATAGAAATGTCTTATACGTGCCGTTTGTGTGGCAACACTGTTCAAAGGTAACCAAAAAGTAGTTCTGGTATATTTTGGATATTAAAATATTATAACAATTATTTATTGATTAATTTTGCTAATAAGTCGAACGAAAGTCTAATTTGCTAGTGGATGATAAAAATGTGTAAGTGAATGTGTTGAAATAATGTGTGTCATATTCAGATAAAGATAAGAAATATTATAATCCTCCGCCATTTCATATTCGAGTGTAGAATTTCATTGGTAACAGGAGGGGAGTGTAGGGACATCATACATTTTGGAACATTGTAGAAGAAATTAATAAAAACACCAAATAAAGACATTTCAGTATAAAATTATTATAGTTTAGTTTTGATTAATATGAAGTGTGTGTATCTAAAGAAATGCATTACTAAAATAAGTGAAGTGAATATTCTTTTATTTTCTTAACATTTTTGTGATAATTTGTTTTTCTCTGATCTTTGTGTGTTAATTTATTTTTGTGATAAGACTTCGGATTTATTAATTATGGAGGCTATAGCCAAGCATGAATTCAATGCCACCGCCGATGATGAACTTAGTTTTAGAAAATCACAGGTCTTAAAAGTAAGGCAGTTAAAATACAGCCACCTTGATTGGTATTTACACCTTATATATATTTTTTTAAGATTTTAAATATGGAAGATGATATGAACTGGTATAGGGCTGAATTGGATGGAAGAGAAGGACTAATTCCTAGTAATTATATCGAAATGAAACCGCATGAGTAAGTATTTTTGTTTTCTTGTTAAAGGATGATCGAAAAACTGTTTCCTCTAGTTAGCCATGTGAATTCAGCGGCATTTCTTAACTTTTGATTCACAGTTAAAACAGTTCAAATTAGTGACAGTTAAAATATTAGTTCAAATTAGTGACACTTCAATCAACCAATGCCCTGGTGGGTGAAGCAATACAAGACACTCGATTTAGTTCCATGGCTATCTTTGAGGATAATGTTTTTCACGTTAGTCATGTAGGAAAACAATATTTCTGTTATAGCTGGTATTATGGGAGAATTACTAGAGCCGATGCCGAAAAATTGTTATTAAATAAACACGAAGGGGCCTTCTTAATTCGTATTAGTGAGTCGAGTCCAGGAGATTTTTCATTATCAGTTAAGTGAGTACATAAAATGCTTACACGTAAATGTGCATCAACTTGTAGAGGCTTGTACAAAATAAAATCAAATTAGCTATCAAGCAAGGGTACCATGACTTTAAAAATACCCATTATTAATTATTGTTTATAATGCATTTTTTTTTTTATTAAAGGTGTTCCGATGGTGTGCAACATTTTAAAGTGCTTCGTGATGCACAAGGAAAATTTTTTTTATGGGTGGTCAAGTTCAATTCACTTAACGAACTTGTAGAATACCATAGAACATCATCAGTATCACGATCACAAGATGTTAAGTTGCGAGATATGGTTGCCGAGGAGGTAAGTTGTTTCATATACATAGATTGCAAATTAAGGTGCGAGACAATAAATAAACGATAAACAACTACCTACTGTAGTATTTAAACAATTGGAAATATTTACTAGATTTTTCAGCAAAAAAAAAAGTGTTTTTTATACAAATTATCTACCCATAAGCCTGTCACTTTTTTATTATTTATAATTGAAAGTGATGGAAAATCAAAGCACTAAATTTTTCTCAGTTTTTTTGAGTTCAATAAAGTATGAAACCGAAGATGGTACTGTGTGTAGCCAGTTTTAGTTTATTAGTGTGTCCCTAATTCCAGTATATTGTCATTAATAAACTTCAACTGTTTTACGTTAAAAAAGACGAAACAATTTTGAATTACATTTTTCAAAAATTAGTATTGAAAATTACCACTGTCATTTTTGACATTTCTTGTCAAGCTTAATCAATTTAGGTGTTGGGAACTATAATTATGACAATGCATATTATTTGCTTTTGTGGGTTCTTTCTTGCATAGAAAAATATTCAAAAGTTTAATTAAATTCAATAAGTTTAACTTGTTTTGTGCTAATTTGTGGGAGTGCCTAACCTAAAAATGTCACCATTACAACTTTATATATATTTTGTATCATAGTCCTCTGGCTTGAAATGGACACGCATTATCGCAGTTAATGCTTTTTCCTACAATTATGCTTTCTACGATATTTCTATCTATTTTCTCCACAATACTACAGCTATTGATGATATATACAAACCCCATGTCTTACTTGGGAAAATATTTCTCCACGCCAAAGAATTTGAGAAAATAGGAACGTGGTACACCACCTCATTGAATGCTTGCCGTTCTCTCTATGGTGTTCCCTTGTTGTTGGATTGGTCGCAGTAGACCTCATGATTTAGTGCTCTACGACCTCCGAGAAGATCACCAGATCTTATATCGTGCGACTTTTCATTTTGGGTGTGCGTTAAGGAGTAGACTGTCCCACTTTACATTTTCTCTCAGACTCTGGTGCGGAGCAATAGCGGCAGTAGAGCCACCTCGCGGTGACCTTCTACAACTCGGAGATTTCCTCTTTCATGTGGTGTATGCCAAGTAAATATACAATTGATAGGTACAAAATTATGTTAATTGAAATCGGATGAATCATTTTGAATTTCCTTGTATTATTACTGATAATTACAAAATAGTGTTGATTACTTGATATACATTTTTAGATGTTAAAACCCAAATTTAGTAAAAACTAGTTTTAATTAGTCAATTCTCAAAGTTACCGAAAAGAAAGATAACAGATCTTGGTGCCGGAAAACTAAGCACTGATTTGAGATATTTTTGATGTGCTGATTCGAAAAGTTTATTGCGGATTTTTTCGTAGGAGCTATAGTTTTTGAGATATAGTATAACAAATTTTGGTTTGATAAAATGTAAAATTAATGAAATAATGTTGTATTCAGAGACCAAAATAGTATTTTCTTAACTAAAATAGGGTCTAAATAACCCACTGGGTATTCTCCATGACCATAAAACCCAACACTCGACCACGTGATGCCCCCCACTAAATAATTCATGCTGGCCGATAATCGCCAGTGTCTACGCCCACATTCTACAGTTCAATTTGGTATTCAGTTTAGTACTGACTTTTTTTTTCGTGGGGAAATACGTTGTATAAAAACTATGGCTTCCACAAGCAGATGTAGCTGTGTAAACCATTCAGACGTTTTTTGTTACATATGTGATAAGTACACTTTGATTAGCATGGGAAAACTGAAGGCCGGAATTTTTGATGGTCCTCGGTTAAGGCAGCTTATAAAAGATCCACATTTCACAGAACCAATGAATGAGGTTGAGCCTAATGCCTGGTGTTCGTTTGTTCAAATAGACAAAAATTTTCTTGAAAAGCATAAGGCAGAGGATTACGTTGAACAACATAGATCCTTTTCCAGAAAACCTAGATGATTTTAGTGAAGAACAGGGGGAAAGATTCAATCAGGATATAAAAACTATGGAAGAAAGATGATATCAAGGAAGATGAGATATCCACATGATGGCCGACTACTGCTGCAGTCCTCAGCAAAACTTCTGGTAAACCTCATACAAGGAAGTCTTATAAAATAAAGCTTTTAAGTGATGATTAATCAATCTATATGTCTATTTTATGAAATAAACACCTCACTACGTATTTTCTGACTTTTTTAGCAAGCAGTTGTAGTAAATAGTAATAACCTGAAATGTATATAGGTTAAAAGATGATTTTATTATCTATTTCTAGATTCAAAAAATAATGCAGATATACCGTATCTCAGAATCTAGATCTAATAAAGCAAATCTGACGGTATGTTTAGATTCTGCATCCCAAAATTACCCAGAAACACTTAACAAATCACAGGCATCAAAATGTGTGTTGGCCTGTGTAATATATCAAAAAGAAAACATGCTGCTTTTACAACCTTCATTCTCGTGGTGAATGTGGTGGGTAAGAGCAGCATTTTTCTTTGATATAAAAAATGGACATACAGAAGCTTCTGGTAACTTGGAGTTTTAATGGTAACAGATACATAAAACTATTATCTTTATAATTTAAAAAAATTATGTGTTACTTACTAGCTTTGTTTGCATTATTGTGTGTAGCAGAACAAGTTTCACATGCTCACTGTTTATAGGAAATAATTTTCTCATTTATTCAAATCAGTTTTATATGGGCGTAACAAAAATGCAGGAAAACATGAAAAATAGGTCGAAAGATAATGTTGAAAATTCCCCTTTTTTTAGGTTTATTATTATTGTGATCCATTTTAATGATAACATGCAAATTTCTAATTAATACTTAGTTATATATGTAGGTGTCATGTTTATTTTGGAATTAAATTTATCATAAATTACGCAATTACATATACAGGGTTATTTATTAGTTCTGTGACATACTTTGACAGATGAGGAATGATGTGATTCTAAGAAAGAAGTGTTATATGAACATAGGTTTTTCTTGATTCCTCGGCTTTTCCAGATTTTCTAGTATTTCCAGGTTGATTGATAATATAATTACCAAAGATAATTGCTGACAAAATTAATTATTAACTATAGTTTTTAATAAATCAAAATGTACCAGATACATATTTATGAAATATTGCTATCTAGTCCACACATCCAATTTTTGTGCAAAAAAAAATTAATTATCGTACTAGATTGAAAGTTGATTTTTTTTTTAAATGTATAAACTACTAGTCACTTGTTCATGCGAAACCTGTGTTTCAGCAGACTGTGATGGAATAATAGAAAACTGGTAGATAATAAAGACAGTTGTTCTGTGCTACTGCAACATGGCTGAATTCGACATTCAACAGTCAACTCTCTCCCGCATATTTAAACTTCAATTCTTTTTTATCTCATTAAATACAGGTTTTGCATAAAATAGAGACTAGTGGTGTATGATTCTGCATTTTATATGTAATCGATATCTGTAAATGGTTGTCAGTAAATATTTTACCGTTATAAAATCATAAAGTTTCAGCATACTTTACAATTGCCTCCAGTATAACAACTAATCTTTGACCCAACCGATCTTGTCATATATCTTGTTTATTTTGTCCTGTACATACTTCAGGACTGTTTTAACTTGTTACAGTATAAAATGTAAATACTTATGTACTATTCTACGATTCTAGCTTGGCACTTGAGAGAAGGAATAATATGGGACAGAAATTAATACACTGCTTTACAGTGAAAGGGCGGGGTTTAGACCACTGTGCATCCTAACTCAAGTGCCAATCCAATCACAGACTAGTTTTATGATTATGTAACTTAATAATATATTAAGTTAAATTTAATTTTTGTGGTGACAGTATTAATAACTTTTTCTGGCATTTATTATCGATTTTCTAAGTTATAGGTCTAAAATGTTTCATGATTTTTAAATGTAAAAATTTAGTAATAAAATAAATATGCTGTAACCAAGGATACATTACTAGGTAAATCTGGCAATACAACAGTACCATCTTCAGTTTCACTGGCTACTTGTGTTTCACTGTGATCTTATTCAGATGACATTATAAGAAAGACTAAAATTCAAATCATTGTTATTATTTGTTACCCTTTGAATAGGCCCAAAAATAATCAGAAAAAATGTAGTGACCTTATCAAATACTATTGGATAAGCAAAAAAAAATTGTGGACAATGCTGATTCCGCAGTGTGTAAGTTGTATAGTAAATTATAATTTTATCAAGGATTTTATTGAATACTTTTTAAAAGTATAAAATATTAAGCTTTAAACTGTTGAAATTGTCAAGCCAAATTCAATTTTCTACAATTTCAGGATAATTAATAAATTCAAAATATATACCTGTCAAGTGTTGTTTAAAAAAAATTTGATTTCGGAATTTAAATTCACTGTAAAAAAACTACAGCAGGGACACAAAAATTAATAAAAACTATAAATCAACAAAGTTATGGGTACATAAATGGTCTACTATTTAATCAAATAAGGTAGAAAAGTCGGGCAAATGCAATGTCACTAGTTTTTGAGCACATAATTATTTTTGTATAGGCAAAAGATGGTACTAAGGGCTTTATGAACTGAAAAATTTCAAGTGACAAAGTTGCACTTCATTTGAAAGGTTTCTCAACTATCGACTATCCAACTGTTTCATATCCTAAGATTCCATAGATCAGTTTTTAATATCACTATTAAAAAATTACACATCACACATGTGACTTATTCAGATGAGTACTAAGTGCGTGCTGTAAATATTTGGAACCCTATTTTAGAAATACCTGTATATAAAAACAATAATGATAAAACTAGTTGTAACAACTGCATCGTCATACATTATCTTGTACTTATGTTAGTGACATTTTACTCGCATATTACCGCATAATTTGATAGTTTCCAAAAATTTTCTCAACCCTGGAAAACTCCCATCATGTTTTTTTTTTCATTTATCCATTAAAATGTCATGTATCATAGTATTTTGGTAAGCTTATTAAAAACCATAATATCTTGTTCCAAATTTATATGATTAATTTATGCAACTATATTTGTATGTAAATTAATTTCATCTGCGGTATAGGAAGTAGTATACATTTTATCAGTAACTTTATCCATAAACGAAAATCCCCTATCTCCTATTTGTAATGTGTGGGTTTGGAATTGATGATGTCGTCAGATAGATCTCAGCGAGAATTGGCATTGCGGATGATCTGCCGAACACTTATGAGAGAATCTGTAACATTTGTAATAAAATTTTGGAAAGATGTGCCCTAAAGTATACGATTAAATATAAATCGAAGTCTGTAGTAAAGCAAAAATCTCTTAAGTACTTCTTTATCGTCCAGTGTTTTAAAAACTCGCCACTTCTCATATCAATGTAGTAAAAATTAAATAGCGAAGCAATAACATTTTTCTTGTTTTGCAAGTAAAAAGTACAGGTAGCTACAGTACAGATAAAATGATTGAAGAAATAAAATCTAGTCACCCCTGAGGGCCTAGGTCCCCAAATGTAAATGTAAGCAACACTAAATTAATTGAAAATAAGCTGTGAAAATCATAAATCTCTAAAACAGCTGGTTTCACAATCGTTGGTCATCTTTTTGGTTTGACAACCTTCACCTGACGTTAACTGTTGGTAAATCGACATATGATTCACAATATTAATTTTCTATCTGGTAATCCAACCAAGGGTTAACCTTAAATTTTAGTTGATTGGTATAAGCATTTGAGAAATTTGTGTTCTAAAGAGGTAAACAATTGGGAAATTAAATTAGCACAGTGCATATGGCGCTGCGTTCAGACAAGTAATGATTAGCCGAGTCTTGGTTTGTTTACATTCGTTTTATTTGCTTTTGTGGGTTTTTCTTAGGTAGAGAAATATGTATTATTACATTAATCGAAAGGTGGTAAGTAAAATCAATAATTTTTAACCTATTTGTACTATTTTTTGCTAATTTGTAGATGGATCTAACCTAAAAATTTCCTACTATTATATCCCTTTTGTATAATAATCCTCTGGCTTTAAATGAACGTTAATACTTTTTCCGTCAATAATGCTTTCTTCTTTACTTTTCTTCTATTTTCTCCACAATGCCACAGCTATTAGTGATATAAACAAACCATGTGTCTTTCTTAGTAAAATAGTGCAAGACAGTTGTCCTATCTACATTTTTCCATGAGTGACCATTAAACACAATTCGTATTATGCACTATTTTCTTTGGCATATTGTGGAATAAACATTGATGAAATAAAAAAAAACGGTGGTAAAACCCTGACAAACAAACTGTGCGAATGTGATCAAACGAATGTAAACAAAGATCGTTACCTGTTTCGTCAAAGTGCGATTTTTTGCCACCAGGAAGCGACGTGAGGGCTGAAATTCCTAATAGTTGCATATTAATAATAAATATGTAATACATACTAATAATACTATGACAATAATTTGCTGATTTTATTTAGTATTTTTCATATAAAGTGTATCCCACGATGAGTTGCAGAGGAGGACTTTTTTTTATCTTTGATTTCTCAGAAAATTTTGTTGGTGATAAAATTGTTTGCTTCATCTGAAAATTAATTTATTCCTATGGCATTTTTGAGTAATCGCCATTTTTTATTTTATCTATTACCTAATCATAATTATTGAGTAGCACATTAACTTTCAGATGAAGTAAAGCATTTTATATCATCACAAAATTTTCTGAGAAATCGAACATAAAGAAGTTTATCCTCTTCCACGCCTCATGTGGGACACTATATACGTTAATCCATGTAGGTAGTTATTTTATTTGTTTATTGGTTGATGATTTAATGTTTCATTTATTTATTAGTTAAATTATTTGCATTGAGGTTTTTATCTCACATTGCCACATATAAATTGATAATCTGAAAAACGCATATCAGTAAATATTTATAACGGTAATTAATTGTTCATTAAATATCATATTGTCCCATTGTTCATTCCTACTCTTTGTTCTTCAGCGTATTTGAAATATTAGTTATTATTTAAATAAGTACAGCGTCTTTGTCAGCGTTATGTGCTGGCAATCTGTCATTCTCTGCAGTGAAATATTATGTAACACTGCTGTGGCCATTATGGCGGCTCGAACAATATTTGATACATACCTGTATGTAGGGTACGGAATAATCTCTCCTATTTAATTTAATAAATTTATTACCGTTCTTGGACCAAGTTTAAACCAATTAAAATTATTTTTGATCGTATTCCTCAAATTAATTTGTCTATATCTGAAAATTCTTGGCCTCTAGTAGCCTCTTGGTTATCACTACTGTAGACATTCATATCATAATCCACATTATCAAATGTAAATAAAATTTTTAGGTAAAATGACCAATGACCAATGATTGTGAAAGCAGTTGTAAATGTGCTTAAAGAGAACTTACAATCAGAAATTGGCTCAAAATTTAAAATTAGTAACCTGGAAAAATTAATCCTAGATTCTTAAATGTGTAATATTATGATTGTTTTGAAAGATAGCGCGGAAGAATCAAATTTAATTGATATACAGCTGACAACAGTTTACATGCACACACAAGGAACATTAAATAGTTACGAAATTCGCTTTATAAGTCTGGATTTAATATTGTTTTGAAAACTGTACTTAATATTTTATTTTTTCGTTTTTGCTACTTCATTTGTAACTTATTACAGCAAAGTATACATCTGTTGTATTATTATTATTTATAATTCAAAATTATTTCCAAAGGTTAAGTAGAGTAGCTGCCTCTATTCATTTTTAGGAATTATTGTGCACGTTTATTCCTGATAAAGTCATTTTAATATTTTATTAATATTATAAGCAAAAATTAAAAAGATTCTTTCTTTCTGCTTAAATCTTTTATTTTTAATGTGAACCGTAGTTTCACAAAGTTTACTAGGATTGCCATAAAAACCACAAATGTTTCCTGTTTATACCAAAATCTGTAATAAAGGATGTAATTTTATGTAGTTTATTATCTAAAGAAAGAAAACGTTTATAGAATGAAACCAGTATTTCTCTATAAACAATATTTAATATTTCTCTAGTTCACAACATGCAAATATCTATTTTAAAATACAGATTAGTTTTTAGCATTGTGATACGGGGTATGACCCATGTGTTTCCTAAAAGGTTTTGTTTCTCCGGAAATTTTTTTTATTTTGAAAAAAAATAAAATAAAAAAAATTAATGAATGAAATTCTTAATAGAACTTTTTAAAAATATTTGATATAGCCAGCACCTAACGTAAATATTTACTTTTTGCATATTTTGTTTTTAGTTTATTAAAAAATGATTGAATAAAGTATAGATACGAAAATTTTTAAAGTACGGTTTTTTGTGTTGGATACTACATACTTAAATTGACATTTTCGGTGAAAATGTGTTATGATGTATTGATACAAATGGTACAAATTGTTGTTCGATACAACATATTATGCTGTATGTTGGTTGTTATATCAATTCTCACCATCAGAATCAATCAAAGATTTGTCAAAATGCGAAAGTCGTTTTGGTCAGTAGCTGTTTGCCTATCATGTTCCATACATGTTCTATTGGTGAAAGGTCACGTGTTCTTTTCGGCCTAAGAAGAACGTAACTGGCAGTAGCGGTTGGTGAAATTTAAGCCATGTCCTATCTTAGTATTGAGCATGGGTTCCAAGGAATACTTTAAGGCATAACTATTAAGACTAAATGAAAAACTTTTATAGAGAAAAAATTGCGATTGAAATTCGTGAAAAAAGTTGCAAAAATTGTGTTCTTTTTTTAGATAAATTGTAAAATATTTGCAATACTTTTTCCAAAATCAGGTGGAAAATATATCGACAGGTTTCAATATTGTTAAAAAAATGTTGCTTTTTTATAAAGTCGCACTGTTTAATTATTTTTCACTATGCAAATTTCAAAAAGGTGTAACTTTATAAAAGAGCAATATTTTTTGATGAATTTTGAAATCTGACGAAATCCACCTGATTTTGGAAAAAAATGTTTAACAAATTGTCTAAAAAATAACCTGAGGCACAAAATGTTTGCAACTTTTTTCGCAAATTTCAAACACAATTTATTCTGTGCAAAACTTTCTCGTTTATTCTTGATAGTTATATCTTAAAGTATCGCTTTGGCTCCAATACTGAGACATGACAACCTATATTTGATAACTGATATTAGCAAATGTTCTTGGGTCATGAATTATTGTTAGATGGTTTAAGAGCTTGTCGATTTCAGCTATATACCTAATTTTGAAGATCTTGTGAATTGCGTGATACCTATTAGAAATAAACCATCAATATGAGATGGTGTACTCGTTCATCTATATCAAAGATTAATCTTTGTCTGTATTATACTATAGGTATAAGAAAGTCAATTTTTTATCTCGACTGACCAAAAGTGACCAGTCATTTTTAAAGTGCCTCATTTTTTATGTTCTTTCCAGATTGTTTAGAAATATTTTGAATGTTTTGTCATTTTGCCAACATTGAAGAAAGCTATTACTGATTGTAGGGCTTTAACTATTCGTTATCAGCCATTATTAGGGAAAAATAAAATAATGTAGTGTAAGAAAATACATTTTTTTAATTGTTACCAACAGGAACATGAAGTTTAAAAAAAAAACTTCTCTGCAACATTCATGTTTCGAGAAAACATATTATTGTATATTTATATAGGGGTCCTGTAATTAACTACCATCCTTCAAGGAAGTGATAGAACTATAAAAAATAAGTTGAGTTTTGTTTATAAACATTTGCCTTAAATCAATTCATAAGGGAGCTACAACCGTACGTACAATAAATTCGAAATGTCTTAAGTTGCAAAAATCAAATTGGGACCATTTATTAATTTCATAATGTTACATATTTTGTCAAATTTTTATACATTTTGATTTGTGGGGGCAATTACAGAGGGGTGGATGTGAATTTTCGCCATAACTTATTTGTCTTATTTTTTTGTTTTGTTTTTTTTTTTTTGGACAATGGATAGAAGTGCAAGTGTTAAAAACTGCATAAAAAAGGTCCTCTTACTAAATGTCGATAGTAGCTATTGTTTTGGAGTTATTTGTATGTAAATATTCCCATGTAGACCATTTTATAATTGCTCTCAGTTTGGCAAATTTCTCAGTTCTTTTTATAGCAGTTGCCTTTGTTTTATATTGTTAGCACATTTTCCTAGTGAAATACTGAAATAGTGAAATAATTATAATATTGTTGAAATGTCATAATTATTTTTGTAAATAGCAGACCTTTTTGTTTTAAATGTCTAAAAAAAAAATAAGACAAAAAGTTATGGCGAAAATTCACCCCCACCTCCTCTGTAACTACCCCAGCAAATCATGATATGTAGATAAAAATTTGGCAAAATATGTAACTTTATGAAATTAATAAATGATCCAAATTTAATTTTTGCAACTTTAAGACGTTTCGAATTTATTGGCAAATAACTGTGTTGTACTTACCCCCTTTTAGGGCTTGTAGCTCCCTTATGAATTGATTTAAAGCAAATGTTTATATACAAGACTCAACTTATTTTTTATAGTTCTTTGAAAGATGGTACTTATTTATGGGATAGCCTGTATATAAAAATTTATTTATTTTTTCGTACAGTATTTGGTGCAAGCCTTATATGACTTCACTCCCCAAGAAGTAGGAGAACTGGAATTTAAAAAGAGGTGACGTTATTACTGTCACGGACCGTACAGATCAACATTGGTGGCATGGCGAAATAGGACACCGCAAAGGACTCTTTCCAGCTACTTATGTAACGCCTTATCACACATAAATTTTTCTTTTGTAACACCAATGAAAAACAATTACGTTGCATTTGAAAAGCATTAAGTTTTAACATTCTTTTGGGAAGTTACCTAAAAAAAAAGCGAAAAAACATGCGTGATTTTTATTAATGATTCTTTGGTGCAAAATGATAAGGCAGAATGTTGTTAGGAATATGGTTAAGATTTAGTATTTAGCAAATATTCCTAACATTATTCCAAAAGTTGAATACTAGATTAATTAAACGACCTAGACTTATTAAGTTTTTTTTTTTGTCAAACAGTATAATAAGGAGGAGCCATTTCCCAAAGGAAATTGCAAAATTTGAAAGTATATATTTTTTTGACTTTCAACTTTTGCAATATGCAAAAAATGCCCTCCAATAGTTTTATTTTTGCCATAATCCAGAAAATATTTCAAACTATTTAATAAACTTATACAGGGTCAGTTCTGTAGAATTTTACAGGTGACATGGCTGAAATTAAATTTTAATAGATATCTTTTTTAATAAAAGTTCAAAATATTGATATTCACCAAAGAACAAAAAAAAAAGTAATTTATTTCCTAAGAAGTCTTCAGCCATGCCAATTTTTGACCTAAATTTTACAGGAAATGAGTAAAATTTGATCTACAACACCCTGAATACTTTTGTTTATACTTTGATGACAATTTTAAACGGTAACATATTTAAATCTTATTATTTATCACCCAAATATTGTGATGTTTTAATTATTTTTCGTATTTTATCTTTTATTATAATATTCCCGCTCATATTTAATATTCATACTGTATAGTTGTGACCACTAATAGTGATTATTTGATTTATTTTAATTTGGTGGTTACATTTGTACACATAACCTAAATTTAATTTTTAAGTAGAATAAGGTATCTACCTAATAATTTAAATATTTTTCTAATAAATCTGTCCTGATGAACACATTCTTTTTTTTATTATTATTCATCATATTTGTTAATTATTAGTTGAAAGTTAAATGTGTCTCATCTTTATTAGGTATAGTCTTTTTAAATGAGTGCTTGTTTCTTTCCAACTTTTGTTATTTAGTACAATCAACGAAATTTTTTTAAAGTAGTATAAAACACGACAGACTTTGATCCACCGAAAAATCAATATAATTACTATATAATAAAAAAAAACTAAACGAAAACATATTACTTTATTGTAAACTTGAGTTCCATTGTATGTTTATTCGACTAGATGCCATCATAGTTTCTCTTTATATTATTGTTTATTATAGTTTTATCAGCATATTTTATTATAAATCTGGAGTCTATTTTTTTTGTATATATTATATCTAAACGATTTTGCCAAAATTGTATACATGAATGTTTGCATAACTCTGCATTTTTATTTTAGTATAGTTTAAATGTTTTGGCATTATCAGGCTTATATTTTTAGATTTTTATGTAAATACTAACTTAATTTAATATGACTATGACATAAGTGCAACATATTTAGTAAAATATATGTTATATATACATTAATTGTTTCATTTTAATGATATAAAAAAATATATTTTACTTTTTATTACTAATACTTAATGCTACTGCGGTTTCAGCACTTTAACGTGCCATTATCAAAGTTTCTAAAGGGAACGAATACACAAAAAATTACAATATATTTGTACTAAAATTATTTATAACTATTTACTACGTTAAAGATGGAAATTTCAAATTTGTTTCTGAATGAAAATTAGGTTTACAAATAAGGGTGATCATTAAAGCTGCAAATCGTTTCTGTGTATCATAGTCGTAGAGTACAGATGTACTTACTGTCGTCGGCATTCACCTTTACCGCGAAACTCTTTCTCCAGTCCAGTCTATTATTAGCTTTCGAATTGTGTACACGTTAAGTCACTTGGGTGTATTGCATATTGTTTTTGTATTTTTATTTTATTTGTTGTACTGTATTGTTGATATTAATTTAATAATAAAGCATGGCAGACGTACGCTGGGGTAGAAAACGGCCATTTGCTGACAAAATGAATAAATTCATAGGTGAATGCCCGGATTTATTCTATGATAGTGCTAAAATAATTTGTAAAGTGTGCGAGAAAGATTTGATGTGCTGGGATAAGCGTGATTGTGGACTTCATGTAAATAGTGTACACCATAAAAATAAAAAAAATGGCGTGCCTTTGACAACACAGTTTATGTTTGATTTACTATTAATGCTGATTGCCTGATGTTCCGCTGCACATACTCGATAAACAACCATTTCGAGAGTTCTGGAATAAATACAATGCCCAGGTGAAGTTACCAAGTCGCACAACGTTATGTAACTATCTACCAACTGTACACGTAAACATGGTAAATAAGATGAAATGTGAATTAGAAAATACACGGCTGTGGTTATCTTTTGATGAAACAACAGATTGTAAAAAAAATTCTATTTTAAATGTTATAGTACGAGTACTGGACCCTCTTAAACTGACAGTTCCATTGTTACTAGCTAGCAAAAGACTAAGTCAGTGTACTAGCGAAACAATTACCAGGGTGGTGCTGGAGACGTTAGAAAAATTTGAACTGTCAAAAAGTCGAGTGTTGATGTTTGTGACTGATGGCGCCGTGACAATGCGTTCGATAGGCCGTTCTTTGCAAGAACAAGGTTTTACGTTTATACATATTACGTGTAAAGTGCATGCTTTACATCTTGTGGCAGAAACTATTCTAAAAGGTTTTCCAGAGGTGGATGCATTAATAGCAAGTACAAAAAAAGTGTTTCTTAATTCTCCTAAACGTCTCCGTGCATTTCATAGCAAGTGTCCTGGTATTCCTGAACCACCACAGCCGATTCTTACACGTTGGGGAACATGGTTGCAGGCAGCTTTTTATTATGCTGAATATTTACAACAAATAAAAGCTGTGATACTACAATTCAATCCAGATGAGGCTGGAGCTATTAAAGAAAGCCAGACAAAATTTGAAAATGTTTCTGTTCTAACAGCTTTAAAAAATATTGCGAAGAACTATAAACCATTACATGAAAGCATAAAAAAATTAGAAAACAGTGCGTTGTCGTTAGCGGAGTCACTGCAAATGGTGGACGAAGTAAATCTACTGCTACACGCTATAGGTGACGCAACAAATGAGCGCGTTAAAGAAAAGTTCGCAAATGTGTTAAATAAAGACACCGGTTTTACCAAATTAAGACAAATATGTGATGGTGCAGCCCCAGATCCGTTAAGTGCGTTCAAAGACTATTTTACGTATGCGTGTATTACATCAGTAGATGTCGAACGGTCGTTTTCAAAATATAAGAATATATTTTCACCAAAGCTAACATCACTCATGGAGACAACCATAGAAATATACCTGATGCTGCAAAATGGCTACACATCTTCGCCAGTTTGTGATAAGCAAGCCAGTTACGAGGGTAAGTTTTACATACATTTTTATAAATTGTAAGTTTATTGTTTCTCGTATTAGTTAATTTCGCGTACGCCACTGTCCCACGGAACATTTGATAATCCTAGTGATCACTAAAGGACGGAATATATGCATTTAAATTCAGTCAAAATATGCCCATATATATGGATCATTTTTATTTAAAATATGCAATTATATGCATTTATTTGGCCAAATATACAATAATATGCCTTTAATTAACATGTAAAATTACTTAACAAACACACAAACATTGATTTTATAGAAAATATTTATTCGGTAAATATATATTTATATGTATATATGAAAAACTGTAGTGTGATATAAGTCCAACTGGTTATTCAGTAAATAATTTCTATGGATTGTAAATTTAATTTAAAGCTTTTTTCGTTTTACATTTAATATGTCAAGATTATTTGAATTTGAAAAATGGTGACCCCTCTCTAAAATCAATTTGAAACAGTTGAGTTTATTTTTTGTTATCTAAAATAACATAGGTGTTCTTTACATCTAATTTTGAATGAATGGCCAGTTTGGGCCATGTCAATTTATAAACTGGTTTCTTCAATTTGCTAGTTTTGTGTTTGGTATTAACACAATGTCTGAAAGTTTTAGCACTGATTTAAAACTAGCATTTTGATTGTCAGGTCACAATTTTCCAAAAAACAATGAACATATTACGTGTAAAAGAAACAAAATAAATTTACTAGAATCTATCAAAATGTTTGTATCAGTTGATTTTCGAAAATGTTTAAACATAAAAGGTACTCTTGTGTTTTGTCATTTTTAATCAATCGTTTGTGGAAAAAATTAGATTTTTTTTGGTTTCCTCATTGTAATTAAGGAAATCTTATTTTATTAATAAAATAAAGGCAATACTCCACAACTAGTCAGTTTGTGTAAATAATGTCACATTAGGGTTTGAAAAAACATTTTAGTGGGTAATAATAATAAATATACTTGTTTTGGAAACTAAATTAAAAACTTAGAATTTATATAACTTGAATTTATTATGTGGTAGAGAAAAAAAGATTTTTTTTTCATTCTATAATTCCTGAAACGTGTTGGAACCTTTGATGTGAAGACAACACAATATGTATACTGCATTTAAAGTGCAGTATAGAGTGTTTTGTGGAAAACCATGTCAGTGTTATTTCATGATGCTCAAAATGACCATCATTAGATTCGACACATGCATGTAGTTGACAATTAATGGTCTATGGACACATTCAAAGATTTGAAGATTATTATGAATTGTCTTAAAACTAGTGACTAGTCGCTGTTGTAGAACATCAATGTCGTTTCATTAATTGGTTGTGAATTAACCAATAATCATATAGATGAAAATCTATAGGGTTTAATCTGGTGGTCTTGGAAGCTAATGTCTAGGTCCCCTGCGACCTATTCCACTCTTTTTCATATATAGGTATTATTCAAGTCGCTAGCAATTAAGCTCACATATGTAACACGGAAGATTTATTTATTGTATGCTCTTTTTACTTTCCTGTGGCTGTACTGTTTTGACACAGAATTAGCATCTGATGGTCTAGACAATGTTCCTAAAAATATTGCAGCACTGTCTACAATGCTCTTAGAAATACAATATACTGTTGAGACAGTGTTCTTAAAAAAAATCTGCCCTGTTGCTATATCCGAGAATTATGCTTATGAGAAAGTCAATGAAGCAATTTTTATTAAGGTAGGTGGTTTTTGCATTTTATGTATTTTTAGTTTTAGTTGTTAAGTACATTTGAATATATATATATATTGTATATAGGTACGTATGTGATAATCTCTTGAGTAAATAAATCAACTTTTATTAAGAACTTTTTTTAAAAAATCTATATAAAAAATAACAGGGTTCAAAATTCCACATTTTATATTATTTCATTACTATTGGAATTAATTTTTCTCTTTAGATCAATTATTTTCTTTTTTTATATACCTGCAAAGCAAATGATAATTTTTGTCTTGATAGAATTATGAAATTCATTATTGACTTCTGATGCTACTGTTTTTAGTGATAAATTATTTAGTTACATTAAAAAAGCCTACCAACCGTTTTAATTTTACCGAGTGATATCAAAAGAATATCTACATATTTAATATTGTGATACTTGTTTTAAGATAAAGTAATAGTCTTTTGGTAGTTCGTTTGACTAAAGTTTATTAATATATTTTAATTCAAATTGTTAGAATATTTGTCATCTAGCTGTAACAAGATTAATTATGATGTAATTGTTACAATGTGATTCGGCAATAAATAACTAAAATGCTGTTTATTTTCCCTTCTACTCTTATTTTGAAATTATATATTAAAAGGCGGAGACACATTTTTTTTTAGTAGTTGTTTTGCCATTTACATTTTAAGGACTGGTTTTCCATTTCATGTTACATTTACTTTGTAGATAAATTTTATGGAAACAGTAATTAATATTTTAGTAATTGATTTCTCGGAATTTATTAATTAAATAAATGTACAGAAAATGGAAAAGCCGGCCTTTATTAGAGAGATCTTTGTTTAATATATATGATTTAGTTCTTGCCAACGAATTAGATGGCGCTGTAAGATAAGAAACGTCACAGCGCTTCTATCTTCCACTATTGGTTTGCCTTTCTTTTTTCTGTTCTGTGATCGAGACAATAGAACTTCTGCCCTTTATAGTGGTATAGAACTACTGTATCTACAAGAAAGGTTTTTTATTTAAAAACGTGTAAAAATTCTATATGCCTATTTGTTTATTTGAAATGTTTATAAAAATATAGACAAAAAAAGATATTCGAAGAGTCAAAAGGCTCATGCGAAGTTCCAGATAACAATTTTTTAGGTTATGTTTGCCAACTCATTAGATTTTTTGAAAATACTTTAAATTAATATGGTCTCTTGTTCAAGTGAGGTAAAACGTAAAATAATTAAAGAACTGAATGAGAAGCATGGTAGAAATTTGTTGGACCTGGAAAAATGTAGAGAACTTTATAAAAGTTTTCTCGAACAAAAAAACTTCAATTGAGAAAGAGGTATATGTACTTACGTGGTTTTTTTATTCGTGTCACCTTATTACAATCAATTAATTTCAGTTGTCTTTTGCGAATACAGAATGTTTTATTGGCAAAAGTATAAAAAAAAGCAGAAAAATCTGTGGAAACAGCAGAAGATGTAGTAAAGAGGGCAAGGGAAATTATAGGACATATTGAAAAGGATCTAGCTGATGTTGATGAAGTGAGAAAAGAAGTTAGGGAGCATTTTGAGAAATTAAATGTATTACAATGCACTCTACAATATTTGAAAGTGATACAACAAATAGAATATTTAAGGTTAATACATACTATATTCGATCATAACATATCCAATAATAAAATTAATCAAATTTTGTTAATACCAGTACCTAATATATTTATATTTTAGTGTAGAACTTCAGAGAGAAGTTAGTAAAAAGGAAGATGAAAAATGTGCTACACTTTTTGCTAATTTAACTGAAATCAGCAGAAATTTAGCAGATTTTTCTGCAGTCCATTTAAGAACATATTTGAAAGAAACAATACATCATTGGCATAACATATTAAAAGAAAAATTGGCGAAGTAAGTTTAAATATTGTTTATGTCTTATATTTATATAAACTAATAATCTTCTTTAGGGATCTTGATGAAGTTTTAAAAGCAATAAAATGGCCTTTTGTTAGTACAAACTTTTCTTTAGTTGTACCATTACCCACACAAATACAAAAATTGCAAATAATTTCAGAATATTTGCTGCAGATTGAAATACCAAGCGAAAGTAGCATCCCTGTGGTAACATCTGCACTATTGTCTGATTTTCCACACTTGTGTTTACCAATTCATTTCTTAGTACAGCCATTGAGAAAAGATTTGTATACCATTTTTATGGTGCAAGACAAACCAATAGGCCTGATAAACCAGAATGGTAAGACGATACAAATACTTTTTTTTTTGCTTAATTTTTTAAGCAATGCAAAGGTAATAATTGATTTTTATTCACATTTCATCTGAAATAAGGTTGCCAACTCTCATAATTCCAGGAGATTTTTTGTTCAAGTTAATTCTAATGGGGATGTCCCATTAAATTAATTTTGCATTATATATGTAATCAATATATATAAATGGTTGCCATTTCCAGATGATGCCAACTTGGTTGGAGCATCAAGTTATAGTACTGACTTTTGATGTTTGTGGAAAATGTTAATGTTGTTAGAATTGTTAGATCAAAGATTCCAGCCCACTTCAGGAGACCTACCTTTATCTTTCTTTCACAATCTGCCACCTTGCATGCCCATCATTTCCACATTTCACTGGCCAGCTAGATTTGGAGAGCTGTATATGTATAGAGACACGATAATAAACTAGGCATCATTTCGAAGGGAAAAAATTAGTATCTATATCTATATAATTTGATAATTCTTGGGAAGAAAATGTGTACTTGAGAGACGGGAGAAAGTATAATATTCCTTGAGACTCCCTGCCATTCTGGGAGGGTTGGCTACCCTACCCTGAGCGTATGGTGTTTTATAACACAAACTACTTTATTTTTCTCAAAATTACACATATAACGAAAGTATTATTATTTAGTCTATGGTATAAAACTATTTTTTTTTTATCAGTTTTCATCAGTGTAATAATATTACATTGGGCACATAATTTTAATGCATCTGTAATACAAATACCTATTTTTATTTATAATATGGTCACCTTTACTTTATTCTTTTATAGGTATTTTACTCAAATTTTAACATGGGTTCGAGACCACAGGGATTTTGTAGGAAAATATGTACAACCTGTTATAGATAAGTTGGGATTACATCATATAGATGCAAAGGTAAATATTGATTTCATGTATTGTTCTATGTAAAAACTCCTTTTGGAATTTTTCAGCAGTCAAATGTGTCCACACTTTCAAAAACTAAATTAAAAACTGGTTAAATTTATAAACTAAATATTTTTATAGATTAATCTTTTCACACAGTCACAAGCGCAGAAGTTTATTTTTCTGGTGGCATGCTCGGGGTTACTAATTGTATTTTTTAAATAACCAGGAATTATCTGTGTGGCAATAAGCCCCAAGAAAGAAATATTTTTATAGATATTTGGGAAACATTTGAAGAATTATATAAAACGATAAAATGAAAAAGTTAATATGTTTTTAATATATCTATTTTTCATCAAATATTAGATAACGTTTTTTATTTTATTACCTATCTGATAATTTTTTAATTTATTTTATTCGAATGTTCGCTAGACTTATTTTCAACTAAATTTATTAACACATCTTTGAATTTCAGTTAGAATTAATAAGAGGTTTGGTGCAACTCGCCGTAGAGAAATTATATTCTGAATTGCCTAATTTACAATATGACGATTTTACTTTTTCACATTCAATAGATGAAGCTCTAGGTTTTGATAAGGAATTACGTGAAACTTATGATTACCCTTCCAACCAACCTAGTATATTGGCAGTACTCACTCAGGCCCAAGTTTTTGTGAAGTGGCTTGCAATGGAAAAAAAATGTGAGCACATGCATTTTTATTCTGTAATGCACATGTAATTGTAACAAAAGAATATCTGTATATTTTTGTACTTGGTTGAAATTTAAAAAAAAAACTTTATTATTTTAACTTTCAGTAATATGATTTGAGGCTTATGTCACAACATTGGTGATATGTATGTTTCAGATGCAATAGAAAAAATGGACTCTATGCTACCACCCAATTCTGTAGAAGCTTTTGAGCCTCTGACTTCTGATGTGGAGGACTTAAAAATAACAACATGTGCTGATGCCTTTATCACTTTACTACAAACCATAACTGAACGATACGAATCTCTGCCTCAACCGGGACATAGGCTGCAATTTTTAGAGTTACAGTTAGAATTGCTGGATGATTTTAGAGTTAGACTATTACAATTAGTAAATGCTGAGGTGGGAGATATTATTGAATCTAGAATTTCCTTCTATCACAAACAGTATTTACTATATTGAAAATGTACTCATCGATTGGGGGGCCATGTTGGTATGTACATTTTTATTTATAACAAAAATTTAACTACATTTATGACTAAATCTCATTCATACATTGTTCACTCTATAATAAATCATTAGAAAATCCTTACAAAAAAGGATTGTGGATAATTTTATAATAATAATAATTAATAATTCTAGTAATATAATAATAAAAATAATTAAAAACTCAGTTTGTAATATTAATCTAAATGTGATCTAAACAAAAATTAACTATAATATCTAAATGAATTCCTGATAAATAATATATAGTTGTTACATAGGGAATGTTTAATCATCAACTTATTTACTATATCCAGCATCCAAATGAGTGAAATGAGTCATGGCATTTTGAAAAGTTTTAATGATATAATTCCAAAAGTATAATAAATAAACTAATTTTCAGCATTATTTAAATCTGTATTACTACAAAAGCCAGTTAGAAATAGCCAGACAACCAGTTACTCCAACATTAACCGATTTTGATGAAAGTCCCACTTCTGATATTGAAACGGACACGGTTTTTGCAGAAACTTTATCGCTGTATAGACATATGAGAAGAGATCTTTTAAATATTTTAGCAGAAACTGTAACAATTGAAATCAAACAGAGCAGTAAGGTTTATCGCAGAGAAAGGTTAGTTTATCTTTAAAATTCAGTTAGTACTATTTAGTTGTGCTTGATGTCATATAGGTTCAAGGTCATAGGTGTTTTTAAAACCGTACAGTTTCGTTGCAAGTACTGGTAGGGGCGGGGACTTTTTCATAATTATTATTATTAAAATGTGAATTCAATTTTTTTTTATTGCAGAATAATATTGTAGAATGACAAATCAAACCCTATGTTTAACCTAAATTGTTTCTTGTTTGCTTTAGCCAATTTCTAAGCAAGCAAAAATTTATGTAAGGATTAATTTTTTCCCTAAACTCGATATTTTGAGAAATATATACTACTTTTTAAATACAAGATACGTGAAATCTGTGCTTCAGTTTTTATTTATAAAGTGATTTCCAAGATATGTTTAAAATTTTAGGTGGTCTTCGATGAAAGTGGAAAAAGAATTTCGCAGTCTCTTTCTGACACCTTCAGCTTGTCCCATGTTTGAAATCCTATCGAAACGTTTACACCAGCTGCAGAAAAGTTTACATAGTAGACTCTTTACTTTTGTTTGGCGTTCAATCGCGCAACAACTGGATACCTATTTATTTGAGGATTTAGTCCTAGACAATAGGTTTAGTGAAGGAGGGGCCCTGCAATTAAAATTTGATGTAACTAGGAATTTAATCCCTCTGTTTGCACAATTTAGCGAACGACCAAATAATTATTTTACTCAGTAAGTTCAGGACTTCACCTAAAAATGTAAAAATAAGTAGTAATGTGAGCAAGGCCTTTAACCATACTCATTGATCAAATTGATCTGTCAGTGTTAGACAAAGGCTTTCACGTTTAACCGGTCATTAACAAATATAAAACGTTGGACACATTTATTAATTTTTAACATTTTTTTTTTTTTTTTTAGGTTGATAGAATCTTGTAATTTACTAAATGTAAGTAAAGGTAGTGCTTTATTGTTACGAGAAACAATTCTAGCTCTTGAAGGTGCAACTGGAGTGGAAGACACTAGGGGTAAGGCATTGAAGGAGATAGGTGTAAACAATTTCACCCCGAAAATGGCTGTTAAAATATTAAACCAACGTACTGACATTACAATTAACAGAATTTCAATAGATTAACCAACATTTATTTAATTTTTTTTAATAAAAATATCTGGGGTATCATGACTATCATGGAACATTGTGGAGATAAAGGTGGAGAGACATTTTTGTAATGTAACCTCACGATACAACCAGTTCTTTATTTATGCGAAATCTATATAGATATTGTATTGTTATAGAACAAGAGGAAGTATCTGTACCCCCATAATTTTTTGTTTTTAGAAACGAGTACAGTGAAAATTCTCAACCAAATAACTGGCCAGTTCCGTACAGTAGCAAATTTTCTAAAAAATTTGCTTACTGTAACTATATTCAAGAACAGAAAAAGTGCCACAAAATTATCAAAATTTAATTACATACTAAAAATGCATAATTAAGAGACCTTAAGATTCCCAAACATATTTAAGGTGGTGATTCTGTATGAGAAAATCTGAAGAAGAGTTCCTATGAACATGGGTCCGGAAATGCTACGGCCCTTTGAAGATGGTACCCAAAAAGTTATTTATCTCTGAAATGCTTTAATCTACAACTAAGAAATCTACTATCAATACAGGTACAGGTACAAGGTAGTGGTTAACATTAATGCAGGTGTCCCTGTTTCTTTTTCATTTTTTTTTGTTCACAAAAAGTTTTGTTAATAATATGTTGAGTAGCATCATCAAAGAATCCTTGGAAGCCTTCCCTGATCCATGTTCGTAGGAAATTTTCCTCATATTTTTTCATGCAGGATCACCTGAAATATGTGAATCAAAATTCCAGGCACCTTATATATTGAGCAGTGTATTCATAGTTAACTATAAATTGAGAGAGCTAACCATTTCTTTATTAGATGAAAATGCAGCAAAAAATTTTAATGCACAAAATTGGAGGACGATGAGCAATTTCCACAATTTTTATTATTTGCTTATACAAAAGTATTTGAGAATCAAAGCTCACTAAATTTTTTGTGGGGTGAAAAAAGTTTAGATTTTCAGTCTTCTAACATTATCTGACTAGTTTGATGCTAAAACGAGCAGCCAATGAAATCAGAGATGGTACTCTCATGTTGCCAGTTTACTTATTATTGTAACCCTAATTACTTGCAGAAAAAAAAAGCGTTTTTGATGCACATCTGTCGCAATAACTACAAAAGTCAGAACATTTTTAGTATCGTCGCCACGAGTGTGAAATTCAGTTCCCAGTGGGTTCATTTGCAAAATAAGAGCTTGTTCTCCATAGATATATGCACTCGCTCCCACCTGGTTCCCTATTAGTAAAATGTACAATTCAGACAATAAAAAATGGGAGAGCTTTTTGCGTAGTGTAAAAGTGACTTTTTAAATGCAGACACACAACCACTCTTTGATTTTGTCAGGGTTTAAACAGGGATTTGAACCCAGGAGTGGGTGGACTGTAAAACCAGCTATGTTCATCACTCAACACTCCTAACCCACCGCACTTGGTACATGTTTTGTTATTATCTATTGTATCAACTATAATAAATAATTGCATATTTCGTCTGGCCCTCCTGTATGTACCCACTGCAAATGATTATGTTCTTTCTCATAATTTTATTTATAATCATATATGTGATACTCTGTAATTTGTTGAATTTTATATGAAATATATTAATATATTGTTTTAAATTTTTTTTTAATATAGAGAACAAAATAAAAGTTTTTTATTTAACTGTCAAAAGAAAGGCAAAAAAAATTAATCACATTTGTATAACCTCACCAAATTAAAGGCAAATAGTGTTTTTTCCTAGATAGAATAAAAAAGGTTTTGTGATATGACTAGGTAAGTTTTAAATATGCAACTAATAGAAAATTGTATGAAAACAAAAATAATTTAGTTTGCCAGTGTCTCAGTGGAAA
The DNA here is from genome assembly GCA_029963845.1 of Rhamnusium bicolor. NCBI lineage: Eukaryota > Metazoa > Arthropoda > Insecta > Coleoptera > Cerambycidae > Rhamnusium > Rhamnusium bicolor. Next base: position 88,136 of record JANEYF010005386.1, on the reverse strand, counting down.
AATTATGGTTATGGTGGTCAAGAAGATAAAGTGTTGAAGATTTATAGAAGCATTAAACAATTTTTCATATTCAGCAAATATGAAGTGAACCTTTTTGAATCATACATCAATGAAATAGTAAATAAAGCTGATATCGGATATTTTAATGAATGTACTGTAGATCGAACACCTCTAAGAAAAAAGTAAGTATATGAAAGGAGCTTCCACTAACTGCGGTGTCAACATGGCATTTTAAGATTCTAGCCTTTCTCCTAGCAATAATAAGCATTTATTTTTATTTTTGTATTGACCATCTCTTCCTGTGAATAAATTAAATTAATCATACAGAATGTTCTAAGTATATGTGTCATATGGTGATGTCAAAAAGGGTAAAATTTTCTATTTTTTGATTTTAAGAGAAAAGGTCATTCTTTATAAAAACATGTGCTTACTCAAAAATAAGATGTATAGGCACGCGTTCATAAAATTCAATAAAGTGAAAATGAGTCAAGAATAAAGTATCCTTGTTTTTAACTACCTGCTCGAAGAATCAAAATTTTCAACATATTTCTATGTTTTGACACTAGTTTCAGATTAACGTCTGCTGTGTGCGTGTTTGTGATCAAAATTAGTACGATATTTCAGCCTTTTTTTTGTACGATTTGTCTGTGTAACTTAAATTTGAATATTTGTTCAGCCGTATTAGTTCATAGGATTCTAAAATCATATAAATAGAGCCAAAAAATCTATATTTTGAGAGTCATAAGTATACGATAAGTGCACGCAGAGTTGTCAATATTGTTGCGAGGAAATGTCAAAAAGTTGTTTGTAAAGGCAAGATACAGTAAAATTTAATATTTCACTCATATTAAAGTTCAAAATTATTGAATATATTTATTGTATAACCAAGCAAATTAATCGTTATTATTGTTACGTACTCTAAAATACCGGCAATATAATTAAAATGAATTTGTAGTGACAGTAATGGCATTCATTTTTTTTTTGCTGCAAAAAAATATTAATATTCACAGCAGTGGTCATTATTATTTAACTTGAAACTATTAAACTCTTAAAATAATAAATCTTGGAGACCAAAACAACTATCTCCTTGTTTTTTAATAGTTTTAATAACTTTAAATTTGTAAATTAATTGACGGCCAATATTTTTAGATATTTTTTTGGTGAAGGTTACACGTATGGCTCTCAGATGCTTAATAAGGGCCCAGGCATGGAGAAGTTGTACCCAAGAGGTTCAGTGGACCCTATTCCCTCATGGATAAATCAAAGAATAATAAACCCTTTAGTAGAAGCTAAAATAGTACCACAGAACTTTGTTAACAGTGTGTCTATAAATGATTATCAACCAGGAGGATGCATCGTTTCACATATAGATCCTCCACATATTTTTGATAGACCAATAGTATCGTTGAGTTTATTTAGTGATAGTGCACTTTGTTTTGGGTGCAAGTTTGATTTCAAGCCCATACGATGTTCAAAACCAGTACTGGAAACTTAATTTACCAAGAGGTGTTGTAACGTTATTAAGGTAATGTCTGTAATTATTTATTTATATCATTTTATATTACTTTTTCACACGTTCTTTGGCCATTTAGCCACTGTCCTACAAATTTTTCAAAGGTGTTGATTAAACGGGAAAGTTTGAAAAAAAATTCCAGATATTTTTTTATTAGTTTTGGTAACGGAATCATACTGAATACTGAAACATTTTCTCAAAGAAATCAACCTCTGACTGATTCTCTTGGTAGGGGGGTTTATTTAACAACATTTGTGTGAATAATTTGGGACAGTCATCTAATAATCAAAGAAAGTATAAGAAATTATATTAAGGTAAACTAATAAAAAAGGTAGACAACGCTATGCTGTTGTTATAAGAACTTGAAGTTGATTCATGTCACTTACATTGTAATATGTGGACAAATAAGACTAGACTAGTACAGACAACTTAATTAAGCACAGACATGTGTTTTTAATGTTTCAGTGATTTTGCAGCTAACGAAATCACACATTGTGTAAGACCAGAAGATGTACAATGTAGAAGAGCGGTTATTGTTTTACGCAGAGTCCATCCCTTTGCACCAAGGTTATCATTTGAAACAAATGATACATCCTTATTTAATTATGCCCCAAGTAGTAAGAGGCATAGTTCACTGCTACTACCTGATGAATTGTCAGTGAATACATTTATGAGATTCTATAAAACTTTTTCGAAAAATTGTAAACATAAAAATACATTTGGAGGTGTTTGTAAACCATATTGTATTAAAAAGAATGTTTCAAATATCCCCAACCGTTATGGTAATCAACCATATAAGCTATAAACCTACTAATGTATTTATTTACTGTTATTTTTCAATTTAATAAATCATGTTAATTATTCACTATATACTTTGTAAGTACAACTACATTTACTTTATATGACTGGAGGATCCTGGTATCCATGTGTTATTTGTGCTGATATGGGACCAGGGGAAAAATGGAACAGCATTGATTTTCAACACTTTTAATCCAGATCTTATAAATTATAACTTTTTTAAAGTGTTGTTAACACACCAGTGCCAGTAAGTGGCACTTACTGTCATTTTCCATTTTGAGAGCTTCCAGATTCTCGGGAAATCTGAAAATAAACACATTTTTTAATAACAGCCTTTAAAATTTAATTTAAAAAATATCAATTGACTTTAAAACATCTACATCAGTTTGTGAGCAACCTTAAGAATGAAATTTCCATTGAAGTTAAAATAAATATTTTTATATATGTATATATAAGTATCTTATTATCTTTATATTTTTGATAAAATGTGGATTTTTTACTGTTCAAATGAAATCAAATGTTGTTGTTTTTGTAAAACTATCACTAATTTTAGTTATTTTTGAGCATTCACACTTTCGCATTATGCCGGCCCTGATTTGTTTTGTTTACTTACCTGTGAAAAGATAAACAACCCCGTGGTTTTCCTCTTTGACCGCACACCACACACTTATTAGTCATTGTTTCTCAAAAAATATTTATAAATAAATTTTTGATAACCTAAAATCAATTACTAATTAGTACTAATAACAGTACCAAATAACAAAACTTTAAAATCACTTAAAGACACATATTAAAATGACAGACGTTGTCTTACAGAACACTATTTGTTATCAAGACAGTGATAGACCGGACATCGATCGGGTTCCTTCGTGCTGTGTTCATGATTCTGACCAATAGGAATTTAATCAGCGATAATATTTACGTATCTCGCGTGGAATGTAGATAAATTAGACAACTTTTTATGTTTTGTTACTCATCTTCTAGTATTATTAATCTGAGGTTTTATCTGTTCTGTGCGTGCTGTTAGATGAGATGGCAATAAATGATATTTTAGAAAAAGAAACCACTTATTGAAAGAATATACAGACAAAGGTGGGTAGTTGGTTGTACCGTTGATTGAAGTATTATTCATAATATTTCAATCAATGGTTATACCAAATAAAAATAAGATTATAAAATTAATTTATGAATGTCTAAAAACAGGAATAAATTTATGAAAAACGTCCTTTTAGAATCAAACATTACTAAATTTAAATAACCATTGTATTTTGAAGAAAGAGAATTAAATAAGCAGCGAAGTACAAAATGTTCAGAACATATGGGAACTATGAAAAATCAAGATTTATGAATTTTCATTTAAAAATCAAGACAATTTGTCCATTTTCCCCAAAAATCTTATTCAGCTTGTCTATATAAAATATATTTGAATATTTACAAGTATTGATCATAAATTCATAAATCTTTTATATTTGAGGCTCCCAGTAAATTTTGACGTTAAACCATATTTAAGAATACCTTATCACACAGACTACTATACTAATTCAAAAAAATTTGCTATTTTAGGCCTCAAAACATTACCTTTCCATCATAATCTACAACCTGAATAGTTTATGACACCAGTACTTTATAGATAAACAAGAAAGTAATATATTTTAAAAATGGTATAAAAGAATATATCAATTAATTTTCAAATAAATTTATTAATGTGATAAAAAATCTTTGGTAGCTATTCTACTAACGATGGAATCTATTAGAGGGATTTCTTCATGTTCCTTTTCACTAATTTTGTAAGTTTTTTTTATAGCATTTAAATCGCTAAAATTAGTCAGATCTGATAAATTCAGTTCTTCACCAACTATCTCTTTATAAACATCATCATTATTTTTTTCACCTTCCCTACTGAAAGTGACTATTAATAAATGTTTATCTTTATCATCAATTCCAAATGTTTGAAGGCTTTTAGTAATATTCTTCGACAGAGATAAATTAAATAGTACTTCTGTAAATATTGATTTCGTGGTGAGTTTTTCTGCAGTAAGAGCTTTATTTGCTGCTATAACTATTTGAAATGGATCAAATATTAGTGCAGGCTTTATTATACAACATTTTAATTGACCATTCATCAACTTTTTTCTTAAATCCTTAACATTTTCAACATTTTGAAAAAGTTTCATTTGTATTTGAGATTTTGTAATTGGATCTAAATCCATATTTAAAGACTTCTTGTATCACTTGGAATTTTGAAATTAAGTTTAAATATTGTGTGATTCTTAATTACTTTATAACCTTTCTTAACATAAATTGCAGATGACTTTATCTTAAGAGTTCTAGGTTAACGTCACAGATCACGATTAACGTTGTTACACAAGAGCACTCTTCTTCTTCCATTGTTACACCAAGAGCACAATGACTCTGAGTCTGACGGCACCACATATTTCTATTAACCGCATCAGAGACCTCTGGACCGCATGTGTGCAATTTGGAATATAAACTTGTTTAAACATAACCTACAATGGCAGGTTGTCATTGAATGGGAGCTACTGCGCCCGAATTCGACACGAGGGGCGCTAGTGAAGGGTAAAATACATGTCACTGAACGTTAATTATTAGGGCTTTTTAAAGCAGGTTTTTAGTAATTTTTATAAAAATTAGCATAAAAACATTTAACACAATGATGGCAGAAGCGGAAAGTAGTAATTTACTTGCTTAGTAGGGAAATTATTGTACCTGTCAGAGGTGTCTTATGTCATTAAAGTTAGGTTATATTAAACATGAGCATGATGAACGACTCAACGAATGTGCATGATTATTACTTTCGGTTTTCTGTAGTAGGCTCCTTTGGTAACGCATAATCGTTGCAGGATTAAAATGTTTCTTACAAACACGCGAATGTTTCGAAGGAGTAAAGTTATCCCTGCGAATCGCTAACGAGCACCGTTTTAGGCGAATTTTGTCTCCCGGAAACATATGTCGGCCTTTTGTTTCTGAACAAAATGGAACTGCACAACACTGAGGCATAATTCACAAGTTTTTTTATTTACTGGTGTATGAAATAATTATAATACAACCCTATAAACTCGCTCTGCGTCTAACAATAACTTTTGATACCTTCCTTACTCGCCAGTGGCGCCACCTGGTGAGCCGAAAAACGGTAGTCGTCATCACAGAACAGAAAAAGGTCGTCATCGTCAGGACATAAGTTGAAGAAATGTTTATTATTTTGTTGAACAAATTTTATTAATATGGTTCTGTGATATGGAAAACTTCTTTAAGTACGTTTTAAATTTTAAAATACTAGAAATGAAATATATACTTAAATTCAAATTTATTTACTAACAATTATTACATCAATTACTTAATTTTAGTCTAATAAGTGTAATTTATTATTATAGCATATTTGTGGCACCTAGATGTGAAACCATCTGTATGTGCCGTTTTGGAGCTGTCTATCAGTGATAGATTGGTGAATCTACCGCGAATAAAGGCTAATAATTAATATTATTGGGCCAATAATCCCAATTGTTATCCACATACAGAAGAGTATGAGGCGTCGTTTAAGACATAATTATCGTTAAAAATATATTCATACATATAATGTTATTAACTGAAATATGTATTTTTCAACGTTAAATATATGTATTCTTTTAAACTATTTATAAAGCCTTAAAAATACATATTCCTATAAAAATATATATAATCTTATAAAAAATATATATTATCCACAAAACCAATATAAATACAAATTTCACCTTTTCCATCGTCTAGTAGAAGGCGCACTCGCGAGTATTGAAATAACGCAGACTTCTGTTATGAGGACTATTTCTAGCAATTTCATTGGCCGTTTTAAGATAACAGCAGGGCATGCGCAGTTACATGACATGTCAATGTGTATTAAATCCTTTTGGAATCATTTGTCAGCAAGAAACTTGTTAGACGATGGGAAAGATACTCGCCCAGAACGCGGCAGGTCCAGGGTTCGAAACACAAACTTGTTATTTTTTTCTTTTTTAAATGAGTATTTTTTAGTTCGTTAGTAAGATTTTCCTTGCCCTTTATTATAGTTTCTTTATTTTCCTTGACCTTTATTATAGTTTGTTTATTTTCACGGTGCCGAATTCCCCTTTAAAAATGATATCTGATGAGCACGCCATGCCGTGGCCTTGAAACGGCGAATAAAATTGCTAGAAATAGTCCTCATAACAGAAGTCTGCGTTATTTCAATACTCGCGGCGCACTCAGGTCCACAGAACAGAAAAAGACTCAGGTCTGCCCTGAGAGTATATTCTCAGGGTCTACTATTGCTCATGCATGAATTAGGGTTACCGCGCTTGAATTCATCACAAGGGGCGCTAGTGTAGGGTAAGGTAATTGTCACTGAACGTTAATGCTTATTATGGTTTTTTAACGCTGGTTTTTAGGGTTTTCATAAAAATCAGCTGAAAACATTTAACACAATGATGACAAAAAGGAAAGTAGTAATTTACTTGCTCAGTAGGGAAATTATTGTATTTATCAGAGGTGTCGATCTTATGTCATTTAGAGTTAAGTTATATATATCAAGCATGAGCATGATGAAAACAACGAATATGCATAATTATTACTTACGATTTTCTGTAGTAGGCTCCTTTGGTAACACATAATCGTCAGGATTAAAATGTTTCTTACAAACACACGAATGTTTCGAAGGAGTAAAGTTATCCTTACCAACCATTGTTTTAGGCGAGTTTTGTCTCTCGGAAACATATGTCCGCGTTTTGTTTTCGAACAAAATGGAACTGTACAATCACTGAGGTATAATTAACAAGTTTTTTTATTTACTGGTGTACGAAATAATTATAATAAAGCCCTCTTAAGTCTATAGACGTAAACTATTGTTAATCTGATAACCTCAACATTAATATTTCAACTTTTCTGCGTCTCCTTTTTGGCTTTGACTTCTCCTTAGACCAGAGATTTCTCTAATCTAAGGACTTCTCACTTTTTACTTCTCATATCTTGCATTGTGTACTAGACTTAAGGCTGTCGGTGGTGACACATTTTGAACCCGACTTTAATAGACACATATGTATATGCGAAAATCCCATAGAAAAATATTTATATATTACTAAGTGAGCATGTGAAAAAAAATTTTGAAAATTTTTATTGCATTTCTGGACGAATCTCGACGAATTATAACGATACACAAAATTTCAGATAGAAATTTTTTTCTGTCTGTGTGTGTCTATGGGGTTCGCGATAGTAGCTACAGTTTTTGAGATAATAAAGCTTTCAAATTTGGTGCACACATTCTAGAGGTCAAGGAAGAGATTAAGTTCGTTGATGAGCAAAATCAGTCCCAATGTCTAAAAACAATATTAGTGACATTCCACCAATGTGACTTTTTTTGAAACATCAAAATGTGACTTTTTTGAAATGGCAAAAAATGAGACTTTTTTGAAGCGTCAAAATGTGACTTTTTTGAAACGTCAAAAATTACTTTAATTATAAACTCCACCACACGTCGAGTTTTACTACGGTGAGGAAGTGTTGATCCCCAAGTTAATTGGCAGCGGTTTTTTTATCTATGGAAAATCCTGATGAAAGACACAAAAGGTCTTTTTGAGTGCAGAGAAGTTTTAACAAGTACTTACAACCGATAATCATTGGTTGCTATTAATATTGATTTTGAACTTAACCATTGATAATCTAGAGGTTCTAACTACTGGTTAAAACTTTTCTGCTCGCGAAAAGCCCTAAAGTCCCAAGTTAAAAGGTACCAATTGATCACGTGGTTTACGATAATTTAATTTCACTGGTTTATGTATGTTACATGAATAGGTAATAACTTATTACCTATCATGTTCTTCATAAACCAATAAAAAAAGGAAAATAACTTAAATGTTGGTAAAAGAAAACATTTGTAGTAACACCACAAGATTAATACTTGTCATACCACCAAATACATAAAGGTGCAATAATTGAAAATACACTTTGTCTGAACACTGCGAGGAGTGCGAGGTCCGTAAAGAAGCATGATTCTTTTATTTGTATCATGGTAAAGAAGTACTCGTGAACAGTTAACCTTTGATTGAACCACATATTTTTAGGTTGTGGATTGAACTGACAGAAAAATACTAAACTTAAAAATGACAGCTTGTTGTCAGTTGAGTGCCATGCTTTTACCTTTTAGTTAAATTTATTGGGTTTTAAATGAATTTCAAATAAAATTTAATAAATGTGATATAAATTAAATATTCTGGTAGTTATTTAAACTTTAAATCGTCATTAAATATGGCCGAATTAACGATTAACGGTAATACGGAAGAGGTGAATGAGAAAGACACAATTACAGATAAGGATTTACCTTTGAGTTTCACTCAAGACAGACATTTGGAGTCTATAGAAGGCATAGATTGTGTAGCGCAAATGTGGAGGATGAAAGAAAGGGTAAAGTTAATTTAACTATAGTGTACGTAAAATCTGCATATTTATATTATTTTTAGATGAAAACCGTCAGTGTTGCATTAGTTCTCTGCTTAAATGTTGGTGTGGATCCTCCGGATATTGTTAAAACACAACCTTGTGCAAGACTAGAATCCTGGATAGGTAAATTAATGTATATTGTCTTAGATTTCATTTTGTTTTAAGGCTATAATATCAGATAGTTTCTAATATTAGTATGTTATTCACTTTTGGTCATTTTTCTCACCATCCTTACCAACAAAATAATTGCTTAATAAGGGCTGGGTTAAGCATAAGAATAGCACCTTTGCCCTTTGTACTAAATTTTGCCCATAAAGACGTTTTTTATTATTATTATAAAGCCAGGAATATAATCAACATTATTATATGCTGCGCAAACGATGATAAATACCACTAATTAAATACATACCTATTATCTATGACTTTATTTGCAAAAGTCAACATGCAAAATGCATTCACGGTAATTGCCCTGCCATCCCATTTGGAAACTAGTGGTCGCATTTCATTGTGTTCCTTGCCCTGCAGTAACCATTAAAATTGATGTCATAACTCTTAATTTTCCTTGCCCTAAAATTACCTTTAAAATGTCATTATTCCATCCACTTCCGTTGTCCATCATTTCGTTTTCAATCACTGACAACTTATTATATTCACCCCATAGACATAATTTCTCTCAATTCTGTTCCTAAACTTTTAGTTTGAATAGTTTGCTCCTGAGACACCATCTCAAAAAAATTATCAAAGTTGAAAGGGACATGTCGCTTCTATATAGATGAAACGGAAACTGGGAAACATGTACTTTACTCATGCAAGGTTCTAATTTGCCAAAGGCTGCAACACTTGGAGCAGGTATTCACAACACCTGCCGTAGGAAAATTTTGGGCTTCATCAGAAGCCTAGAAATCGTTCGATGGGTACACATAGATATAAGGATTATCACAAAAGATCTTCCTAGTTCGCGGTGAAGGGAGGTCATTATAGGGCCTAAACGATCCACTCCTAATCTAAACTAAATAATTTGCACTTCATATGTACATCTACTCAGGGATGCCAGATGGTATTAAATCGATTTCATGAACTCGTTCGAAAAAAATCATGAGAATTTGTGAGATTGGATGATTTAAACAACTGCAGGGGGTTCGAAGCGAGCGTAGCCCCTTCAAATAATGAAAACTTTGAAAATTTCAAGGTCATTGCGTTGTAACCCCTTTAAAATGGTAATAAAAGAATGAAAAAAATTATGTGTTCGTTATGTGCCTATTGTAAACCACTCACTCTTCATACCTGGTTAAAACGATATGAATATTCCTTAATTTATACCAAAAAATGTACCCATTTTTAACGAAAACTGTACCCATTTTTAACGAAAAATGTACCCATTTTTATCGATACTTTCGTCACATTAAACTTTGGTCATTTTTCGGAAATCACTTACATAATTTATTTAAAATTTTCTAGTGGTTTTTCTTTCACTCCTCCGTTTTTGAGATATTCGTAGTTAAAGTGATGGCTCAATACATTTGATTCATATAGTACATAGTTTTAACAAAAAACGTGTGACAAAAAACAACAAAAAAGTTATATTTTTACACTAGCCCAATTTGAGGGTGACACACTACATTTTCCATTATAACTCATCAACGGCTGGTGATATCTAATGCCCTTCTGGTTCCTAAATTTTTATTTAGTGAGAGTCTTACATTTTTTTTATATGTATATACATATATAAAGAAATTACCTGTTAGAATTTTATATACGCGCTGTATGTATGTACTTTTAGAAAAGAATATTTTTGGACGTCCCTTTAACGTTTTCAAGTAAAAACTGTGAGTTTGCGATTGAAATCAATTTAAATAATAACATTTGCTAAAAATGAATCTCACCCAAATAATATACAACTTTATGTCCACACAAAATCCACGATGGAAAATATTATCGTTAGTGCCCCAAGTCATTTACACAATGTTTTTTGTATTAAGTGAAGATTCCAAAAATGCCAAAATTATATTTTGTGAATTCTGTTAATACCTAGTTTAAAGTTCGATAATTCTGAATAAGAAATGTATATAATTCTCTTAATTGCCATTGAGGTACATAAAAGTCTATCATTGAAAGTAATTCAGAGCTGTCAATAATACCATTAACAATTATATATATCAACATAATATCTGTGTTGTTTGTTTTACGTTACTCTAAAGTTTGAAGATTTAAAACATTTAGGACTATTATAATCAATTTGCTCACAGGAGATATTAAGGTTGTATGCAATATAACATAAGAGCTTTTTGCACTTTCAATTCTATCTATATGGAAACCATATAGTTGAAAATTTTCTAAATGCGATCTAACCGATGTAATATATTATGTTTTTATAGCGGTTATGTTGCTAAATTCTTTAGTATGTCTTTTAATAAATCCAGGTACTTTTAAAGATTTATTGTTAATTATTTGTATTTGATAGATAAAAGTCAATTGAGAATCAAAATAAATTCCTAAATCTCGTATTACTTTGACATTTTCAACGACTGTATTATTTATGACATATAAGTTAACTGATTGAGACATCATTTTACTAAAGTGGATATATTTACACTTTGAAACAACAACGAATATCTCCGTTCCTTTTAATTTTACGAATATTAATGTTATTCTAAGATCGAAATACTATCTACAAAAAAAAGGTCCTTCCACGTTTTATCATACGAGTTATAGTTTTCGAGAGAACTTGATATAAATTTTATGACTCAAACAAATACTTCGATTTTACTCTGTTCTATGCGTAATAAGTTTATAAATTAGAACCTATATTAAAAAGAAAACAAGGAATTGTTGATGAAAAAGATTTTATGTGATTTATTAATGAAGTCGATCATGACTGCTTTATTCAGTGGTGGCAATATGTCAAAATTATGAATATTCAAAGTATAATCAAGCATTATCAAGAACTGATATTTATCTTTCTTCAACTTTTCCTTATTATTTTTCTTCCTCATTTTCTTCTTCTTTGTTCTCTTTTTCTTCATCCCTTTCTCTTTTGTCTGATCTGCTGCATTCTTCTTCTCTTATATTTTCCTCGAATTCATGATGGGCATTTACACAAGATTGCCCGTAACAAATGCCGCAAACAGAAGAGCAATGGAGTCTTAACTTTTAGCAGCTATACAATTGTCTGCAACTTTTGCACAATTGCAAAAGATCATATTTAAAAGACAATCCGGAGTAGGAGGATCTGATGGTTTTTTTTTGCTCCAAAAAATGTTTTTTAATTCCCTACCTTGGTGGTTCAACTCATTGCCCAACCACTTCTGCATCTGATAATATACTCGGAAACAGTGCTCTTCTGCTGCTTTCGCCGTGGGTGATAATGAATGTAATTTGATATATTTATTTTTACTCACTAATTTACAGAAGCACAATAGTTATCCAAGGAATTTTCTTTCATTGTAGCACCATACATGGTCCAGAAAAGTCACATTCCATTGGAAGAAATCAATTCTCGAGAAGCACCACGTTGATTGAAAACTTGAACTGCATCTTTTAAATTCGGTCGTTTGTCTAATACTTTCAGAGCTGCTGTTTTTATGAAAATGAGTAGATGTTGTATCACATCCGGAGAATGCATGTAAAAATAAGATATGATCCTTGCTGCCTGTATGTTTGTCAAAACTTCAAGAACAAACATTCCACTGTTCCTTTGCTTGATAAAAAAAAAAGATGTTTTCCAACACTAACACAAACTTATTTATTTAGATCCAATGCAGATGTCTTCTCCAAAAGCATTAGAAAAAAATAGGCCAGAATTTACAAACACAGTATGAACGATGGCAACCTAGAGCTAGATATAAACAGTCTCTGGACCCTACTTCTGATGAAGTAAAAAAATTATGCACTTCACTGCGAAGAAATGCCAAAGAGGAAAGAGTTTTGTTCCATTATAATGGTCATGGAGTTCCTAAACCTACTGCTAATGGGGAAATATGGGTATTTAATAGGGTGAGATGTTGATTTTACTGTTTTATGCAATTTATTTGGAAAACCAATTATTGGCAAGTTTGACTTGAATTTTTATCTTTACTTTGGCCTCTGAATAATAATATATCAAAATGGATCATCATTCATCATTCATTATTAATAATTGTGCACATTCAATATTGAATTCAGTTTCATTATTTTTAGACATATACTCAGTACATTCCATTATCGATATATGATTTGCAAACCTGGATGGGAGCACCTTCTATTTATGTATATGACTGTTCTAATGCAGGAATTATAGTTGAATCCTTTAAGCAATTTGCTATACAACATGAGTCTGAATATGAGGTAAGCACTAATCAAAAGACAATTATTTTCATTTTTAAATTGATAAGTAGATATTAGAAAATTGTTAACGATTCATTGTTTTTTATTAAATGTCTTATTTTGTATTATTTATTTTTTCAAGATGTCAGATGAAAAAGTGCTTTTTAAAGAGCTTTACAGTTTAATGCTTGTTCTGTGAACTTACGAATTTTAGCTGAAAGATCATCTTATGTTATAATAACAGAGTTGTTAAAACTCTTATCCAATCGGAGACACCCTTATTGAAAAACCTTTATTGCTGATTGGTTATTAATCTTAACAGCCCTGTTATAAGAAACGTCGGTAAGGGATCAAAGAAGCTGACGTTTTTTTTTTGCAAATAAGTTTGAAATAAACTGTACAAGCACTAGCTGTAAGTTAGCCTTGAGCATAACAGCAATCAATAAGAGAGCATTAACTTATGATAAGTTGTATATGAAAATGTTTACGCTGACTGATAGTTGACCCTATGTTTTCGACCTCATCTTAAAAATATCTGCTCTGCTTATAATTCATGGTACTATAATTTAAGTGTATTATTATTAGCTTGTAGATAACTATATATATTAACTTGTCAACTTCTATACAGCGTGTAACAAAGGTATGGAATAAATTTATTTTCTCCGTTGATACAAGATTATCGAAAAAACCTCGGACACATTGATTTTTAATTTTAGTTGCACATATTCTGCTATAGAAAATTTTTAAATGACAGACATCCTTTTGTAGTTTTCTTTAATGGGTGCTGATTATTGCTCCACATTTTTATTTTTTTTTGTATTGCTCCCTTAATATTTTCTTGGTATATGGCGTATGAATGGAGAATTGAAGACTCATCGAAACATTGTAAAAAAAATATGGTTTCATTTAAAAACCTCGATGACATCATTACGCTAACTGTGACACCATTTTTAAATTTTCTGTACCAAGGGATGCACAATTGATATTAAAAGTTGACGTGATTGAGGTTTTTACCAGTGACTTTGTATCGAAGGAAAAATGAATTTATTCCATACTTTCTTTACACACTGTAGAAGCCAAATTTTAATTTTTTCAGCAATCTCTGTCACAGCAAAAGATTGTCTCATCTCACCCTCCACCTTCCTTCAAAAGCTGCATTCAATTAGCAGCATGTAGTGCTAATCAGGTATTGCCGATGAATCCAGACTTACCGGCAGATTTGTTTACTGCTTGCCTAACAACACCAATTAAAGTTGCCTTAAGATGGTTTGTGTTACAACCCACCTCTAAATTAATGCCTAAAGTCAACTTGGACCTGATAGACAAGTAAGAATAGTTAGTTTGTGAAATTCAAACATTTTGATAAATAATCAATTAATTAAGCTTTTAAAATCGCCAAGTAAGCTTAATGATGTTATAAACCATTTTTTTTTTTGTCAGTAATGAATCTCATTGTATAAATATTTCATTTTAATTTCAATACAGGATTTTGCAATATTTTTTGTTTGCGGATCTTACAATGATATTTTCATAGGATCCCAGGACAAATAACAGACAGAAGAACTATGTTAGGCGAACTAAATTGGATTTTTACTGCAATAACCGATACCATCGCTTGGAATACTTTGCCCAGAGGTAAGAAACATTTAAAATGAAAATGCTTTAATTTTTTACATCGCATCCCACAGAATTTGTTAATAGTATTACTTTGTTATACATAATGTTTTGCGACACTTAACAATAATATCATTACATCTAAGTATTGACGAAATATATTCTCTTACAGATTTATTTCAAAAATTGTTCCGCCAAGATCTTCTAGTGGCCAGTTTGTTCCGTAACTTTCTGCTAGCAGAGAGAATTATGCGGTCTTGTGACTGCTCTCCCGTGAGCCATCCTGCACTACCTCCCACTTACCAGCACCCCATGTGGAATGCCTGGGACCTAGCCCTAGACTTAAGTTTAGGACAATTGGCAGGTATCATAAAAAATGAGGATACATTTGAACATTTACCTTTTTTTGAAGAGCAGCTGACCGCTTTTCAAGTATGGCTTCAATTGGGTGAGTTATAATAGTGCATTGTTAAACTGTCTCATATTTGAATAGTAGCTTCTTACATTTTGGACTTTCACCATTTTTGAAATTTATTTGCATGTTTCGACCAGTAAACTACCTACTATAGAATGTTTTCCATATACAAAAATTAATTCATAATGCATTCGTATAAACTACATCACAAGTTTTAGTTAAATATTTAGAAAATAAAATTGCCTGAAATTTTAGTTATTAAAGGATTCCTAATAAGGCCCCTTGACGTCACAAATCGTATACAGGTTGTGTACTGAATCATTAGACATAGTACATTGAAGGAAGACTGAAAATTGTCATCGTATCGCGGGCATTGTGTACTGCTGACCTCACGACAGCTAGATGGAAAATGAATTCTCTGCCATCCTAATGCTTACGTTGACGAGTGACGGCTCACCTGCCTCTGGTTTACATTGTAACGTTGCCATTTAAGAGACCAAGTCTAATGATTCAGTACACAACATGTATATGCCAGATTATTTATGTCATATGCATGTTACTGTGTTCTCAAATTTGTATAATTTGAAAAGCCTTTTATATAGTTCCATTGTCGAATTCATAGAAAGTGACGAACGCTCCAATGCAGCTTAATTTAAAGATGTCAGAGCAGCAGCATGAGTAAAAATAAATGAATTAATTACATACGTATATAAATTATTCCAAATCTACATGTTTTACCTGCAAATATTAACTAGCCTGTTACCTAGATATGCTTAAACCTTACATTTTTAAGTTTAAGCTGCCCATTAGTTTTTACTTGCATTAATATGATCCTCGCAACTTAAGATCATCGTCTTTAATTTATTAACTTCACACTTACTGCTCTAAACGATTTAGATATACTGAATAATTGTGAGGAACATTTAAAAACATTTATTTGAGGCGCTCTTGCATCCTGTCAAAAAACATCACCGATTTCAGATACATATTTTTCTATTTGTAAAGTACCAAAAGTGAACAAATTAAAATAATAATTTCAAAATATAGTATTTATTTATTTATAAAATTGTTCATAAATTATTACCTAATGTTTAATAAAATTAAATATGTAAGGGATTTACATGACCACAATATAAGATCGACAAACAATGTTCATGTCTTTATGTTATTTTATTTATTTATATTTTTAATATATGTGTAGTGTGTATTAGGAACACGTCTCTAAGCTAATACATTATTACCCAATGACTCGTTTATAAAATCAAACCAGTTTGATTAACATCATACCATAGTCAATGTGTACATATATGCAAATAGTGAAACTCTCGATAGGCATCGATACATGTATGAACAAGCATTTTTATTAGTGTGCATGTTCGGCCATCAGAGTATACACTTGGTGTTTTGGCAGCAAATATTTAACAACATTTACAATACTTACTCACTATTTTATTAATTAATTAATTAACTAAACACTTAGAAATCACTACTATAGTCTCTAATTTATTTTTTCTTTACTCGTAAAATTCCAAATTAAGACTAAGTTCCTGCCTTATGTACCCATCTGTGTACGATCTAGAACTTTCTTGAATGTTCCTGGCCCTTCTTGTACAATTCTAGTTCCACCTATATAAATCCAGCCAGACTAACTTGGTTATTTTATTTAAAATTTAGTACTGATAACGTTCAACAGCGACGTTCTTCTCAGAGCACAATGAAAATGATTCGAGAATATTCAACTGATCCCGATCAAAAAAGTGTCCATTTAAAGTTGCTATTATTGTCCCTATTCACAAAAAAAAAAAAAAATGATATGATTATGGCAAATTATAGGCCTGTATCACTTCTATCATCAATTTCTAAACTCTTTCAATATGCTATGTTAAGCATTTTATTGCTACTTTTGGAGAAAAATGTATTATGTGACAAACAATATGGATTTCGTAAAAATAAATCTACAATTATTACTTTTTATGATAAAAATTATTGAACCTTTTTAAAATAAACAGTATCCAATAGTAGTTTTCTGTGATTTTAAGTCAAGCATTGTGTAAATGATAACCTACTATTGGAAAAATCTGAAAAATATGGAATACATAGCATCCTCTTAATGTGGTTTGTTTCCTATCTAAAAATCTTAAACAATATGTCGAAATCACCTCGTGTATAAATGGTATAAATCAAAACACGATCAACAATTTTAAGATCTAACATGGGGTTCTATTTTAGGACCTAATCTATTTTAATCTATCTTACCATATTCGAGATGCAGAGATCATAATGTATGCGGATGATAATAATTTTTTGATAAACGGAACAGTTTGATGCCATGTGCCCTACCATAAAGTTGGTAAAGTTTATTTCATACTTATTTGCAACATAAAAAACGTCAGCTTCTGTGATCCCTTTAGCACCACTAAAGAAGACATTTTTATGTTGCAAATAAGTTTGAAATAAACTTTAAATGTTTTTGTTTATTCTGTATACAGTCTGCTCCGTATAATCACAATGAGAACTTAATATCTGACTATTCCAAAAGGTTTTAATTAAATCGCTGTCATTTTGAATGTTTTCTTTATTTTTCTTATACTGTAAAAATAGCCATATATTTGATTTTTAAGAATAACCTTACAGATAGATATATAACCTTATATATAGATATTCGCATGAGAGGCTAAATGTGATTAGCAAATTTAATCTATCCCCTAATAGCTGAACTTTCAGGTTCGGAAGAAAGGAATCCTCCAGAACAGCTGCCAATTGTGCTACAAGTTTTATTAAGCCAAGTTCATAGAATGAGGGCATTGGAACTGTTAGGAAAATTTCTGGATTTGGGACCCTGGGCTGTTAACCTGGCATTATCGGTTGGAATATTCCCATATGTTCTTAAACTACTGCAAAGCTGTGCAAGAGAACTTAGGCCTATGCTAGTATTTATTTGGGCAAAAATACTGGCCGTAGATAATGTGAGTAATTTTTTTTTGCACTAAGTAATGAAATAGAAGAAGCATTGTCTAAAACTATACACAATTTTAAAATACCTATTATACAAGTATTTGGCTGAAAACAAAAAAATACGCCTAACATTAAAAAGATATTTTTCTTTTAGACATGTCAAGCAGACTTGGTTAGAGATCATGGACATAAATATTTTTTGTCAGTTGTGCAGGACACTTCGATATCTGTGAGTATGTCCTTTTTAACCTGAGTACCATATAAGAAATATTAGTTAGTGATAGTTTTGTTAATATAAAATGGAAAAAAATGTATTCATGTAAAATTATTGAGTCTACTTATTCTTTTATTTTAGCCTGATAACAGGACACAGGCAACGTTTATTCTGGCTTCTATAGTTAATAATTACCGTGACGGACAAGAAGCAGCTTTGCAAGGTTCCCTTGTAAGTGTTTGCTTGGAACAGTTGAACGACCCCTGTCCTCATTTAAGACAGTGGGTAGCAATTTGTCTGGGAAGGCTATGGAATCATTATGAAAAAGCTAGATGGACTGGTGTAAGAGACATAGCCCATGAAAAGTTATATAATCTACTAAGGGATCCCTGTCCTGAAGTGAGTAAATTGGTTTTGTATTTGAATGACATAACTGTACGAAATGGCCAAATGGCCAAAAGGGAGACAGGTAGCAGGGAGATTTTATGGATATCGTTTATTAGATTTGAAAACTATTGAAGGAATAAAATATTGAGAATGTGTTGCGAGCAAAGCTTCAAAATAAAAATTTATTATTCAGATTAATAATACAGTACAGGGCTTTTGAGGGTTTCTTCCTATTTCCCTAAGAGGTAGACAAAAAGTAACTGAGGTGCCTAGGGCTCAATTTTTGAGCCAACTTTAAAGGTGCTAACAGCACTACGATATCTTCATTTAAAAAAATGTTAGTTGACCCTGTAGAATCGTCTTGGCTCACCCTGTATATTTGAAATTAGTTTCCGGTTATGGACTTTTTTTGTCTAGTTTGTTTATGTTTTTGAATCAAGTTTCTAGCTATTATAGAACTTGAGATACTGAAGTCGGACGCACTATTGCCCGACCCTGTATAGTGTGCAATTATTTAAAATAACAAGTTTGTGTTATAACTCGAAAAACCGAAGGCTTTAAAAAAAAACAACTATTCTGCCTCATTCTACACAAAAAAATTGAGCATAATGCGTTTAGGCAGAAATAAAAAAATTTCACAAATAAAAGTTATGGGACATCATAGGGAATGGGTAAAAATGAGAAACATCCTGTATTTCTTAAACAAATGAAGATATAGGAATGTCAGAAACTGTACTGTAATTATAATTGGACAGTATTTATAGGGTGTGCTAAATTAGGCCACCATTGTTACCTAGCTTGTATTTGTATGTAACTTGTAATAATACAAAACTTTTTTTAAATACTGCTCAGTATAACATTATGTTATCGTTACATTCAACTGTAACTTTAAATGAAACGATGCAGTAATGTTACATTATAATTAATTATATTAACGTTTCAATGTGGAAACATATACACTGTACAATTATTTATGAGAGAAATAAATTCAATTTAAAATATGGCTGCACATTCTCACTAGCCTTTTATGAGACCCTTTCTTATACATAAAAGATTATTTATTTACTAGTTAATGACATTTTGCAGGTTAGAGCCGCAGCAGTTTACGCTTTGGGTACTTTTATTAACTCGGTGACTGAACGATCTGAACATGCAAACAATATAGACCACTCGATAGTGATGACTCTTGTAAATACAGTCAGTGGAGATATGAGCTGTTTAGTCCGCAAGGAACTGGTGAATGCATTACAATGGGTCGTTTTGGCTTTTGAGCCAGTCTTTCTTAATGTGGCTATGAAAGAACACAATAACATATCACCTGTACAAGATACCGTCGTTACGCCGACAGGAATGCGTAGGATTGCAAGCAGGTAGGGCCATTTCAAATATGTCTTTTTGTTAATTTAACCGTAAATGTTGCAAAATGTTCATAAAAGTTTCCTAAAACCTCGGGAAATTTTCTGGAAATTTTACAACAGTATGACTGTATATGAACTGCTGAACACCTAAAGTGGACCAGTCACCTTCATATATGAAGCTTAATCCGTTACAAGACACGTCCTTTATTATTTACATAGTTCTCGCCCCTTAAGTGTTGTTTCACCTGTCCCCCAACCAATACATTAAATTTGCGATGTTCTGACCATTAGCGTTGATGGTTTAATTTACACTAACCCATACATGTTGGTTTTACAATTTGGAAATAATGTCGTTGCCTACCGGCGATACATAATTTTTCCTTAATGTGAATTCTGCAGGCACAATAACGTTATTGTACTTTCTACTAACACAATTTTGTAGGAACTGTTTAAAATGAGGGTTATCTAGTTTGATCCATGAAACGTTCCATGACAATATTCTCCGCTTTAAAATATATACATACCTACTGCGTTCACAGGTTGACTACTGGAATATTAGATTAGACTTGTATCGTACTTTAGACCGGATGTCAAAATAGGTGTGGATAGAATAGCATTGAACGCTGTGATAACACGTCCTCGTCGCCAGTATTACCAATATAAAATTTTAAATCGCTGTTAAAATTTGTCTATTGATAAGAACAAAAAATGGAGACACATAATTCATCTTAAATTCCATATGGATTTAATATATAAAATTACAGGTAATACTGATATATATTTTTTTTATTAATAAGAAATACCTATATTTTAGTGTCATTTTATGAAACTACATAATCATATTTCTTATTAATAAAAAAAATATGCATCAGTATTGCCTGTAATTTTATAATAGATCTATGTACATGTATGATATTTAGGATGAACATTTGTTTTTGTTTTTTAATATTAAGCGATTTATAGATTTAAGTTGGATACTTGGTGAAAATAACTTGACTAAAAAATGCCTTCTTTTTATTTTCTACATCTGGTTATTTTTAAATTGATATTATTTTGTACTTTAATATAGAGATCGGGAGGTAGCAACGACTTTAACGTAGATATATTATTATATTGTAAACACCTAATGAATTGTACACGAGCTACATACCTAAAATTATTTCTTTTCTTCTGCTTATTTGTTTACTTTGTTGTAAAAGGGACTGTGATATTTAGTTTTTGACGTGTAAAAAAGAGTGGATTCGTTTTATGAGAACGTCAAACGTAAAATTAATTGACTAAAATTTATACTGCTTTATTTTGGATTAAAATACGCGATAATTCCTGTTGCGCATACATCCATACCTGGAATGTAATACTACCTTTTGCACTAAAATATTGTAATGCCCACTTATGTGTAGAGAAAAGTGTTGCATAGGATGGCACAGTAAACAATATTTACCTTGTAAACTTCTTTATATAACAGCTCCTCACTGTTGCATCACCCCCTTTGTTTATCTCCGCCAGTCAAAATTTCATGTTTTTACGAAGATGCATGTTTCAAGTCACAGCGGATTTACTAATGATTGGACTGGATTTACATATTACAGTCTAACATCCCACACTTTACATAACAACACATTACTATTTCTGCCTTGCCATTTTTTACGTTCACTACACTAAGCAGAAAATATCGAATAAATAAAAAACACAACAGATCACTAAGTAGAGTGTTTTCGAACTGAATAAATTACAAACTGCATAGAGCAAGTATGTAAACTAATAGAAGGTCAATAGCAAGCAATCGCCTAGGGACACAAAGATATTTGCCCTTCGACATGCATAAATGATATAATTCTCGCCGCTCATAAGTGTATAATTTTCGGCGGTTGACGACCTCTCATTGGTGCCGGTTTTACATGCAAAAAATTAATTAACTAATGTGTAAGTACACTGCCTATTTCTATTTATAATTGATGTGTTCCTTTCACCGATTGTGCCACTCGGAGGTATTCAAGGGCTTCTAATTGACTGTTCCTATCACAAATGACATAAAGTTTCAGTACAGCTCCATTTACCTTCCCTCTTCCCCTTATGCACTGCCTGCAATTTTGGTGCACCATTATTAACTTTAACCGTGAACGTTTATTAATTTAGTATAATAATACTACGAGTGTTACATGTCAATTTAATTGTTCTGTGAATACGCTCAAGAGCAAAATTTTCAATATGTTTATAAGGTTATTTTAGAAGGTTCTAAAAATAGTAATTGTAAATATGTAAAAATTGTTTAGTGTGAACTATTTAAAATTAAAAACAGGGTTGTATTTAAAATTTTATTATAAATTAAATAGACATTCTGTGATATAGTCAGAAGATTCTGATGAGCTGGTTGCATTATCTAATAACGGCTCAAAAGTATAGAATAAATATTGAAACAAAAAACACTGATAGATAGAAAGATAGCATTTATTTTTCAAAATATACTTGTATACCAAGGTGAGTAATACAGTATATCCTATGTAATAATAACCTTTGCTACCTTATTATACAGGGTGGGGGGCAATAGTGCGTTCGACTTCGATATCTCGAGCCCTATGATAGTTAGAAACTTGATTTAAAAACATAAATAAACTAGACAAAAAAAGTCTATAATCGTAAATTATTTTCGGATATACAGGGTGAGCCAAGACGATTCTACAGGGTCAACTAAAATTTTTTTTAAATGGAATAGCACGTATATCACAACATTTTTTGAAACCTCTCTGTGGCCTCCTTCCACTTCTGTATTATTATTGATTCTCTCCCAACCGCTTGAATGTAATGATTTTTTTTTTTGTTGAAATTGCCATTTACACGTGTAGATAAAAAAAATCACGTCACAATTATCGATTAAAAAAAAATGTTAGTACCAGTTAGTACCAGTAATGACACTCAGCCATTTTCACTTCCTAAAAGTGTACAGGGTGGCCAGAAATAATTTTTTAAATTTGCAAATATTTGAACTGAATTTTCTCAGTTTTTTTTAATGGAACCTGCATGTGATGTAGAATTGAAAAATGAACATTTTTTGTAGGTACATCCCTATGGCTATTTGTAACCATTTTCGATTTATTGAACAATAACTGCAAAATTCAGCAATAAAAATTAAAAATATATTTTTTTTGTAATTCAAGAGAAGATATTATAAAAAGTGCTAAAAAGTGCTCCACGTGTTGCCCATTTTGATTGACACCCATTTCTATGCGTCTTTGGAATGAGGTTTCTACTGTTCATAAAATTGCCGGAGTGATACTTCTAATAGTATTTATTATCCTTCAAGTTTTTTTTTTTTAATTTGAAATGGTTCCACAAATGTACTAATTATTACATCACACAGCTGTACTATTTATACTACGGAATTATTAAATGTATACACAATTTATTGTATATGATGTGTTATACAACTGACAAATTGTTTTATTTAAAGTCTCTCCTCATTTTAAGCATTTTCAAATCACAATACCGTGTTTGTATTTTATATAATTTTGATTGCTGTTCAATTGCTGATGTTTAACTTTTAAATGGCATTTTTTTAAAGCATTTATAATATTTGCAGAGACATAATCAGAATAAATGACTACGATTCGAAGGAGAATTTGAAAAAAACTAACCTTGACACAAAAGAAAACTTGAAAAAAACATCATCAATTTCTTGTTTAAACTCTATGGGTAGCAATCAGATTATGACACAAAGTCACACAGGAAGCCTTGGAACTCTACCCGGTTTGGGATATGGGTCTGTTTATATGAAAATGTGGAATGCATTACGTTTGCTGGAGACAGATCCCCATCCTGAAATTGCTCAGATGTGTTGTACCGTCACTGGATACATCAGAGGAGTTGCAAAGGTAATACAAATTTTTTGGATTTTTTTTTTTATTTTTCAAAGGAACAATCAATTGTTACAACACGAAACAAAGGTTTTACAACAGTTTCTCATGTTTGCTGTTTTGGTCAGAAAAAAGTCCATCTTAACCCTTTGGATACGGACAATATCGCGCGCTACAAGAGCACTATGATAGAGGCATTGTTGGTCGTTACGTAATCGCATGGCAACCATTCTAATGGCACCACCTTACCGTCCAATTAAGACAACTGAATGTTCCATTCGCCTCGTTCAGTTCTCTCGCTGGTCGGTTAGTTTCCTCTACTATTTTATTTACTAAATCTTCGGTAAAAAACAGCTCAAAAACTTCTAATGCAGAAGAATTTTTTGTCAATATTTGGAGAAGGGCCCGCAGTATTTTCATACACATGAATTTGGGGAATCCATTCATGTGAAAAAGTTCAATTATATTTGGCAGGCTCTGACAGAGGCTCATTATCAGTAAAATGTTGAGGAATAACGTCCACAAAATCGGGTAAAACACTATCAGATTCCATTTCATCCTCGTCATTTTTATCTGAACTGTCACCGCTACTAAAATAATCCAAATTTTTATCTTCCTCCCTCATTATTTCATTAACATATTCCTCCAACTGTTTGTTGGATAATATTTCTCGTTTTTGTCCAAGCATTTTGAAATCAGATAACATACCAGTTTCAACTAACAAATCAGTGCGAAATGCAACTATTCAAGACGATTATGCACTGCCTATTCCCTTGACCTATCATGGGCCATAAATAATGAAGTGGATGGGCCATGGACGTTTTAGTACATCCCAATACAATATATAGAATAATAACAAATAAATTGAACATGATCGCACGACAACTGCTCCACATGAAAAATGCTTTTGTAAAATCTCGTCAACCGTTCAGTGTGTACAAATTGTTTTAACCGTGATAACAAGGCAATTGTATAATGTTAGTCCTTAAGTTATTATAATATAAAATCAAAAAACATAAAGAAAAAACTAAAATTTTATTGGTATTTATTTAAAACACCATAAACAAATGTAACCATTTCAATTTTCAGCAAATGGCTAATAAACAAACGGACAAAAGACAAAACTTTTATAATACCTTAATAAAAACAAAGTAAAAATGATAAACAACTTGTGTAAATGTGAAATTTATACCAACTTCCAACATGAAAAAATAAATTATTCTGATATAATATAAAATCCAGATTACAGATATTAATCAGCAATCTAATCCGTTTTTTTTTTAGGTTCTTTAATACAGATATTTATCTTCATTTACACCGCTAGGTAGAGGTTAGGTTAGGTTATTGTGAGTGGGTCCTTGTGGACCCTCCACTGCGGCCATTGGCAGGCGTATTGTGGCTCACTCCTAATTATCTTTCACCCAATAAGTTCAGTCTCTTAATAAAACTGATAACTTTATTGGGTGAGAATGTGTCCAGATCCTCTGGCAGAAGTTTCCCTTTGCCAAATATTGAAAATCGGATCCTCTCCACAGCGGAACAGGTGCATAAGACGTGGTCTGCCTCCAAGCATAGACGGCACTCGGCGTCTTCCGCTAGGCCGTATGGAGATGATAGTTTAGTCGGCAGTGCCCGGTATATAGGCCTGTTAGAGTTTTCAAGTTTACCTGTTTAACTCTAAAAGTTTCTTAGTTCTTGATTTCAAAGGGTAGAACACAAATAAAAGTATTCAATTTATCTTTTGTATTATACTTTAGGAACAACGTGACTGTGTAGATAGCCGTAGCATGAGCCTTCCACCAAGTCCAAATAAAGGCAATTGCTTTCCAGGAGAGAGTCCTCCTACTTTGCACCCTCCAGAAACTATTCAAAAACTGTCGAGGTAAATCTAATGAACTTGTGGACGCAATACATAATAGCATTGATTTTTTCTTACTTTAGACCAGCATTAGCAAAAAGAGCTAGAAAAATACATAGAAATACCGTGAATGAAGAGAGTGAAGAGAAAGTTCGTCAACCTTTGGTGGACACAAAATTTATTGAATGGTCCTCCAAAAGATTTGCTCAGTCAAATAAAAGACAGAAAGGTGATACAGAGTCCTCTTTTCACTATGAGCGAGACTGGAGACAAACAAGGTAAACATAGATAGTGTTACATAATATTTTTTTTAAGCCAAGTCTAATTTAGGTATACTGATTGAATTGTGGAGAATTGCTCTTTTATCCATTTACATTCAAAAACCAGTATAAAGCGAGTTAAAAAAAAACAAAATAAAATAAAATCTAGAACAACATATTTTATTTTGGCTCAGTGTAGCAGATACAGCAGTGATACAGAAAGTAATGGTGACCATATGAAACGAGAACTACAACAGATTGTTGATGTGTCATAAAGGGTACAAAAACAAAAAACTGATGATAAAACATTAAATACATACGCAAAAATCCGGACAACCCTCAAAGTCGTACGCCACGTGGTACCAAATTGTTTCAGAGATTATGAAAGCTGTACTGTATACAGTATGTGTACTGATTCTTAAATGACAACTTTGCAATGTCAACCAGAGGCAGACAGCCCATGGTAAGCATTAGCAGAACAGAAAATTCATTTTCGATCTAGCTGTCTTGCGGTCAACTGTGCACACTGTTTGTGATACGATGCCACAGATTAATCTGTTATGATGCTTGCTAGTGTCCATCATCGTACTGTAGCCAAATTTCAATCTTCCTTTAATGTACCATGTCTAATACTTTAATGCACATGGTGTATAAGTAAGCTAGGGTTAGTTCTCTATATTGGGAACTTTCTGTTTATTTTTGAAACCATTTCTAAAACTAGATAGAGGAGAAATTTTAAATCCATGATTCAATCACTGGATCTTGATAGTTATATATGAACAATTTGAGATAAATGTATGTATAATCAGCATGTAGTTGAGACTTTCTGTTTGATTATTGCTTGATAGGAAATTGCGCCTTTTGTACTTACCATAGTACAAAAAGAGCTTGTGGAAACAAGCATGTCATAGAACGTTCATGTGCATGTGAATTTATTTTAATTTACTTCTTTACTATCAAGACTCGGTGAACAAAGTATAATGAAGTCACATCATGGGCGTCGCCAAGAGGAGCAGAGGAGCGGTCGCCCCCCCCCTCCCTGTCTGACCAATAATGAATATCTTTCGTTAATATAATATGGATAGGAAGATCCAATAATGAAAACCAATCAATTACAGTGTTAAGTAATTTAAGAAATTGGCTAAATTAACATTCACAAATAAATTATGTTGCAGTGTTTCAGTCATTCATATACAAATTCTAAATTATTCTAAAAAATGCTGCTCCGACCCCCTGGAAATTTTGGAGGCGACGCCCATGAGTCACATAATATCGAATTGCGATGATTTAAGATGTAACATTGTTTGTACAAATGTTCTTTTAGAAATAGCAATATAAGAATTGAGGCATCAGAAGAACAGCGTAGGGCTTTAGCTTCTAGAGTAGAGTCACAGGTGTTCCACACAAGAACCGCAGTGGCACCTTCTTTACTCCAGCTTCATCCGTTTGATCAACAGATTGCTGTTGCTGGCAATGACAGTTTTGCGTAAGATTTATTATACCATGTGTTCTCAACGCTATGTAATATTATATACTTTTCAGAATTTGGGATTGGGGTACAGGTGCAAAAACCACAGTTTGTCAAAATAAATCTACGAAATTAATCAGCAGTAAAGTGACTGCCCTTGAATGGATCAATGGGCATGATATAGCAATGTTAATGGTAGCTTCTGAGGATGGTAGTATTAAGTTGTGGCGACCTAACGTTGGCATGAGCCGGGAACCCTCACTCATTAGTGCCTGGCAAGCTTTCAATGAGCTTAAACCTAAATATACAGGTAAACAATTTGAGGATCTCATCTGTCATTACAGTATAATTTAATGCCTAACTTTATGCATAATTATTATGGTATAGTGACTGTCAGCCACTTCGTGATTTTCGCGACTTGCCTAATAATATACTTTAAACATTAATAAATTTTTTTGTAACGCCATATCCTAACATCCTGACATTTATTGGACAGTCAATGATTCAAAACAATGTCATTATTAACAAGTGAAAAATAAAGAAAAAAGTGTGAAATAAAGAAATTTTATTTCACAGTGTGAAATAAAACTTAATAGACTTAACAGACAACAAATTAAAGTTCTTACATCAAACATTTATTAATTATTATTAACAAATTCCATGAACAACTTTATTCATGATTTTACAAAAATTTATATGAATAGCACTGTTACTAACATTATTTAAATTTATTCCTGGAATTATAGGTTCAGACGTGCGAAAAATATTTGAATCATTTATATTAACATGGTGGTTGGTCTGATTTTCAACAACGACTACATCGGCAGACATAGTCATTTCTGTAGTATTGTTTGAAAATATCTGGTTTGAAATTTCCTTTTTGTTCTGGATGCTATCTTCTATATATCCCTCAGCAACTGTTGAGGATTTCCATCTCCCATGACGTTTTAAGGTAAGAATATTAGCTCCAGAGCCAGCTAATAGTGATGCCGAAGATATCCTAAAGCTGTGACCCGTATGTTGCTCAGGATCAGACAAGTTAAGGTATTTAACTATAATACTAGGTATTTTTGAAAATGTATTAATACCAACTCGTTGGACCGTACATTTTTCTCCTCGATATTGAAGAAAAACCCCTTTGTGATTCACATGAGTAGGGCGAATAGCTGCATGTTTATCATAAATATTTAGTGGATTTATTCCATTAACTGTCTCACCAATTACCGTAAAAGTCCTTTCAATGTGGGTCTTCGAATCAGGTACTTTAACAACCAGCATGCAGTATTTTCTCACAATGTCATCATTGGTCATATTGTAGAGTTCCTCGACGACAAGCGCCAGCCAAGCCCATTATTAATACAACATTCAACATTAAAAACTTTTCATCTGGTGCTTCTAATAAAAAACGTTCGACACCTGCTCTGTCAAAAACTTTAGATTTCTTAGCCCTATACCCAGTGGATTGTCTTTTCAAAAAAGCTTTTACTTTTTGGTAATTGGATACGTCTACATTATTCTTTTCATTCAAAACTGCTTTAAGCATCGAAAACTTGGACCAGAGATTTGATTATTTGTTTTTGCTTTTTCAGATAGATAAGTCAAAAGAACAGACTCAGATATGTTACTCACAGTTTTCTGCTTACACCGGTACATAAATAAATCATATTCTTTTTCGTACAATTTTCTACATTTCGCTGGTAATAAATTTAAAGTTGCAGCAATTGTTTACTCCCTGATTTCCGGAGGAGTACCAGGAATAAAATCTTCCTCACTATCACTCATTTAGTTCCAAATAATAATTATTGTAAAGTAGAATGTGTCAAATGCGACTTTTAAATCGTTCAGTATTTAGTTGTTTTATTATTAGTTTCTATGGAAACAGCAATAGAATTTAGTCATTATGACAAGGTAACTTTGTCAAAATACTGCAAATTTTTACAAAATTATACGGTTTTCTAATTTCAAATGGCGATACAAAAAATTTTGTATATAACTCGAGACTAAAATGTGTGGTTTATAGCACTTGCCTTTGGCTCGTACTATAAACGCCCCACTTGTAAAAAAAAAAAAACTATTTTAGCACTTGTTATATAAAATACTATATCGATTAGAACAAGCAATATAAAATAAAAAAAAATACATGAAAATTTGAAAAAACACTACCATCAAACCATATAAATGTTTGCACTAACTTCCACATCAGTGATTTTGCTAAATATGGCATCGACCAATCAGAATTTACACATCATGTCACCAATGTGCCACTGTTATTATTGACTAGAATGACAAATTGAACCATGACTGTTATGTCATACTGTATTTTATGCTAAATGCTGACTCATTTTTAATTTATAAGCTAGATAAAACCCATAACCCAGTTTCGTATTGCATTGTTTAGTTGGCATAATCAGGTGCTTGTGAAAAAAACTATAATTTTTTTCCCTAGCTTAAAAGTAACAACAGGAAACGATTGAAACACACTAAATGCTGACCCTGTATAATTATATTATTGTGTATCTGCATTTGCACCAACAAACACTTACCCTGTCGTTTTTTAGGTGTAATAATGACATGGGAGCAATGGACACAAACCCTTATTACAAGTGGTGATACTCGTGTCATACGATTTTGGGATGCAGAACGAGAGTTGAAAGCTTATGACATTCCCACTGGTAGGTAGCTTTTTCAAAAACGTTTTAAGTGTAAGAATTCAATGGATTATAATTGCCTATTGTCCGATCTGCCATATTTTATAAAATTCTCTTTTCAGGCACCGATAGCTCAGTGACTTGCCTGGACTCCACCTTTTCAAGCATATGTCATGAAAATCACAAAAAACATCACAACAAATATGGCCTAGATGACGACGATGGTCTTATAATAGACAACGATGGTTTGGCAGCTGGGTCAAAATTGGGACTGTGTGTGGCAGGCTGTGCAGATGGTTCCGTAAGGTTGTTTGATCGTAGATGCTCTCCTTCCGAAGCTAGGGTGAAGATCTGGATGGAACATCCCGGCAGTGTTTTGGGCGTCCAATTGAGGGATAATTTAGTCGTTAGTGGCAGGTAAGTAATTTTCAATCTCAATGACACATTTTGATTTGTAGGTACAACTTTTTTTAAGTTTTCAATTTGCTTTGACATTTGTGCAAGCTTAAATTATTATACTCTATACTTTGTTGTTTGAATCTTTGCGTGTGTATCAAATTAGTTGTGACCTGCGCCCACAGCAATGCATTTACAGGATTAACGAATATAGAGGTACGTATGTCTAGGCAGGCTGAGACATCTGACCAGTAAGTTAATGATTGGTGGATCAAAGACACGATTATGAACCTATGGCTCAGCTTCACTGACCAGCTTGTTTGTCACTTGATTCAGCGGCATCGTAATATGTTTGCAATTATGTTTTTAACATTATATTAGTAGCAGTATGAATCACATAACTTGAAAACTACCTGTGAGCATTGACAAGTACTTAGTGGTGACCGGTGAAATTTAGGGTATGCCCTATCTCAGTGTTGGAATATATAAAAAAATATTGTTCTCCAGTACACGTAGCATTGCAACTATAGTAGCAATAAAGGAAATATGGTTGCAGTGGACAAAATGCATGGAACAATTTTTTTTCAATATTGTTTAATAAAATACAGGGGCGGGCGCTTTAAAATTGTAATAAATGTAATTACCGGTTTAACCTGAAGTTGTAAAAAAAAGTTTTATTGCCGTATTATTCACACTGTCTTTCTATGAAGAAAGTTTCAAACGAACTATCGTCTAAAATTTAATGTAAGAAAGTTAAGGTGATTTTAATTTTTCAAAAATTAAATATTTTAAACTCAAATTTTTCGAAAACGGTTGGATTTTCGAATTTTTTTCATATGATGAAATCTAATTTAAATTAAATTCTCTTTAACATAGACAACATTTATAAGTTCCTGTCATCCAAGAAATTCTTTGTAGCGCCACGCCATCTATCCCTTAACATATTAAAAAAACTATTTGTATTCAAAACTAAAGCCATTTATACATTCTAGCAATGGGCTTTTACAGAACTCAAATATCTCTAGTAGTTTCTAAAGTATTTCACCTGGGAGATTTTATTGGCACACCCTGTATATATCAGATCACTAGTAGAGTATTCCCGAATTGAACAAACTACAAACTGCAAGTAATTCTCTCCCATTAAATAAATAAAAGGTCAATAGCAGGTAGTCACCTAAGGCACAGAAGACTAGAGTCACACAGAAGCGAAAGCTAGCCTTCACGGCAGGACCTAGTGCGTCGCCATATTATACCGCCCGTTTTGTCAGATTCCATGAACGCACGTTATTACGTTTGTTTACATTGTACGCTTAGATGGTATTTTCGCATTTTCCTTTAATTTTCGACAATTACAATTTATTTTTTATCAATATGTTGTGTATTATTTTAAGCTCATCTCTTTTCGTATTTTTTTATTATATATTTATATTTCACTACTTTCAGGGCTGACGAGGGGGCGGGTATACGGTACCCAGGTCTGAAAGCGCCCGGTACCATCGCCATCAAAATAAATTTATTAATTATAAAAAAATATATATTATTTTTTATTTTGCGTAAAAAAAAATGCGTATTCTGAATGCACACGTTACACGTTTTTTATATAAAAATTAAACAAGTAGTAGGCTACACACTTATAGAAGTATAGCGTTAACTACTGCAATTTGTATTACTTAGTATTAATTTAAATTTGTGGTCATACACGAATCAGTCATCTAAAAACAAAGCCTCAGTGCTGTAACATGACGTCACAACTGCTTGTCCAAGCGAGCCAGTGTACTTAGCCATGAGCATAGTAAAAATGAATTTTAATAAACAGCGCCAAATTAGTTTTAATGTTTAGTAAGGGCCTCCTATAAAAGGGGGTTGCCAGCTTATTGCACCCCATTTGGTTCTTTAAAGGGAAAAGCAAAATTTCAAAGCAAAAACGTGGCGGAATTCATGTACCAAACTATTGTGGAAATCAATATGAAAATAGTTTTTAAATTTAAATTTTAAAGAAACAAATTAGAATATCAATACGATAAAATAAAACACATTTTAATGAGAAATTTTAAACACGGTTTATGAGGCAGTAAGTCAATAAATAGGAATTTTTATACTAGGATTAACAAACAAGAATTACAATTTAAAAACATCGAACTTTGAATGCATGTTCTTATCACAGTATTAATTAAACTAATAAACTCTAAGCAGGGAGTTCATCGGCTGACCCTTCAGTCAAATTTATATAAATTGTATCTGTATATACGATAGGCCGAAGGGCCTTGGTCAGTAATCAATTGATTGAAAAAAATCAATTGAATGTTTAAAATTCTTAATTATTTTTGTTATTTACAGTTCAAGTGGAGATGTTAAAATCTATGACATAAGAAGAAATGATTCGATTCATACCACTCAAGCTATTCAGAATTATGGGATGTCTTGCATTTCCATACATCGCAGTGCTAATACTTATGCTTGGTAAGTAAAAAGAAATAGACATCTCTCTTAAAAAAAAAGCCTCATCATAGTGCAGAGGACACTGTCAATGGGGTATTTTCTGTATATAAAAATCATTTCAAACTGTTACGAAATTACTCTTTAATATGTAGTACATAAAGGGCACATGGAAGCAACGGAAGCAATGCTTTCCTTGGAATTATTTAGAAAAACATCGATTGTTTTTAATGTAATTCTAAATTAGATGAGCCACTTGATAAAAACACTATTGATACAATTTGTAAATGTAATCGAAAACGAAAGTTGCAAATTATCGTAGTTTAATTTTTTATGCAATATTTCTTCAGAAAAATCGTAGTTTTCTCATTTTTTTATTTTTTTTTAATAGCAGCCCACGATTTTATTATTACCGATGAAACTCACATTAATTGCCTTTTAAACACACCCATTAATTTAAGTGTTTTCAGAAAATTGATTGCGTAACAATGAACTATTTAAAATTGTTTATGGAACTATTTTGACTTAGTAGGCTATGAGAAACAAAGAATTGAAACATTTAAATTAATAGGTGCGTTTAAAAGGGAATTAATGTTTCAACTGTAATAATAAAATTTGGGAGCTGCTATTTAAAAAAATTAGAAAATCACGATTTTGCTCAAGAAATATTGTATAAGAATCAAACCACGATATTTTGGCACCATTATCTCGATGTTCCCAACTAATGCTGCTACTACTTGGAGAAAATAATAATAAAAAAAAATACATAAAATCACAGCCATCTTAATTTTTGCGATTATTGCCTGTTTTGAGGTTATTTTAAAATAAAATATTGATATATGATGTATCATTGGAAAGAGAATTTAAAGCAGAATCTGGCGATAGCGTTTCATTTGAAATACAAAGTTGAGACGACTTCCGATTAAATCGGACGAACGAAACAGTTGAAATGTGAGTAATGTTATGTAATTTGAGTCCTCCGAATTTCAAAATTCTAACTTAAAATACAAGCAAATGGTAGACTGTTTTCCACCTTCCGTTGGCACTCTGTATGTAAAATAACTGTATTGTCTATGTATATCCTTAAGATATACATTCAACATCCTTAACATGGATATCTCTTCACAGGATATTCATGGGATATGTATACTGAGTTTTCATATTGGCACACTACATAGAGAAGCAGCGTCATTCGAACTTGCGTACATTTGGAGAAGAGGGGGAGAGCATGGGGTGCATATTTAATTGTTCTGTGAACTGCATGCACTGTGTGCTGTGGCAATATTCCAGTCACAGTTTGTATCTGGGAAACTGCATGAGCTTGACCGCACGCTTCCCTATGTACTGTTTTAAAAGTGAAAGCACGGTATAGGTTTAACAATGAAATATCGATAGCCATTAAACACCTGAAAATTATTATGGATGACATATAAGAATATCCACTGGATATCCTTCATGTTCATAGGATATCCATGCTGCCAGGGAAGGAGTAATTCAGCAACTAAATTTGCATTTTTTAAATTTTGCCAAATAGTGAACAGAAAATGTAATTGACTCGTATAAAGTCTGCATTTATTTTGTGAATGTTTAAAAGACGATTTT
Organism: Rhamnusium bicolor; assembly: GCA_029963845.1. Classification (NCBI taxonomy): domain Eukaryota; kingdom Metazoa; phylum Arthropoda; class Insecta; order Coleoptera; family Cerambycidae; genus Rhamnusium; species Rhamnusium bicolor. The sequence continues at coordinate 53,599 of JANEYF010005386.1, read as the reverse complement.
AATTAGAGCATAGCCAACTGGTTGTCTTTATTTTTTTTTTTTTGTGTAACTAGTTTTTTAAAACAATGACAACAAATTGTATATTTTTTAAATTAGAAAAAGTGGTGAAACTAATTTTTAAATAGAATGAAGGTTGAAATTATATCTTGTAAACAAAAGGTAGAAAAATTTTGAAAGTACCATTGAAATCATGAAAACATGCGTAAAAAAATACAAAAATATTTTGAAACTTTCATCCTAAACGAAATACAATATTAAAAAATCACTACAAAGTGTAAATAAAAATTAATGACGCCAAAACTTCTTTTTTTTTTCAGTACTTACAACCAAACATGGTTAAGTTGTATTTTTAATTCCCATCCTGGTTGTTTTTAACAACATAAAATAAAATTAAAAAAAAAAAAATTTTAGAAAGAAAATCAAGGCCTACTACTATAAAATTGTTTTTTAATACCCATCCTCATTCTTGGGAGTTCAGCTCATTGCCACAACTACTTCTGCACCCGATACTATACTCGGAAACAGTTGTTTTCAGCTGCTTCTGCTGTAGGTGGTAATGAACGTAACATGATAGATTTGTTACAGTTATTTCCCATAAGTAATAATTAGGTCACTAGAGATTTCTTTTACTTATGAATAGCTGAGGGGATTATTCCCTTTAGAGCAAAACTCCGTTCTAGGATATTCCGGATTCAGATTTTATTGATTAGGCATGAATTCGATAAAAATAGTGTAATAGTGTAGATAATAGGATAATTGTTTGTGTCCAATTTTGGACACTGTCTGTCAAACGACATAGTTCAAAACATTCTGTCACAGCGACAGGTTTGCTCTTCCCTTCAACTGCCTCCCAATTGGATTTATTTCCAAGTGACCCATCTCTACATAAATGTAACATGTGCTTTTATAAAATTGAAACCATTACAACTAAGTTAGAAATGATACTCTAACACATTTTCATTTTTAGTGGCTCATTGAATCAATTCATCAGTATCTACACACTCAAGGGCACATTAATAAACACCATACGCTTCTATGAGGGATTCATGGGGCATAAAATAGGTCCGGTAACTTGCTTAAATTATCATCCACACAAGGTTGCTCTGGCCACTGGCACCTCAGATTGTTGCGTCAATGTATACAGCCTTGAGGGGCGCAGGTGAGATTCTCAGCCCTAGGCCCTATTATGGGGCCTGTTGGGCTATTATTAGTACCTTAGACGCAAATTGTTTTGAGTCAAATGGATGCAATCACAAGGTGAGGTTAAGATGACTTAATTTTTTAGTTGATAAATTGTATGTCAATTTATACAACCAAATTGCGGAAAGAATTAAAATCAGTGCATCTTACATGTTGTTTCATATTTATTTCTGTTATTGGAAAATATAAATTTATGTTTAGCAAAAGGTACTCTTAGTCGAATTAATACAAATAAAATGTTTACTCTGACATATTCGTTAATGTAAATGTGGTATAAGTAGAAGAGTTTATATTTGGTAAGTTATTAGTTGCATTTGCTTATTAAATTGATTTTAGAGAGAAAATTATGAATACGACTGCATACATTTTGAATGTGTAAAAAAAATACAGTTTACATCTGAAAATAAGGGACCCAAGGTAAAATTTTGAAATAAGAGAATTCATATATTTTTTATTATTTACATATTATTAAAAATTTGTATAAAGATTTTTTTTATAGATTTCTTAAGTTTATCTGTTAAAGGTAGTTACATTTGCTTCCCAGAATATTTTAAAAATTATTCCTAAGGTATTTATTATATTTTAGACGTTTTTATGGAATTAAACATCCGTTTCTGTTAATGTGCAATTTTTCAGAAAATTTGTCATTTTATCTAGTTTTGATTTATATAAATGTTTCCATTTTTTTTCTTTTGTCGTATTCATTTACTCATAGTTTTTACATTTTTGGATTGTATATGCATTTTTTTTTTTTTGGGTTTTAATTGGTTTTTTTCTATTGTATAATTATAACTGCATTTTTAAAAATTTTAAATCTACTACTTCAATTCTCGAGTACATTAATTTCAGAATACTACAGTGTACTGAGAGGGATTCATGCTCAATCGGCATTTACTTATATAAATTCTATGCTCATATACAGATGAATATTGGAATGAATTAAGAAACAATTACCTAAAAACAAAGCATTTTATTAAGATTGATATCTTCGAAAATATGACCATATACCCGAAATCACGAAAGAATGCCGGTAAATCATAAATCTATTTGTAATCTACAGCGTACGCTATTTGTTTACAAAATAATAAAACGATGGAGACAGCGCAAGTCCATTATATATGACAGATTTTGATTTTTAATGATGTTAATTAATTTAAATTTAATTATTAATATCTACAAGCAATATACATTTTGCCAAACTACATAAAAACATAAAATTAGTTCAAATTTAAAGACTGACGAAATCGTTAAATTATTCTGACTTTTAGAGGACAAATTGTAGATTGTTTTCCTTTTTTCACCTGTCAACGAGTAAAATTTGTTTATTATATCGACGTCAGTTTAGCAAGCATGAATTTGACTAACGCAGTGCTGATTTGGTTTATATAAATTATACCGATGACGTAACGCATTCTCTCGAGATGTCGATAATATGTTTCTTTTATTTCGTTACGTCTGCTAGTTCTTGACAATTTCCACCTCGACAGTCGAAAGATAAAAATAAAATTATGTAAAATATTCAACCATTCTACTTACTACCCATATTACGAAGTTCATTTGATTCCCTGTATCCTTTGATTATTTAGCTCATTTTTTAAAATTGGAAACTTCAAATGTGATTGCATTTCAAATTGCTAAAAAATGTTAATAGTAATATAGCAGATTGCTTTCTGTAAATATATATTTATATATTTATGTAGAAGTTTTTCTTATTTTAAAAATTATGTATTTTGTCTAGGACAACAGCTTTTTGTTCTGGTGAAATATTTGATCTTTCCAAAATCTCGTGTTCACTAAAAAAATATACGCTTGAATATTGAAGGGTTTTGTACTTTAATAATTATATAATTATACAATTATATGGTAATGAAAATGTAGAAGTAATTCGTTGTAAATATTTTTTAAACTTTTATTCGGCACTGTAGAAAAAAAATTCTGTATAGCGGTTTAATTATGTAAACAAATATGTTAATATTGTTGATAATACTTAGATACATTATATACTTTAACTGCTAATGTTTTTTTTTTTTTGTGAAATATTGTGTTAAAATAGGAATTTATTGTTTGAGACTGAAATATATTTTCTCTGTATTAATATTTTCATTTGGCAACTACAAATTGGACTACTACATCTAATTTTTTATAGTTTGAAATTAAGATGTACTGATCACATATTTATATAGTATATTAACGTATTCCTTTTTAGCCACAATAATGTATTTGAAAGTTAGCATCTTTACTTTTTGTGTTTGCTAAAGTGTTCCGAGTAAAATACAAAAATTAAAAATCACAAGAAAATTTTAACACTTGTTTATTTCCATTTAAGAATTAGATAACATTAACCAATAAATCCACTGATGTAATACTACATTGTAATATACATATGAATGTTTGAACCAATAAGGTATACGCATGATTTTTAAAATAAATGTAATTTTGTAAATTTACATACTAAATTGCTATTGCAATAACAAAAAAACGGCAGAAATATAAGTTGACATCATGGAGATGATTAAAAGTTTTAATCATCTCCAGATGATGCCAACTTGGTTGGCGAAACGCGCGTCGAGTGCACTATATGGTATTTTGTGGAAAACTACAGTCCAGTCTATTATTAGCTTTCGAGTTGTGTACACGTTAAGTCGCTTGGGCGTATTGCATATTGTTTTTGTGTTTTTATTCCATTTGTTGTACTGTATTGTTGATATTAAATTAATAATGAAGCATGGCAGGCGTACGCAAGGGTAGAAAACGGCCATTTGCTGACAAAGTGAATAAATTCATAGGTGAATTCCCGGATTTATTCTATGATGGTGCTAAAATAATTTGTAAAGTATGCGAGAAAGATTTGATGTGCTGGGATAAGCGCGATTGTGCACCACGTAAATAATGTACACCATAAAAATAAAAAAAATGGCGTGCCTTCGATAACACAGTTTGTTTGATTTACTATTAATGCTGATTGCCTATGATGTTCCGCTGCACATACTCGATAACCAACCATTTCAAGAATTCTGGAATAAATACAATGCCCAGGTGAAGTTACCAAGTCGCACAACGTTAGGTAATTATCTACCAACTGTACACGTAGACATGGTAAATAAGAAATGTGGATTAAAAAATACACGGCTGTGGTTATCTGTTGATGAGACAACAGATTGTAAAAAAAAATCTATTTTAAATGTTATAGTACGAGTACTGGACCATCTTAAACTGATAGTTCCACTGTTACTAGCTAGCAAAAGACTAAGTCAGTGTACTAGAGAAACAATTACCAGGGTGGTACTCGAGACGTTAGAAAAATTTGAAATGTCAAAAGTCAAGTGTTGATGTTTGTGACTGATGGCGCTGTGACAATGCGTTCGGTAGGCCGTTCTTTGCAAGAACAAGGTTGTACGTTTATACATGTTACGTGTAAAGTGCATGCTTTACATCTTCTGACAGAAACTATTCGAAAAGGCTTTCCAGAGGTGGATGCATTAATAGCAAATACAAAAAAAAGTATTTCTTAAATCTTTTAAACGTCTCCGTGCATTTCATAGCAAGTGTCCCGGTATTCCTGAACTACCACAGCCGATTCTTACACGTTGAGGAACATGGTTGCAGGCAGCTTTTTATTATCCTGAATATTTCCAACAAATAAAAGCTGTGATACAATTCAAACCAGATGAGGCTGCAGCTATTAAGGAAAGCCAGACAAAATTCGAAGATATTTCCGTTGAAATAGCTTTAAAAAATATTGCGAAAAACTATAAACCATTACATGAAAACAAAAAAAAATTAGAACAGTGCGTTGTCGTTAGCGGAGTCACTGCAAATAAATAGTGGAGGAAGTAAATCTACTGCTATATGCTATAGGTGACGCAACAAATGAGTGCGTTAAAGAAAAGTTCTCAAGTGTGTTAAATAAAGACACCGGTTTTACCAAGTTAAGACAATATGTGAATGTGCAGCCCCAGATCCGTTAAGTGCGTTCAAAGACTATTTTACGTATGTGTGTATTACATCAGTAGATGTCGAATGGTCATTTTCAATATACAAGAATATATTTTCACCAAAGCGAATATCACTCATGGAGACAACCATAGAAACATATCTGATGCTGCAAAATGGCTACACATCTTCTCCAGTTTGTGATAAGCAAGCTAGTTAAGAGGGTAAGTTTTACATACATTGTTATAAATTGTAACAGTTTGTTGTTTCTCGTATTAGTTAATTTCGCGTACGCCACTGTCCACGGAACATTTTTTACAGCCCTAATTATAAATGAGAGAATTTTTTAGGTTAGGAAGTAAGGAAATACCAATGCATTTTAAAAAAAAAAGCGCGTTTATTTTTAACCGGTTAAAAATGCGTATATTTAACCACAAGTTAATTAACGCTAAAAATGCTAAAAATATTATCTGGTTAATTAGCATTCACAACATTAATTTATATCATACTGAACTTTTTGATATATTTAAGTTGTAAACATCTTATCCAAATTTCTGTTGGTATAAAAATATACCTGTAATGAGGGTTAACGCACTTGAATTCACCACGAGAGGTGCTAGTGTACAGAAAGGTTAATGTTTACAAAGGCCTTTTAACGCTAGTTTTTAGTAATTTTTATAAAAATTAGCTGAAAAACATTTAACACAATGATGGCAGAAGGGGAAAGTAGTAATTTACTTGGTCAGTAGGGAAATTATTGTACTTGTCAAAAGTGTCTTATGTCATTAAAGCAAGAATAGTATAGGAAATATTTGAGTGATCATGAGGTCTCAGTTGACACAATTTGCTAAGTTGCGCAAAACCAATTAATTACTACTTATAAAGAACAATTAAATAACCGACTAACAAACAGTAATATAAAATCTAATGAAATTATAAATGAGACTGCATAAAACGTATCTAAACACAAAAACTATTTGTACTTAATTGCAACAATCTATTATTTTATTTAAAATATATCTATTTTTAGAAACGTTTTTCGTTGTAAGCTTTTAAACTTTTTCTATAGGCACTGTCTAACTGCATTCTAATATCAACTGTACCAAGTGTTGCTAGACTACAACAGTTATTCATATGACTTGATGCGGCGAATATTTCTGTACTTTTATTTTTAAATGTTTCAAGTCAGTGACACCTATTTTGGACCATATAGGATCAGGATCATCACCAAATAACAGGCATGGGAAACAAAAAAAATGCATTTTTTTACCTCGCATCCGCAAAATCCACTCGGATAAATCGTACATTGAATTTCGAAAATACCTATTAACTTCTTTTTTCTTATCAAGAGATGTTTGCTTTATCGTCATATTAGGTTTTGGACGGCCACCACCTTTGATTTTCACTCGGTCTTCATAACCCAACTTATGTCCATCTTTCAGTTTTAATATATTTTGTACAACACTCGTAGTTAATAGTAAACACCAAAAACAATGTTTTACTTAATTTCACGACAAGTAGAGATTTACCTCACTGAGGGGTGAGGAAGTAAAAAAGTTATTAAAAACAGCTTCAATTGTCTTGGTAATACAATTTCCAAAATATTCTTAAAAAAATCTTGTAACCTTGTTCATACTATTTTTGAATAGTCAGAAACAATAAAGTTAACGGAGGTCGAACTCGCACAGTTTCCCTTATATCTCCCTCAGTATTAGAGATAGACCTGTCAACCCCTATATCATTGTATTCGTGAAATCATTCTATTCAAAAATGTAAAAATGTACAGGGTGTCGTTAAAAAAAAAATTAGATTTTTTGTGAGCGCCATTGTTTTTCTGATACAATTTTCAAAATCTACATAGTCTTATAACCTTTGTATTTATATTTTTTTTTGTAATAAAAACAACCAAATTAAGGGGGGAGGGGTCACACAAAATCACTTTGTACATTGAATAAGTTCGAAATTTGATTTAGTGCTTTTAGACCAATACTATGTGGGGCTTTGTTGTTTCCTGGAATAGAAATATCAACAAATCTCAAGGGAGAGTCGGTGTTGCAAAGAGCAATTACTGGGATGTTGACATATGAGGCTTCTGTGATAGGCTGATGATCAAAAGCAGGGTCAGTGACAATCAAAAGTCGAGGTTCAAGGAAAGCAGCTTCTGATTGGTAAACGCACCTGATATGAAAAAAAAAAAAAAGATTCAATATACATATATCGATTTTAATAGTTTCTTCTCAATGAGATGGTTAAATATAATCAGTAGTTGAATAATAATCACCAACAATCATAGGTTCCTTAGTAATATCATCACAAAGAAAAAAAGGTATTTTAAAAACATTTGTACATTTTATGTTATGGTTCACATCCCAATAACCTTATCTTTAAATTTATCAATCCAATTTTTTGTAAGTGGTTAAAAACAATTAAGCCCCATTTTATCATACTGACAAAATCATTTTAAGCAAAACATATGCCTGCTGTGATTATTGAAAAAAAAAACATTTTTTTTTTTAATCGTATTAGCATTCAAGATATAACAAATTATATGGAAAAAGTAGTTAGATATTAAAAAGAAAATAGATAAAAATAAACAAGCTGTAATAACGTGCTTAATAATAGAGATGCACTCCACTATAAAGATTGTACTACAAGGTTACAAAAAAAATATATATAAATTCCTCGAGGTTTATAGGAGAATAAACGAATAAACCAATTTCATCACCTTCATTAAAACATACCCAAATGCTTTGTTTGTAATTTTTATTAAATCTCTTTAATATTCCCGACATTTCAAGGTTCTCTAATTTGGCAGGATCCATATCGACGCTAATATGATTTATTAAAAAATCTGTTTTCACTGAATTACGTTTTGGTTTAAAATAATTTGGCCAGTGTGGCAACATAATGCGTAAGACTGTCTAGCCTGTACACAAAAAAAAATTTGATCAGATGATTAAAAATACAAAAAAATCAAAAATTTCGATCCGACTTGATTAAAATAAATGTATTTCAAGAATTTTGCTGCTTAAAATGCTTGTCAAGTATTTAACTTTTTCAAATGAGTGTATATTAATTATTACAATTAAATTTTGCAGAATCTAGTAGGAAACGGCTTATTATCCGTATAATTTTTGAAAATGTGATGACATTTTGTAACCTTGTTACATACTATTTTTGAATAGTCAGAAACAATACAGTTAACGGAGGTCGAACTCGCACAAAGTTTCCCTTATATCTCCCTCAGTATTAGAGATAGACTTGTCAACCCCTATATCATTGTATTCGTGAAATGATTCTATTCAAAAATGTAATAATATACAGGGTGTCGTTAAAAAAAAAAATTAAGATTTTTGTGAGCTCCATTGTTTTTCTGATACAATTTTCAAAATCTACATGAAGTCTTATAACTTTTGTATTTACAATTTTTTCGTAATAAAAACAACTAAATTAAGGGGGGAGAGGTCACACAAAATCACTTTGTACATTGAATAATTTCGAAATTTGATTTAGCGCTTTTAGTTTTTTTTTTTCTCATCAATTTCTCATTTTCAAATGAATTCAGAGTAAAAATATATTGTAACAAGGCTGATTGATGTACTACTATATTAGAGAGAAAAGGGGCTCATAAAACATCTTGGCTGTTCAGAATGTTATTTGGATATCGAATGGCAAACATAATTCCACTCGTATACTTGTGAAATATAGATGATAATCATTTTTATTGATACAAGATTGTATATCGTTACTCAAAAAAAAAAAAAAAAATCAGTGCCAATCAGTGGAACCCCCCCAGTTGGGAGCACCACCCACTGGTGCTGCTGTATTAGTAGTTGTCCATTGTTCTTGTGCAACAACTTCGGCTGCCCAGTCGTCAGTCGCATTGATGGTATAGGCTGGAACGCCTGCAACTGGAGCAACTGGAGCGACAGGTTCTGTAGCCCAATCAGTAATTTCAGTTGTGTTCCAGTCGATGTCTGGTGCATCAAGAGGTGCGACTACTTCGGGCGGTTTTACAACAGCAGCAACGGCCTCTTTGGCAGCTTGTTCTTCTTTTTCGGCTTCTTCAGGTTCACGGTAAAAGAACAAGTCAACTACTACATCCCATTTGGTTTCACGTGGAATTATCCCACGAAGACGGAGTACCTTAAAGTATAATAAAGAATGTTACATTTCCTTTTTCTTTTTTTTGTGGTGGGGTAATAAAAATATGTGAAATTGTGAAATATAAAATTACAAGCAAAACTGACGATTACTTTTTTTTATTTATTCGAAATACATAACTAAACTTAATTTTACTAGGAAAGCAGGCAAGTACCTAATTCCAAGAAATGTAGGTGCCAACAGCTTACTGGGCAAACTGACAGAATTTACCTCTAGACTCTATCCTTTGTACACGGAGATCACTTTAAGTGTCTTATTTTTCCTATATACATGGTGTTTATCTAATGCGTGGGTCTAAGATATCTTGGTTACGCTAAAGATATGAAAAAATTTCAAAGAGTAACTCCTCTTTTTACAGGGATTTATAAGACAAAAATATGGTGAAGTATACAGGACATCCCAATTTTGCCTTACTGATACCAACTTCATTTTTTAAATGGCAATCTACCATTTTTATTTAATTTCTGGATTGCTCACGTTATTATTTGTTTATGCCAAAGATGAGATTATCATCATTATACAAAAAAATTCAATTACAGCTTAAGACGTGTATTTAAATAATTTTTTGAAGTGTTGACTCACAAATTAGTTGCTCAATTAGACTATGTGGTAAAGTAAGCCAGAGGATTAAACTCGGTGTTCAACAAAAAAAATTTTCTTCCGATAGAATTAAATTGGCCAAAACTCGCTTATTTCAAATGGAACACCCGATATGTTTGGCTCTACCAGACAGTTCCTTGCAATTATTATGAACTATGCCCTATACCAAAAATCACATGTTTTAGATATATTGCCACTTCTTTCTTATTTAATGGGTAAATCAATTGCCGTAAGAAACTGATTAGTAGGTCATGCAATGTGTGTTTGACACAAGTTTGCGTTTATTTACGAATTATTATTATTATTAATGTAAGATAATAAGAATCTCGATGACACTGTCAGTAGGAGTTTGGGTAACACTCATACACCTGCATGGTGATTAATTTTACTAGACCATTTTTCTAGTGAACCCCAAATATTTATGGCATGCTAATGGGCATCCTGTGTATGCCAGAAATAAAGCACCCCAATTAAAAAATTTGATTGCTCTTAACATTGTTTGATATCTTTTGACAGTTTACGAGGTATTAATACGATAATGCACATCAACAATAATAACTAAGAAAAACCTATGAAAATATGATCTCATTTTTTTGACCTTTCATGAAAAAACTGTAGATTCTCGCTTGATGTTAGAAGCATTGTCAAATAAAAAAAATATCATTACGCAATAAAAAGCAGGAATTTTTGTATGAATCATGTAAGAATGTGTTCCTGAGAGTGAATATTTTTGTCAGTTAAAAATTAAATTTCGTCTTTTTGTTATGTCTTTAATTTTCATTTCTTGTCAAATGCTAATTAAATCGACGTTGCTTTGCTCAATAATTAATTAATTAAAATTATTGTTACTAATTTTTTGCTTTTGGTATGTAATAAATGCATACACCTACATTTTACTAAAGAACTCGACACTGATATCAAATATCTTAGAGAAATTAAATCTTACGATAGAGATAATCTTTCTTTCTGAATTTCTTTTCTAATTCAAAAATTAAGCCAACAAAACGACGAGCTGCCCTGTACCATACAACTATTAAAAAAAAAGTCCTAGAATGAATTTAGTTTGACCCAATAAAAAGAAAAATTTATTTAAATGGAGGGTCATTCAAACAAATTTCCTATATTTCAGAGTTGAGAAGTGATTTAACATACACAACAGAACAGAACTAACACCCTCGATAATGTAACAGATAATATAATGACTTACCTCACGTGCCAAAAGCCACCACAAAAGACCAATACTATGTGGGGCTTTGTTGTTTCCTGGAATAGAAATATCAACAAATCTCAAGGGAGAGTCGGTGTTGCAAAGAGCAATTACTGGGATGTTGACATATGAGGCTTCTGTGATAGGCTGATGATCAAAAGCAGGGTCAGTGACAATCAAAAGTCGAGGTTCACGGAAAGCGGCTTGGATCTGATTGGTAAACGCACCTGAGATATGAAAAAAAAAAGATTCAATATACATATATCGATTTTAATAGATTCTTCTCAATAGGATGGTTAAATATAATCAGTAGTTGAATAATAATCACCAACAATCATAGGTTCCTTAGTAATATCATCACAAAGAAAAAAAGGTATTTTAAAAACATTTGTACATTTTATGTAAAGCCCCCCCAATACACCTGCGAACAAATTGAGCAACAGAAACTGTTGTGGAAACAATTGTATAATGTATGGTGTTGTTTGACGTGCTGCGCAACTAGTTGCAGAAAGTCAAACTTGGTTGAAATTAATTGCACAACGAGTGGTGTTGCGCAACTATTGCATCGTCAAGCCCCCCATACACCTGCGAACAAATTGTGCAACAGAGGCTGTTGTGCAAACAATTGTATAATGTATGGTGTTGTTTGACGTGCTGCACAACTAGTTGCAGAAATTCAAACTTGGTTGAAATTAATTGCACAACGTGTGGCGTTGCGCAACTATTGCATCGTGTTTGGGCTTTGTGAACTCAACTGAAGTTCTTTGAGGAGATTTGCGTGGTTAAAACGAGATCTTTTCTTCAACAACTCTTTCATCCACACTCTCTGCTTCCTTTTTCTTTTTTTAACACTAACATCCGACGCAACAGCAATTATTATAACTAAACAGGCTGCATCGTCAGACGGCATGTTTCCGTAGGTATACGACAAAAGCAACTGTGGTTTGTATAAAATTGCGCAGTGTATGGGTGACCTTGTTCGCACAACAATTTGTTGTGCAACGTTAGTTTGCGCAATTTGTTCGCAGGTGTATGGGGGGCTTCAGACGGCATGTTTCCGTAGGTATACGACAAAAGCAACTGAAGTTCGTATAAAATTGCGCAGTGTATGGGTGACCTTGTTCGCACAACAATCTGTTGTGCAACGTTAGTTTGCGCAATTTGTTCGCAGGTGTATGGGGGACTTTATGGATCACATCCCAATAACGTTATCTTTAAATTTATCAATCCAATTTTTTGTAAGTGGTTAAAAACAATTAAGCCCCATTTTATCATACTGACAAAATCATTTTAAGCAAAACATATGCCTGCTGTGATTATTGAGAAAAAAAAACAATTTTTTTTATAATCATATTAGCATTCAAGATATAACAAACTAATATATGGAAAAAGTAGTTAGATATTAAAAAGAAAATAGATAAAAATAAACAAGCTGTAATAACGTGCTTAATAACAGAGATGCACTCCACTATAAAGATTGTACTACAAGTTTACAAAAAAAATATATATAAATTCCCCGAGGTTTATAGGAGAATAAATGAATGAACCAATTTCATCACCTTCATTAAAACATACCCAAATGCTTTGTTTGTAATTTTTATTAAATCTCTTTAATATTCCCGACATTTCAAGGTTCTCTAATTTGGCAGGATCCATATCGATGCTAATATGATTTATTAAAAAAATCTTTTTTCACTGAATTACGTTTTGGTTTAAAATAATTTGGTCAGTGTGGCAACATAATGCATAAGACTGTCTAGCCTGTACACAAAAAAAATTTTGATCAGATGTTTAAAAATACAGAAAAATTAAAAATTTTTATCTGACTTGATTAAAATAAATGTATTTCAGGAATTTTGCTGCTTAAAATGCTTGTCAAGTATTTAACTTTTTTCAAATGAGTGTACATTAATTATTACAATTAAATTTTGCAGAATCTAGTAAGAAACGGCTTAAATTCGACTTATTATCCATAGTGTATAATTTTTGAAAATGTGATACATTTATACGATTATACGACCATCTGCCTTAATAAATACTAAGCAAAGGATGTTACATTTTTTTATTCACTTCCACAATTTTGTATACGGTGTCCAAATTACAATTTCTACATCATAAATCCGCCATTTTTTCACATATTTGGATTTTTTAAAAAAACGTGACACTAGATTCTTTGGAAATTCTCATACGTTATACAGGGTCTTTATTTGAGAAAAATTATAAAAAAGGACCATAATTCCCTTAAACGGAACACCTCGTATTTAATGGAAAATTAAATTCTACACATTTTTCTGATTTCAAAAAATGTGATTTCCTGGGCTTATTATTTTTAGTTTTTAAGTTATTCAACAAAATAAATCATTTCCATAATCATGTAAAAAAGAAAAAAATGTATGCTGTGAATTAATGACAAGTTAAATAAAACATTAACGACATAAGGTGTCCTCAATTAAGTTCCATCTCTCAAGATGACAGTAAAGTGCAACCAAATTTTTATTGCACTAGTGAGTACAATAGTCACTTTTTATATTGAAAATTAGTAAATGGCCTACTTTTTGCATCATAATAGAAAAAATAATTTATATTCAGTAGAAAAATATTTAACAGTAAAAAATATTTTACAACTCGATTTGTTTAATATTGAAATATCATGTTTGTTTATTTACTCCTTTTTTTATTTTCACTGGGACTAGGAATTTTTTTTAGAAAGGTACAATGTATTTATTTTCTTTTAAAATGTGCAACTGTTCACATGCATGTACAGGGCGATCATTTTAAGTGCATCATTATTGCTTGATTTTTCACCTATGAAAAAAAAAATCCAAAATTATACCTATGTATTACTTTCTTATAACTAATGTTTTTCTGAGGAATCCAAATTCGAAAAGAAAAAACAATTGAATGTCAAAAAAAAGTTATGACTGAAAAACTGATGGATAAAAAAATTGATACCCCGTTAATGCAGAAATGGACGTGATATTTCACTGACCATAATATTATATTGTAAAAACTGTCCGATCGTTATTTGTGGCTTTTTTTTTTTTTTTTTTTTTTTTTTGAGCTTACTACCACAAATAATTCTTGGTTATCTAAAAAATACAGTTAGTTACCCAGTATGATGCTTGCCATTCTGCCAGCGGTGCGGGCGGGCAGGCCCAGGTGGCAAGTTACTTGACAGCCGAAGACCGCGATTTGGAGTCCACGCTAAAATGTAGTTCCTAGGTAAAAATGGCCCGATTGTGGCCTACTTGCCTAGTAAAATAAGTAGCTACTTACTACTACTACCCAGTATGAGTGGAAAAATTGATCTGTGCTGATCTTATGACGTTCGCAACGTTGTTTTTTTTTGTATTTGTATATTTCTGCCGTTATATTCATTAAAAACAATATCCACTCACAATTCCACTCTTTATATTCATTATATGAATATTACTAGAATAAAAATTATTTTATATTTCCAAATAATTAAGAAAATGGTAGTTATTTAAATCACCCGATGTACAAAATGTTCAATTTAAATGTTATTTTCAACTGTTAAATTAAATATTAAAATTTTTTAACATGTCTACTATATTTTTTCCATAGATTCCAAAACCACGTATGAAAATATCGTTGATTGACACATAAATGCGCGTAAATATAACCTATCATTTTCTATGAATACATTTAAATTCAAATTCAATATGGTTTTCTCAAAAATGATGCATCTCAGCCATGTACCCATGTACCTACTAACCTTTTTATTAACTTTCTTTCCGTTTTCTGAAAATACCACAATTTTTTTTCAAATAAGAACTGCCTAGGCATCCTCATAAAAGATATGGAATAAACGGTATGCCAAATCATTAAATCGTTACCTCTAATCAATTATCCAATTATATCTCGGAAACAAAGCGTTATACGAACTTTTTGTCATATTTTGCTGTAAGGAATATGCTGAATTTGTGCAATACCCATTTGTAACACCCTATACGTGACATGGTATAGCTCAAATTAAAAGAAATATTCTACAACATATACAAATTGTGGCTGTGTTAGGAATTGTTAAATCAAATCTTTTTTTTTATATATACATCACAAATTAAACAACCCCAAAATCCAAAGTCAGCAGTAAACCAGCTACATTTGTCACTTAACGCTCTAGCCCACTGCACTACCGAGCTCGGTAGCTCTGTATTTAATACCAAAACATAAATATTTTATTGTACCCTACTCATAAAAAAAAAATGCTTTTTAAAATATAAAATAAAGATGGCTGCCACTTACCAGGAGTGAATCTGCCAGCAATTGGGGTGGCACCAGTATGTGCAGCAAATTTGAGTACTGCACGTTGTCCATAAGAACGAGAAGAAATTACAAACACTTCACCTGGGTGTTCAATAGCTACAATAGCACGGGCTGCCAAGAGTAATTTTTCCCAAGTTTTTCGAAGGTTAACAATGTGTACTCCATCGGCACGTCGTTTGTAGACATACTGTTCCATTTGAAAATCTACATTTGATGTGCCAAGGTGAGTACCAGCGGCCAACATCTTGGTAACATCATCCTCCTTAAGGCTTAAGACCTCTAGACCTCCTGACATCTTCACGTTATAATTGAGTTACGGTAAACCTAAAAATGATATTGAAAAAAGTTACGGGTACACTGGCAACTAACACAATAGACCAAGAGATTTGGAAAAATGAAAATAATTTTATTGGGCTTTGCAGGACGATGAAGTCGGCTTGTGTACTGCAGTTACTTTTAAATTTAAAAACACTGTAGCAACGAAATTTATCAGTTCTCGTCTAATACCGACATGTAGCAAAATATAATAAAATATCTTTATATGAAATGATATAGTGTTTTAGTACTCTCCTTTCACGGAAAATATAAGTACGGATTAAATTTACAAAATGAACAACTTGTTAACCGATTACTTACATACTTTTTTCTATTTATATTATGTAGATGTTTGTATTTTTGTGTATTACTCTTTCCTGGTGGCTTAGAAGAGCGTTTCACACGAACGTTACCTTCTTGTGCAATCTACTCCGGTATTATATTCGTATATCTATACAAGTATTTTAATCTTATTTGGAACATAAAACACGTCGGCTTGTTCGACATAGGTAAACGGATCAAAGAAGCCGACGTTTTTTATGTTGTACATAACACCAAAATTTTTCAAACATACATACTAATATGACGTACAAACATCAATTGCTTTATAACTTAATTTCCATATTTTAAACAGATATGATCAAAATGTTTATCGATGATATCGAAATTTTAAAATTAACTTGAAATGTACTTACGTGTAGTATATGCCACAGGGAGTGTACGTGTTCAGCACAGAACAGATAGTGAAGAGTGAGATGTTTGCCAGAATGCCAGAAAGCGATCGCTAGGGTCAAAACTAGGGTTTTTATTTTTCTGTCAATTGTCAGGCTAGTCAATTCTACAGTGAAGTGGTGGAAGTTAAACCTATGGCACAGATTCTGTGCCTATGGAGTGTAGAGAAGGAGAAACGTCTCCGTGTTAAAAAAAATGTGATCGGATTTTCGATGGAAGAATAGGTGGCGCTGATTTACAGGAGGTATTTTACGAGATTTTGTTTTTACTATTTTTATTATTTTTTTACGCTGTATAATTCTTTTCAACACCTACATAATATTATGTTTTCGTTAGTTTATAGAATCTGAAGCTAGTTTCAGAGATATAGTAAGTGTTTAACTTCAGACTCAATCCCATAATACGATCAGCGCCACATCTCATACCTTACAGAATTCAGACCACATTTTGAACGTACCGTCCATAAGAGACGTTCCTCCTTCTCTACACTCCATAGTTAAACCTTCGATCAGCAAAATTTTTCAAACCAACCAGTCAGAATATGTTGCTAAGATCCATCCACCACATGCAAGCGATGCAAATAGGCGGAGAGGACAGCAACGTTCTCGTCAAGTGTATTTTTCGGGAATGCGATTCCCTACTACTTGGACACCTTGTTCTAGTGCGCAAATATAACCTTTATGCACCAAACGATAAGGCCTAGTTTGTGTTTGTACATATGGATATTTGCCTAAATTTAACTGCTTTTTACTTAATTCTTGACAGCATTGAAGCCAGAGGTGTATTTCTCTCGGAGTTGTTCTAAATGAGCGAACTGATCGCAATGAGCTGTTATTACACTGTGTAATGTAATAAAATAAAGCTCATTATTTGTGTAATGTAATAAAATAAAGCTCATTATTAGGGAATGAGGGCTAACGTTTTCAGGCTTACCAGTTAACGCCACTGGTCGAATAAGGTCGTGTCAGAAGTTATTGTTATGCGCGAGAAAAGTTTATAGTGTTTTATTATAATTATTAAAAAACCTTGTTAATTGCGCCTCAGTGTTGTGCAGTTCCATTTTGTTCGGAAACAAAAGGCGGACATATGCTGTCGAGAGACAAAACTCGCCTAAAACAGTGGTTGATAGATATAACTTTACTCCTTCGAAACATTCCTGAGTAATAATCATGTACATTCGTTGTTTTCATCATACTCATTCTTGATATAACCTAACTTTAATGACATAAATACAATAATTTCCCTACTGAGCAAGTAAATTACTTCTTTCCCCTTCTGCCATCATTGTGTTAAATGTTTTTCAGAATTTTTATAAAAATTACTAAAAACTAGTGATAAAAAGTCATAGTAAACATTAACGTTCAGTGACGTGGACCTTTCCGTACGCTAGCACGTCTCGTCGCGAATTCAAGAGCGTTAACCCTCATTCAAACCTGAAGTGCAATTCAAGGTAGTGCCGACTTAAAATTTTATTGTAAACAAATAGGTGCATTCAACCAGATATGCTTAAAACCCAAATTACAATCCACCAGCAGAATGTGCCCGTACCGAATTGGTTGTAAATGTATCCTTACAATACTTATCTGTCGGTCCATACGACCGAATTTGATCGTAGGAAGAGGAGAATCGCTGGTCACAAAATAAAAATAACAAATATTCAACAACAAGAAATAAGAGGATTTGAATTGAGCTTAATTTTCAGCTTCAGCAGTAAAATTTTTAGTCATTCTATTCTGTGCTGCTGCAGCGTTTCATTCATGTTCCCCAATTTGCATTATTATGAAAATGTAAATATTTTACGCAAAATCGACAATAATTTTGAAATTGACGAAGTAGACGGCAAAACGTAATAGAATTAAGACTTTAGAATTGAAAGTTTTTGTCACAGAACAAGTTTTCGACTTTCGAAATTCAAATTGTAAACATAGCAGAAGTAAAATATAACTTTTATTTGTAAATTTTATACATTTTACTTTGAAATACTACGCTGTGTTCTGTCGCTACCACAAATTCTTTTTGGTGTTACATAAAAACAATACATAACCTCTGTTATTCTAACGACACTCCTTTCAACGTGTAATTTGTAGTTGGCAAATTCTAACTTCACGGCGACAGATTTCCTGTCTCGGCCAAAATGAGGGGAATACAGACATGTGACGATATGTCTAAATACTATTGGTAGAAATTACTGTCGCTGGCGACAGTTGTTGCTCTCTGAAACCGGCTTTGATATGTTGTCAGTACAATATATTTTCTACTCGCGGCAACCCTGTGTGTGATTACTGATTAGTGATGGATTACTCTTTTTTCTGTTCTGTGTGATTACGATTACTGATTATTAGTCAAATCTTCGAAGATTAACATTAACCTAATTTTATTTGTTTATCGATCTAACCTATAATACGACATGCTTGGAAAACTAATGAATTATAAAAATAAGTTATTTAAATAAATATGTACTTAAACAGACGCTTTGTTGTAATTTCTGTATATTTTATTTTAATTAATTTATTTGGACTATTTATAAAATACTTAGAATACGCAGATTACTTCTTATGTTATGATGATGAATGCAGAGAAGTGGATTCTCCAGATACAGAATTTGATTATATTATAGGTACGTAAATAGTGCCTTATTTGTTAATCTGAAAACTGGTTCACTGAGTTCGTATGTTAATTAGTGGGATGCGGCTCTGCCGGGGCAATATTAGCAAAGAGGCTAGCCGAGGATAAATATATTAAAGTTCTTGTACTAGAGGCGGGAAAACATGGTAATTCCCTTTTAAATATACCATCTGTTGGTTTGTTGCTACAGGAAACACTTTACGACTGGCAGTATGTCACTGTCCAACAATCTAGATCGTGTTTTGCATTAAATAATAAAGTAAGTACCTAGAATAAATAATTAATTGAAAGGTTAGTTAGGATTAAATTTATTAGGTGAGCCATTGGCCTATGGGAAAAATTGTTGGCGGCACCAGTATGTTGAATAATATGATTTATGTTAGGGGACATCCAGAAGATTTTAAAGAATGGTTCAGAGCTAAAGAGGATTATAATTATATCACAGATGTATTACCTTATTTTGAAAAATTGGAAAATCACAATTTCCGAGGTAGTATATAATTATTCCAGACCAGTACACTTCCGTTTGAGTTATGATTTTTATATAGGTACCTGCCTAAGGTTGACCCCATTAAAAAGCACCATATGGTATAAAGTATAATAATTAATTTGTTCAAATGTCATTTTGTAGATTTTATTTTGTATATACCTAAATTAGTCATAAAATGGACAATTAATTATTATTTTGGTATTTTAATTAAATTAATTGATTTAATTAAATTTCAATTGTATTTTAATTTTGATTATACTTTTATTAGTAATTAATTATGTGTTTATACCTGTTTGATTGTAGTGAAACATCTCAATATGGATGAAAGATATAGTTTTACACTGAAATAAAATTTTTGAAATATCCATAAACGTATATTTGCATTACTATCATTGCTAGTTACTAACTATATGATATAATTGAAAATGTGATACCTATATATCAATCTGCTTTATTTTGAATCAACTGCCAACCACAATTGGTACGATCGCCTGGTAATTCTACATTGACAACTAATATAATTGAGATACTGGTCTAGTATTAAAAATTATAATTAAAATTTCTTCTAACAACATAAAAATTTCAGATACTCAGAAAAGTTCATTGTACATTAATGATATTATTTTTACCTCTTTCCTGCCCGACTTTGTGCTAGATGCTGCAAAAGCTTTAGGATTTCATATTCTTGAAGATACAACAGACTGTATAAAAGGTAAATCCACTTGATTATATACAGGGTGGATCAGATTTTAATCGGGAAACTTAAAGAACCGATAGAACACGCCAAAATAATATGGATTTGTCATATAAACTTATAGCTAAAATCGCTTAGTTTTCAAGTTTTAATTTATTTTCAGTTTTTCCCATATTTCTCTGAAAATAATTGAGATGTTCTGAAATTTGAAAGGTGATTGTTACGTACATTAGTACACTTCTCTCCATTCCAACCAGAGGCGTGACAGTGGGGGAGTGTCGAAGATATTCTTCCCAGAAAAACAGGATGCCACCGACCAAAACTATTTTTTCTTTCTATTTCGACATTCATTAGCACTAATGCACAAAATAGTTTTCTTATAATTTTTTTATAGGATGCAACGTCTTCGACTTAAACTCATTTCGATATCATTCATCCCCTACTTATCAATTTGCCATTAATTGAGAATCGATTAAAAAAATTACATTGTTTTTCATTTTTTTCATTAACACAATTTCAAATGGAGAGATGAATACTATGGTTCTAAGTGTATGCAACTTGCACCATCTGAATTTCATAATAATGTCTCAATTATTTCCGGAGAAATGCGCCCTCCATCTCGAAAACTAAGCATTTTTAACTATAAGTTTATATGGCAAATCCCTATCTGGCATAATCTGTCAATTCTCTAAGTTTCCCGATTAAAATCTGGCCCACTCTATATTATGTAAAAAAGTAGGTATTGCAAAAAATTATCAATGCATAGTCGCCATTTATCGATTTATTAAACTAGATTTTTTTCTTTGATTCGTGATACATAATCATGTTTTATGTTTTGAACACTCAGTGTTTCTTCGGCTATAAATATGTCTATGGTTTTTAGCCAAGAGTAGGTATAAGAGAACGCTGATGAAAGGAAAGATGTAAGTAATTTGTATATGCCTTTTCAACTCATTAAAGAATTTAGTAAATATATTTTTTTTTTTTCGTAAAAATCATGGGATTTTAACACATTGTGACATTAAATTAATAACTTTTTTTTTTTTTTTTTTTTTTCATTTCAAAAGGTACCAAATATGATTTATAAATTTTTGGTATATATTTTTAATCGTAATAGGCCAAGAATAATTTATTGGGGTGTTTCCATCAAAAGTGGAACTTATAGCATTCTTGAATTGGGAATTTAACAAAATTTACAATGTAACCTGGGAATTATAAAAAAACTTCTATGTTCATTTTACAGCATCGTACTAATGTGTATACCTAACTAATAAATTTGTATTTATAAGTATTTCTTTACCTATCTTTATTATGCCGTTTGAAATTAGGGTTGTATCTGTTGAGTATCTAGACACATTTTCATGGTACCTAGTTACAAATTACAGTAATTATCTGTACCTAGATACTAAAAAAAAAAAATTAACCAATGCTACAACGCTGGCATTAATGCAACAGTAATATTAAATGTTGTGATTTTTTTTAAGGTTTTGGTATGCCAAAAGTGAATATACACAAAGGGATACGTTCGACCACATCACACCATTTAGTAAATTTAAATAAACAAAATATATTTTTGCGTACAAACAGGTTTGTGGAAAAAGTTCTAATACATCATAATTTTGAAGCTTACGGCGTGAAATATTCTTATTTGGACAAATCATATTTTGCAAAAGCTTCCAGAGGTGTAATATTATCTGCTGGAGTAATTGGCACACCAAAAATAATGTTGTTGTCTGGAATAGGTCCTAAAGATCATTTAGATGAGTTAAATATTAGTTCTAAATTAAATTTGCCTGTAGGTGAAAATCTACAGGACCACATAACTACTGGTTTGGATCTGGTAATATTGAACCAAACCATAGGTATTGGTATAGAGAAAATGTTGTCCCCTTATTCACTTTTTGAATATTTTTGGAAGGGTACTGGCCCATGGACCACTTGTGGATGTGAAGTGTTAGCTTTTATCAATACAAAAATGACAATTTTAAACCAAAATAATAATAATAATAATGTACGGCCCGATTTGCAATTCATGGTGATGCCGCTCGGAATTAATGAAGACAATGGGATTCACTTGAGACATTTAATGGGTATAAGCGACTATACTTGGAATAATTATTTTGCATTCTTAAATGAAACAACAACAATCTCAATTTTACCAATACTGTTACATCCCAAGAGTCGTGGTGTCGTTCGTTTGAGAGATGCCAATATTAAAAGTATGCCCATTATTGATCCAAAATATTTGAGTGACCAAAATGATGTTGCAGTACTGTTGAAGGGTATCAATTTAATAAAAAAACTAATTCAAACCAACTCGATGCAAAAACTTGGGGCCAAGTTGAACAGACACGTATTCCCCCGGATGCGAACATTTCAAATTTGACACCAAAGACTACTGGGAATGTTATGTAAGACATTTAACAGTAACTTCCTACCATCCCGTGGGTACATGTAAAATGGGAGGTGAACAAGATCCAACGAGTGTTGTAAATTTCGATTTTCAAGTTAAGGGTATGAACAATTTATTTATAGTAGATGCATCAGTCATGCCAACTTTGACCAGTGGAAACGTAAACGGTCCTGTTTTAATGTTGGCAGAAATGGCTAGTGATATAATTAAATTTAAAGACTTTTTACTTCAGCAGAATTGTAACATAAAAGATATATTTTTACCTAAAGTTGTTTGTTAATTTTCTGTATTTTTGTCAGAAAAAGAAAAATAAGAAAAATGAAAATTTACAGAGATAGTTTTATTTACACATACAAATAATGCACTACGCATTTTTTATATTTAACTATTTACATCAACTTATATTTCCCAGATGCCACAATTAAAATATGATAAAATCCTTGGTATACCAAAAGTAGAAAATGCAGTATCGCATTTTTATAATGCGTAAAGTATCTATTAAATTGAGAATATGCACTACTATTGTGTGATGAACAAAAAAGCCGTAAGTTAGAGTCGGAGAACGGTCCGGACATCCACATTAATACTTCTGTTTTAAGTTTTACTTCTCAATAGGTAGGTATGTACTATGCACTCTGAAACGGTAAACACAGGTAAACTCACGTCTGCCATGATTATTTAGTACGTATAATTCCACAAATTCAAAGGGAATGCGAGTATAGTTTTTGTTCAGTTCAAAAGTTTGGTATGGCCTTCCACCTAAATCATAAGTAAATCTTCCAAGAAACATTCCAGTTATGTCTATTGGGTCATAAAGTCCCTAAATTAAAAAGTAGTATCAGTTAAGAGATCTCTTTCATCAATTATTGTACTTACAAAAACTTCAAAATCTTTTGGTGCACTACTAGCATCTTCCATCAATTTTATATGATCTAATGTTATTGCCTTAATTGATATTTTCTTGCCCAACTTTATCCGCATTCTTCCTGTTGTACCATAGAACGCAAAACAATTTCCTGGTAAGTTACCAGGCTGCAATATCGATTCTGGATTTGACAACAGATCCATGTTAAGTAAATTGAAAAAACTTATAGATTTATTGGCAGGGTACGGAAAAGTATCCGGGGTTGACACTACAGATCCACATGCATATAAAGACGCGTAATCTAGAAGAAATAAGAGAATTTTTATGTAGGGACAAATTTAATTTTATGTTCTGAAAATCTTCCAGATGTGTTTTAAATAAACATGCGACATTTTATTTCTAGAAAAAAAATAATAAAGTAATTATTGGGTATTACATAAGCATCCTTGCAAAGCTAATAATATTATCATATTAGCTTTTATACTAGCGAATTCAGATAAGAATGACAGTATAAATGTACAAAACTACAGGTATTTATTATTGTTATCATATTACGTTTGAATGGATGTTTATATCGTAATACCCAATAACTATTTTATTTTATTTCTTTTCCTAGAAATGCATAAATACGAAGCAAGTAAAATGTCAGATTTCCTGTTTTATTGTATGATAAATATGTATGTGTTTTGTATATTATCTATAAAAAATGAAATACTTACATAGAACTGTTGATACATACTTACCAATGTTAAAAGAATTGAACAAAATTAATATCGCATAATTTTTAAATATCAAGAGTTCCATGTAAGTATCTATATATTGCATAAACAAATAATATATGTGTCAAGTTTCACGCTTGATATTCTAAAAAAGGAAACAGATTCATTTTCTGAAACCCTAATATATTATCATTATTTTTGTGGCTCATATTAGTTGTCAAAAAAAAACACCCTCTGACTAATCTTTTGACGTAAAGTCACAAGCACAGAGAAGTTTATTTTTCCAGTAACATACTGGGTAACTAACTATATTTTTTTAGATAATAGCGATAAGTCCCAAGAAAGAAAAATAAAAATTATGATTATAGTTGACTTATACGGCTGAATTTTTAGTGTTGACCAAAAAACATTTTTTGAGACACTAGATCTTTTTGATGTTTAATAAATTTTATTCTTGTTTGAATCTCTGGCACACACTTAATGCGAGTGTATCTAAAGTCTATTTAGCCTTTTAATTCTAATTAATTAATATAATGGGTCCTAGCCAGTGTTTCTTAATTCCGACATATTACACCATCTCATTGCTAAAATAGTTAATCAAACTAACATAGATTGGACGTCTGCCCTTTGTTGGCATATATAATGGCAAGGCACATATCAAATGTGGGCAAGGTGTGGTCCCACAGTTCCTTTATTTATACTATTAGATGGAAAACACAACCTACAACAGCATACCCTCAGGAACCGCCCTGCCGTCTACGCCGCCCCGGACAAAAAAACAAACTGCCGCCCCTTTTAAAATAATTTTTTCTTAATAAAAGATGGTTTTAATTTGCAAGAAAAACGTATATTTAAATAGAAACAAGTATTAAAACTTAACATTTGGTACAGAACAGTATAAATTAAAATAAAATAGAGTTGCAGTACCTTTAGATACCTAAAGTCTGTTCACTTAAACTTTGCAGTGGGGTTGGACTTAGTGAGCCCGATTTACAATGGGCAAAGTAGCGAGTGTATTGTATACTGGTTATTTCCAGGTGTAATAAATATATCATTGTGGGTTACTTATTTACTACCAGGCGTAAAAAATATTTCAAGGCATTAGAATTAAGATAAATGTCTTTTAGGTTTATTGAATCAGTGGAAAAATATTTCAACAGACTGTACATACGTAAATTTATTTACAATAAAAAGAAATGCCTTTTATTGGTTAGCAGTGGAATGAAACAAAATAACAACAATAAAATTGACATGTTTTCTTTATAGTTTTGATGAATAAGAAACCTAGATGACTGGTTACGCCGAAATAAGAACATCCTAATTTAATAAAAAAATCTCGATTTAGCTATAAGAAAGCCAAACGTCTTAAAAATTTCCAATACTTTTTATTTTGTATACCCATAAGAAATAATTTCAGAAAATAAAACATTTTTAAGTTCTACCTGCTTTAGAGCGGACCAAATTTTTTGCTGCACAATTTTCACACTTCTGCTTTAAACAATGTTATGTTTCTCTCTATCTTAATATAAAGCAATATGCTGCATTTTGAACTAAAATATACACCATATTATACTGCGTTCATTCATATGAGCACATAAAAAACTGTTTACCTGGGCTCATAGAGCGACCCTTTGTCGACCGTCTATCTTAAATATAACACATATTATTATTTTTAGGTAAGGTTAAGGGAATATATTGGTCATTGACAATTAGGTTTAATACTTACATATTAATATTAGTTGTCGAAAACACGATACAATTTATATTAAAACACAATCTACAAATGTCCAACTACTACCGATGCCTATGAAATAAAATAAACAATGAAAATTGATTTAACCGCTATCGGAACTTTCCACTTGCGTATATCTGCCTGCCGTCTGCATCGTTTCAGCGTTAATAACTCTTTGGGCAGCTGCATCTATAGTTGTACAACACTTTAACCTTTGACTGAGTTCTAGCCAGGATTTTTGACCCTGAATATAATTTTGCAGCAAAAGCAATATATGCAGTTTTTTGAAGTGGAGTACACCAGCCAGTCTCTTATAACTTGCTCTCCATTTCTTAAAATTCAAGAATAGTAATTTGCGCTAAATTTTCGACCATCATAAGGAAATTTGTAATTAAACGATGGTTTAGGTGGACCTTGTCGTACTAAAAAACTTCTTTCGGCATCTCCTAAAATTCTGAGTCACAATGCTGGATCTGTACCTTAAGTTTGTACAGTGCATTCCGTGGGTGGTAGGGTGGGGTCAGTTTGTAGAGGTAGTGTGCTACTAGTGCTAGCCAGGGTGCCTTCTGTAAGTGCTGAGGCGGTGTCAGTTGGTAGGCTGTTTTCATTTGGTGACAAAGTTGGTTTAGAAATATCGTGTATTGATTGGTCTTGGTCACCAGCACTCTCTGATGATTCCGTGTTTTCCTTTTTATCTGAATTTTGGAGATATTTGTTTTGGTACTAATGGTACTACTGGACCTACCCTGTAAATAATTATGCAGAGTACCAGCTTGTTTTTGTTTTTGGGTTTCCTTCTCTAGACTTCGCTTTCTGTACTGATGGCAGGACAATTTTCTATGCGCATCAGACATTCTAAAGCAACAAATTAAACAATGCAAAATATGCTAGTTAAAATAATCCATTGCGTTGCAAAAAAATAAAAATTGGAAAAATCTTCAAATACAATTAGTCAGTGACTTCGTCTGTCTCACAGTTTTGAAAAATAAAATGCCTAGTTTTAATTAGCTACTTAAACTATTTTTAAATATAAAAACGAATTATTTAACGTTTTGGGCTAATTTTCAACCCCCCTTTTGGAAAAATTAATTAATACTTTTAATAATTAAAACTAAGCATTTCATTTTTTTAAACTGTGGGACAGACTAAACCGCCGTCACCGACTAATCGTATTTGAAGATTTTTCTTCTTTTATCTTTTTATGCAACACATTGGCTTATTACTACACAAAATTATAATTTATTAATTAGTAGGATTTTTTTCAAAAAATTTTTTTTAGGTGTAGTGGATCCCAACAAAATGGACAAATTGCGAACCACCACAACGAACATATAAAAACTAAATATTTAAAGTAGATACGTATCTAAAATGTTTAAATTTTTAAGATGGATTTTTTTGTCTTTTTTCGCGGCGAAAACCCCAAATAAATTAATAAAAATCCGTCACAACAAACATACAGAAACCATTTAAAAATGTATAAGTATTGTAGAAAATATTTTTGAAAATAATTCCTTACCACTTAATATAGATATTTGCAGAAGTACTTACTTTTAGAATTTGACAAAACACACAAAAGTCACTATCCCGAACTGAACTGTTCAATATTTTTTAATATTTATAAACTTACTTGAAGGATATGTTATCACCGGCACCGACGCATTTGCAGTAATAACACAATTGCGCTTAGATGACTCTTTGTATAATAAGGCGCGAAAACATGTCCATGCATGTTATGTCTTGCAGTTCCTATTTTAAACAAGTAACTATATACCTACAAGTTCATGCAGGGTCATGCACGTCTTTTAACTATACACGTCTCGTTTTATTTCAGAAATAAATATGCTTTGTTTTAAAAAGGTGTTTTAATATTTTTCTAGCTTTAAAACATAACAAACCACAAAGATCAAATGTAAATTGCATAGTACTTAGTTTTAGTTAGGGAAAAAATCAACAAGTAGTGTAAAATTTATATTAATTGAGAATAATTAATTTATCAATATTTGGTTCACATTCAGGGAGGTGAAAATGCCGCCCTCAGGTTCGCCGCCCCGGACAGTGATCCGGGTTGTCCGCCTCTAAGGTCGGCCCTGATACCCTCTTATAAGATTTATGGAAAAAACTGACTGCAGTCAGCAGAAGAATAGAGTGTTAAGTCTAGGTGAAATTTAAAACCAAGCTAAAACATATTTTAATAGGTAGTTGCCTATGCCTACCTATAGAGTTTAAGCTAATTTAATAACGCCTCCACTGACAAAATCTCTTATCAGGTTCATTACCTGTTAAGAGATGTAATTTTTGGGATTAATCTAATCTTTGTATTACCAAATAATCCTACTTTATCAGCATCATATAAGTCCAGTGCCTTCTCAATTTTTTTTTCCACAATTGACTCTTGTTGAAGATAAATTTTAGTAAAAAGTTCATTCAAATGATTTCTAAAATAAGAAAAAATCAAGTATCTTGAGTTTTAGTTTTCCACTTTAAGAATACCTCCAGACATTAGTTTTCTCTATATTTTCTTTAATTTTTTCCATTTCTCCTCTAATCTGACCAATAGTTTTACTTCTAAATTGAAATTTGTTTATTGCTATTCTATCACCTTTTTAAGTCTTCATATTCACTTCTAATATAAGTATCATAATCTACAATATGTAATGAAAATCAATTAATATGATAATATGATAATATTTTACTTACAATAAAAAGTTGCCGCACAAATTCCAACAGCAAAAGCCATGGCCAATAAGTGAGTACATACACCTAAAATTTAGAAACCTGTTATGTGATTTTACTTTTAATGCTACAGAAAAATTTACTTGTAAAAGTGATACGTCTTGATCTCGATCTAATGCAAAAGTAAGGGTCATAGCCGGGAAAAAAATCTATTGGATCTAAATTCATTTTGAGTAATACCCTAAAAAATTGTTAAATATAATTATAATTTTAATAAACTCATCCTGAAATGGGTTACTGTAACCTTTGATGTAATGATAACATTGCGGGTTTTCCACAAAACACCATATGTAGGTACACTCGACGTGCGTTTTACCAGGTTGGCTTCATCAGGAGATGATTAAAATCTTTCATCTGTAGATGATGCCAACTTGGTTGGCGAAACGCGCGTTGAGTGCAGTATATGGTTGTTATGGTAGTTTAAATGTGAAAATCAATCAGTAGTTTCTTGAGATTTGTTGCATATTTTGACTGATGGGGCCTGGCTTTTTTTTTTTTGCTTTTTAGGGAAACGCAAAAAAATTTTAAACTCTGTAGGAACACTTCACATAGGGTTAGCTTTCACATCCCCCAACCGTCTTTTATTTTTTTTAAGAGAAATTGCAAAAAAATGATACCACTGAAAAAATGTGTAATATATAAATCAATCCTTCCCTAAACCACCCCTTTTCAAAGTGGGATGAGGGGCTGATACTTATATAATGTAAAAGCTATGTGAAGTGATTCTGCAGGTTTAAATTTTTTCGCATTTTCTACAACGAGTTATAGCCCAGCCCCATTAGTCGACTCCAACTGAAACCAAATTGACCTTTATTATACTTACTTAAAACTTTTTGCCAATTATGAATAAAAACACACAACTCTTATAACTTATAATATGGATAAAATATAGGTTTTCTCGGGAGCTCTTTTATTTATTTAAATTTTATTAGGAGTGACAAGCATCACAGAACAACTATTACAAACATTTTAATCGGCCCACTTTATTTCTTTCCGTTTTAGCAATTGATAAAAGTGATGAATAGAAAAATTTATTATTATTTTTTTTTAATTTTGAAAAGGTAAAAAAAAATCAACAAAAAAAAAAAAAAAGAAAATTATTTAAAAAAAAAGAATATATATATTAAAATAAAAAAAAAAAAAAAAAAAAAAAAAAAAAAAAAAAAAAAAAAAAAAAAAAAAAAAGAAAAAAAACAAAAGAGAGGAATATAATAAAAAAAAAAAAAAAAAAAAGCCAACCATTATTTTAAATATTTAATAAAATTAATTAAAATATAAAAAACAAAAAAGAAAGAATAAAATAAAAAAAAAAAAAAAGAGGGAACTGTAGAAGTAAAAAAAACCCTAAAAATAAAAAAATAGGAAGGAAATTATTTTTTATATTATATATTCTATTTTTTTTTTAATGAAAGTGATATGTAATCCCGTGATAAAAAAAAAAAAAAAAAGGAAAGAGGAGGGGGGAGGGGGGGTGTAAAAAAGGAAAGGAAAAATAAAAAAAAGGAAAATAAAAAAAAAAAAAAAAAACAGGGGGAGTATTTTAATAAAAAAAAAATAAGAAGAATGAAAAAAAAAAAAAGAAAAAATTTTTATTTTTTTTTTTGGTTTTTAATTGTTAAAAAAAAAAAAAAAAAAAAAAAAAAAAAAAAAGGAAAAAAAGAGGGAGAGTAAAAAAGAAAAAGGACCCCTTTTAAAAAAAAACATTCGGAGGGGGGGCGGGACTGGTACGTAGACTTGTGAAGGAATTAGGAAACTCTAAATTTTGATATCTAAAAACTGTCTTTTAAATATCTACCGCATCAGATTCAGGAATGTTAAAAACCTTTGACAACAATTTATTTCATCACACATTACAATATAAACTAAACATAAGGCCTCCATCATTTGTAAGTTATTTCAATGGGTTTTTGAATTTTCTCATCTGTTCATCTTCTGGTGCATTATTATTCAATACGAACGAGTGATCTGATTGGTCAAATTCAAAAAAAAAATTATTAATATCCATCCAATGAGAGGTGATGTGGCCCTTACGGAAATTGGATACGTTCGGAACAGGTGATCCGATGCTATTCCGATTTGTCAAAAGAATTTGATGGTAAACTAACTAATGAGGTGATCCGTAGCACGTCAGAGATAACAGGAATTAGAATATCGCCGTATTGTACCGTCTCCTAGTTAAATTATGTGTAAGTTTCAACGGAATCATTTGAACTATTATGATCCATCGTTGTCGAACTTCTACAGTTTCACTGAAGCGAGAGATCGTACCTAACGAATAAGAACACCAGGCAGGTGTCTATTGAACGAACGGTTCAATAACAAACAAAATAATATTCAAGTGATCCGGATCAGTTCTTAATGATGACCAAAGGAACACGCAACAAATTTCGATCCATCTATCGGCAAATCCTTACATCACCATTAAACAGATTTGGATTTTGGGTTAGGAACTCGAATTAATTTTAATTTGTTATAAATAAATAATGATATTTCGTTTCTGCATTTTAGATAAGATACATCAAACTAGGAAGAATAAGCCGCCAAAAGGGAAAAGTACTGCATTGTTTAAAGGTGCCCCTCACAAATAATAATTGATTGAAGTGGTCGAAGCTGGTAAATACGTAGACTAGTGAAGGAACAGAAACCCTAAATTTCGGATATCTAAAAACTGATTAGGGCGTCGATGCTGACTAAAACCGCATTTTATTCTTTGTAGGCCAGAATGAGCATGTATAGGATGCAAATATTGTAACGCAATGCTATAGCGAGCAGATATGTTCCTCGTTATGAAAATCCCAATGGCACAGAAGAAAAGTCCTCGTGTAATAAATCCTGCTCAAAACGAAAGCTAGGACGATGTCAAGTTATAGACACAAGGACAATAAACATTGGTCCTAGTGAAGAAATCTCATGGTGTGGGAGAGAAACTCTTATATAATAATTATTCAGACGGAAAGCTAGTACGAGTCAGATGGTAAACGCGGAGGCCGCGTCGGGCACTTTTTCAAGGTGAAGAGAGACGCAAGAGCATTCTGGTTTGATATTAGCAATAATTCAGATCGCATATAGAATATTATAGTATGCTCGACACTGTTTTGTACCACCCTTTTTGATTTTGTAAATGTATAGCACTAACAATTAAATAAATTGGCATTGTCTAAACGTCATTTGTAGCGTTTCTCTTCCTTCTTGGGACAAAGGATGATAAATGGAAATAGTGCCAAACGTATATGGGCATTTACGTCGAAAGATGTAATGCTTTTTTTTTTGTATTATTTTTTAATCATGATTCCTATACCTACTGACATCAATCAAAGTAGAGAATGTATATGTGCAAAGCCCTGACAAACTAGACTTGCGTGTTGCGTGTACGTTCACGCTTCCATTTACTATCACCCATCGCTTAAATTTATCGTAATTTCATATGGAAGTGTGGTTAAATAAAACAGTGGGTCCAAAGAACAGATTTGGTGATATCAATTTTACCAGTTACTAAATCGCGCTGAATTGTGTGCTTTTAATATTTACCGTCTACGTTTTATATATCGCTTTCTATCGTCAATAACATCAGATTCACGTATGACCAAATACTTCATCGTATGGCATTTTTATTCAATATACATTACGAATGTTAAATTAAAAACCTTTGACAACAATTTATTTCATCACACATTACAATATAAACTAAACATAAGGCCTCCATCATTTGTAAGTTATTTCAATGGGTTTTTGAATTTTCTCATCTGTTCATCTTCTGGTGCATTATTATTCAATACGAACGAGTGATCTGATTGGTCAAATTCAAAAAAAAAAATATTAATATCCATCCAATGAGAGGTGATGTGGGCCCTTACGGAAATTGGATACGTTCGGAACAGGTGATCCGATGCTATTCCGATTTGTCAAAAGAATTTGATGGTAAACTAACTAATGAGGTGATCCGTAGCACGTCAGAGATAACAGGAATTAGAATATCGCCGTATTGTACCGTCTCCTAGTTAAATTATGTGTAAGTTTCAACGGAATCATTTTAGCTATTATGACCCATCGTTGTCGAACTTCTACAGTTTCACTGAAGCGAGAGATCGTACCTAACGAATAAGAACACCAGGCAGGTGTCTATTGAACGAACGGTTCAATAACAAACAAAATAATATTCAAGTGATCCGGATCAGTTCTTAATGATGACCAAAGGAACACGCAACAAATTTCGATCCATCTATCGGCAAATCCTTACATCACCATTAAACAGATTTGGATTTTGGGTTAGGAACTCGAATTAATTTTAATTTGTTATAAATAAATAATGATATTTCGTTTCTGCATTTTAGATAAGATACATCAAACTAGGAAGAATAAGCCGCCAAAAGGGAAAAGTACTGCATTGTTTAAAGGTGCCCCTCACAAATAATAATTGATTGAAGTGGTCGAAGCTGGTAAATACGTAGACTAGTGAAGGAACAGAAACCCTAAATTTCGGATATCTAAAAACTGATTAGGGCGTCGATGCTGACTAAAACCGCATTTTATTCTTTGTAGGCCAGAATGAGCATGTATAGGATGCAAATATTGTAACGCAATGCTATAGCGAGCAGATATGTTCCTCGTTATGAAAATCCCAATGGCACAGAAGAAAAGTCCTCGTGTAATAAATCCTGCTCAAAACGAAAGCTAGGACGATGTCAAGTTATAGACACAAGGACAATAAACATTGGTCCTAGTGAAGAAATCTCATGGTGTGGGAGAGAAACTCTTATATAATAATTATTCAGACGGAAAGCTAGTACGAGTCAGATGGTAAACGCGGAGGCCGCGTCGGGCACTTTTTCAAGGTGAAGAGAGACGCAAGAGCATTCTGGTTTGATATTAGCAATAATTCAGATCGCATATAGAATATTATAGTATGCTCGACACTGTTTTGTACCACCCTTTTTGATTTTGTAAATGTATAGCACTAACAATTAAATAAATTGGCATTGTCTAAACGTCATTTGTAGCGTTTCTCTTCCTTCTTGGGACAAAGGATGATAAATGGAAATAGTGCCAAACGTATATGGGCATTTACGTCGAAAGATGTAATGCTTTTTTTTTGTATTATTTTTTAATCATGATTCCTATACCTACTGACATCAATCAAAGTAGAGAATGTATATGTGCAAAGCCCTGACAAACTAGACTTGCGTGTTGCGTGTACGTTCACGCTTCCATTTACTATCACCCATCGCTTAAATTTATCGTAATTTCATATGGAAGTGTGGTTAAATAAAACAGTGGGTCCAAAGAACAGATTTGGTGATATCAATTTTACCAGTTACTAAATCGCGCTGAATTGTGTGCTTTTAATATTTACCGTCTACGTTTTATATATCGCTTTCTATCGTCAATAACATCAGATTCACGTATGACCAAATACTTCATCGTATGGCATTTTTATTCAATATACATTACGAATGTTAAATTAAAAACCTTTGACAACAATTTATTTCATCACACATTACAATATAAACTAAACATAAGGCCTCCATCATTTGTAAGTTATTTCAATGGGTTTTTGAATTTTCTCATCTGTTCATCTTCTGGTGCATTATTATTCAATACGAACGAGTGATCTGATTGGTCAAATTCAAAAAAAAAATATTAATATCCATCCAATGAGAGGTGATGTGGGCCCTTACGGAAATTGGATACGTTCGGAACAGGTGATCCGATGCTATTCCGATTTGTCAAAAGAATTTGATGGTAAACTAACTAATGAGGTGATCCGTAGCACGTCAGAGATAACAGGAATTAGAATATCGCCGTATTGTACCGTCTCCTAGTTAAATTATGTGTAAGTTTCAACGGAATCATTTGAACTATTATGATCCATCGTTGTCGAACTTCTACAGTTTCACTGAAGCGAGAGATCGTACCTAACGAATAAGAACACCAGGCAGGTGTCTATTGAACGAACGGTTCAATAACAAACAAAATAATATTCAAGTGATCCGGATCAGTTCTTAATGATGACCAAAGGAACACGCAACAAATTTCGATCCATCTATCGGCAAATCCTTACATCACCATTAAACAGATTTGGATTTTGGGTTAGGAACTCGAATTAATTTTAATTTGTTATAAATAAATAATGATATTTCGTTTCTGCATTTTAGATAAGATACATCAAACTAGGAAGAATAAGCCGCCAAAAGGGAAAAGTACTGCATTGTTTAAAGGTGCCCCTCACAAATAATAATTGATTGAAGTGGTCGAAGCTGGTAAATACGTAGACTAGTGAAGGAACAGAAACCCTAAATTTCGGATATCTAAAAACTGATTAGGGCGTCGATGCTGACTAAAACCGCATTTTATTCTTTGTAGGCCAGAATGAGCATGTATAGGATGCAAATATTGTAACGCAATGCTATAGCTAGCAGATATGTTCCTCGTTATGAAAATCCCAATGGCACAGAAGAAAAATCCTCGTGTAATAAATCCTGCTCAAAACGAAAGCTAGGACGATGTCAAGTTATAGACACAAGGACAATAAACATTGGTCCTAGTGAAGAAATCTCATGGTGTGGGAGAGAAACTCTTATATAATAATTATTCAGACGGAAAGCTAGTACGAGTCAGATGGTAAACGCGGAGGCCGCGTCGGGCACTTTTTCAAGGTGAAGAGAGACGCAAGAGCATTCTGGTTTGATATTAGCAATAATTCAGATCGCATATAGAATATTATAGTATGCTCGACACTGTTTTGTACCACCCTTTTTGATTTTGTAAATGTATAGCACTAACAATTAAATAAATTGGCATTGTCTAAACGTCATTTGTAGCGTTTCTCTTCCTTCTTGGGACAAAGGATGATAAATGGAAATAGTGCCAAACGTATATGGGCATTTACGTCGAAAGATGTAATGCTTTTTTTTTGTATTATTTTTTAATCATGATTCCTATACCTACTGACATCAATCAAAGTAGAGAATGTATATGTGCAAAGCCCTGACAAACTAGACTTGCGTGTTGCGTGTACGTTCACGCTTCCATTTACTATCACCCATCGCTTAAATTTATCGTAATTTCATATGGAAGTGTGGTTAAATAAAACAGTGGGTCCAAAGAACAGATTTGGTGATATCAATTTTACCAGTTACTAAATCGCGCTGAATTGTGTGCTTTTAATATTTACCGTCTACGTTTTATATATCGCTTTCTATCGTCAATAACATCAGATTCACGTATGACCAAATACTTCATCGTATGGCATTTTTATTCAATATACATTACGAATGTTAAATTAAAAACCTTTGACAACAATTTATTTCATCACACATTACAATATAAACTAAACATAAGGCCTCCATCATTTGTAAGTTATTTCAATGGGTTTTTGAATTTTCTCATCTGTTCATCTTCTGGTGCATTATTATTCAATACGAACGAGTGATCTGATTGGTCAAATTCAAAAAAAAAATATTAATATCCATCCAATGAGAGGTGATGTGGTGGCCCTTACGGAAATTGGATACGTTCGGAACAGGTGATCCGATGCTATTCCGATTTGTCAAAAGAATTTGATGGTAAACTAACTAATGAGGTGATCCGTAGCACGTCAGAGATAACAGGAATTAGAATATCGCCGTATTGTACCGTCTCCTAGTTAAATTATGTGTAAGTTTCAACGGAATCATTTTAACTATTATGACCCATCGTTGTCGAACTTCTACAGTTTCACTGAAGCGAGAGATCGTACCTAACGAATAAGAACACCAGGCAGGTGTCTATTGAACGAACGGTTCAATAACAAACAAAATAATTTTCAAGTGATCCGGATCAGTTCTTAATGATGACCAAAGGAACACGCAACAAATTTCGATCCATCTATCGGCAAATCCTTACATCACCATTAAACAGATTTGGATTTTGGGTTAGGAACTCGAATTAATTTTAATTTGTTATAAATAAATAATGATATTTCGTTTCTGCATTTTAGATAAGATACATCAAACTAGGAAGAATAAGCCGCCAAAAGGGAAAAGTACTGCATTGTTTAAAGGTGCCCCTCACAAATGATAATTGATTGAAGTGGTCGAAGCTGGTAAATACGTAGACTAGTGAAGGAACAGAAACCCTAAATTTCGGATATCTAAAAACTGATTAGGGCGTCGATGCTGACTAAAACCGCATTTTATTCTTTGTAGGCCAGAATGAGCATGTATAGGATGCAAATATTGTAACGCAATGCTATAGCGAGCAGATATGTTCCTCGTTATGAAAATCCCAATGGCACACAAGAAAAGTCCTCGTGTAATAAATCCTGCTCAAAACGAAAGCTAGGACGATGTCAAGTTATAGACACAAGGACAATAAACATTGGTCCTAGTGAAGAAATCTCATGGTGTGGGAGAGAAACTCTTATATAATAATTATTCAGACGGAAAGCTAGTACGAGTCAGATGGTAAACGCGGAGGCCGCGTCGGGCACTTTTTCAAGGTGAAGAGAGACGCAAGAGCATTCTGGTTTGATATTAGCAATAATTCAGATCGCATATAGAATATTATAGTATGCTCGACACTGTTTTGTACCACCCTTTTTGATTTTGTAAATGTATAGCACTAACAATTAAATAAATTGGCATTGTCTAAACGTCATTTGTAGCGTTTCTCTTCCTTCTTGGGACAAAGGATGATAAATGGAAATAGTGCCAAACGTATATGGGCATTTACGTCGAAAGATGTAATGCTTTTTTTTTTTGATTATTTTTTAATCATGATTCCTATACCTACTGACATCAATCAAAGTAGAGAATGTATATGTGCAAAGCCCTGACAAACTAGACTTGCGTGTTGCGTGTACGTTCACGCTTCCATTTACTATCACCCATCGCTTAAATTTATCGTAATTTCATATGGAAGTGTGGTTAAATAAAACAGTGGGTCCAAAGAACAGATTTGGTGATATCAATTTTACCAGTTACTAAATCGCGCTGAATTGTGTGCTTTTAACATTTACCGTCTACGTTTTATATATCGCTTTCTATCGTCAATAACATCAGATTCACGTATGACCAAATACTTCATCGTATGGCATTTTTATTCAATATACATTACGAATGTTAAATTAAAAACCTTTGACAACAATTTATTTCATCACACATTACAATATAAACTAAACATAAGGCCTCCATCATTTGTAAGTTATTTCAATGGGTTTTTGAATTTTCTCATCTGTTCATCTTCTGGTGCATTATTATTCAATACGAACGAGTGATCTGATTGGTCAAATTCAAAAAAAAAATATTAATATCCATCCAATGAGAGGTGATGTGGTGCCCTTACGGAAATTGGATACGTTCGGAACAGGTGATCCGATGCTATTCCGATTTGTCAAAAGAATTTGATGGTAAACTAACTAATGAGGTGATCCGTAGCACGTCAGAGATAACAGGAATTAGAATATCGCCGTATTGTACCGTCTCCTAGTTAAATTATGTGTAAGTTTCAACGGAATCATTTTAGCTATTATGACCCATCGTTGTCGAACTTCTACAGTTTCACTGAAGCGAGAGATCGTACCTAACGAATAAGAACACCAGGCAGGTGTCTATTGAACGAACGGTTCAATAACAAACAAAATAATTTTCAAGTGATCCGGATCAGTTCTTAATGATGACCAAAGGAACACGCAACAAATTTCGATCCATCTATCGGCAAATCCTTACATCACCATTAAACAGATTTGGATTTTGGGTTAGGAACTCGAATTAATTTTAATTTGTTATAAATAAATAATGATATTTCGTTTCTGCATTTTAGATAAGATACATCAAACTAGGAAGAATAAGCCGCCAAAAGGGAAAAGTACTGCATTGTTTAAAGGTGCCCCTCACAAATGATAATTGATTGAAGTGGTCGAAGCTGGTAAATACGTAGACTAGTGAAGGAACAGAAACCCTAAATTTCGGATATCTAAAAACTGATTAGGGCGTCGATGCTGACTAAAACCGCATTTTATTCTTTGTAGGCCAGAATGAGCATGTATAGGATGCAAATATTGTAACGCAATGCTATAGCGAGCAGATATGTTCCTCGTTATGAAAATCCCAATGGCACAGAAGAAAAATCCTCGTGTAATAAATCCTGCTCAAAACGAAAGCTAGGACGATGTCAAGTTATAGACACAAGGACAAT
Source organism: Rhamnusium bicolor (assembly GCA_029963845.1). Classification (NCBI taxonomy): domain Eukaryota; kingdom Metazoa; phylum Arthropoda; class Insecta; order Coleoptera; family Cerambycidae; genus Rhamnusium; species Rhamnusium bicolor. The sequence goes on along the minus strand of JANEYF010005386.1, from coordinate 14,717 downwards.
AAACATTGGTCCTAGTGAAGAAATCTCATGGTGTGGGAGAGAAACTCTTATATAATAATTATTCAGACGGAAAGCTAGTACGAGTCAGATGGTAAACGGGGAGGCCGCGTCGGGCACTTTTTCAAGGTGAAGAGAGACGCAAGAGCATTCTGGTTTGATATTAGCAATAATTCAGATCGCATATAGAATATTATAGTATGCTCGACACTGTTTTGTACCACCCTTTTTGATTTTGTAAATGTATAGCACTAACAATTAAATAAATTGGCATTGTCTAAACGTCATTTGTAGCGTTTCTCTTCCTTCTTGGGACAAAGGATGATAAATGGAAATAGTGCCAAACGTATATGGGCATTTACGTCGAAAGATGTAATGCTTTTTTTTTTTATTATTATTTTTTAATCACGATTCCTATACCTACTGACATCAATCAAAGTAGAGAATGTATATGTGCAAAGCCCTGACAAACTAGACTTGCGTGTTGCGTGTACGTTCACGCTTGCATTTACTATCACCCATCGCTTAAATTTATCGTAATTTCATATGGAAGTGTGGTTAAATAAAACAGTGGGTCCAAAGAACAGATTCGGTGATATCAATTTTACCAGTTACTAAATCGCGCTGAATTGTGTGCTTTTAACATTTACCGTCTACGTTTTATATATCGCTTTCTATCGTCAATAACATCAGATTCACGTATGACCAAATACTTCATCGTATGGCATTTTTATTCAATATACATTACGAATGTTAAATTAAAAACCTTTGACAACAATTTATTTCATCACACATTACAATATAAACTAAACATAAGGCCTCCATCATTTGTAAGTTATTTCAATGGGTTTTTGAATTTTCTCATCTGTTCATCTTCTGGTGCATTATTATTCAATACGAACGAGTGATCTGATTGGTCAAATTCAAAAAAAAAAATATTAATATCCATCCAATGAGAGGTGATGTGGTGGCCCTTACGGAAATTGGATACGTTCGGAACAGGTGATCCGATGCTATTCCGATTTGTCAAAAGAATTTGATGGTAAACTAACTAATGAGGTGATCCGTAGCACGTCAGAGATAACAGGAATTAGAATATCGCCGTATTGTACCGTCTCCTAGTTAAATTATGTGTAAGTTTCAACGGAATCATTTTAGCTATTATGACCCATCGTTGTCGAACTTCTACAGTTTCACTGAAGCGAGAGATCGTACCTAACGAATAAGAACACCAGGCAGGTGTCTATTGAACGAACGGTTCAATAACAAACAAAATAATTTTCAAGTGATCCGGATCAGTTCCTATTGATGACCAAAGGAACACGCAACAAATTTCGATCCATCTATCGGCAAATCCTTACATCACCATTAAACAGATTTGGATTTTGGGTTAGGAACTCGAATTAATTTTAATTTGTTATAAATAAATAATGATATTTCGTTTCTGCATTTTAGATAAGATACATCAAACTAGGAAGAATAAGCCGCCAAAAGGGAAAAGTACTGCATTGTTTAAAGGTGCCCCTCACAAATGATAATTGATTGAAGTGGTCGAAGCTGGTAAATACGTAGACTAGTGAAGGAACAGAAACCCTAAATTTCGGATATCTAAAAACTGATTAGGGCGTCGATGCTGACTAAAACCGCATTTTATTCTTTGTAGGCCAGAATGAGCATGTATAGGATGCAAATATTGTAACGCAATGCTATAGCGAGCAGATATGTTCCTCGTTATGAAAATCCCAATGGCACAGAAGAAAAATCCTCGTGTAATAAATCCTGCTCAAAACGAAAGCTAGGACGATGTCAAGTTATAGACACAAGGACAATAAACATTGGTCCTAGTGAAGAAATCTCATGGTGTGGGAGAGAAACTCTTATATAATAATTATTCAGACGGAAAGCTAGTACGAGTCAGATGGTAAACGGGGAGGCCGCGTCGGGCACTTTTTCAAGGTGAAGAGAGACGCAAGAGCATTCTGGTTTGATATTAGCAATAATTCAGATCGCATATAGAATATTATAGTATGCTCGACACTGTTTTGTACCACCCTTTTTGATTTTGTAAATGTATAGCACTAACAATTAAATAAATTGGCATTGTCTAAACGTCATTTGTAGCGTTTCTCTTCCTTCTTGGGACAAAGGATGATAAATGGAAATAGTGCCAAACGTATATGGGCATTTACGTCGAAAGATGTAATGCTTTTTTTTTTGTATTATTTTTTAATCACGATTCCTATACCTACTGACATCAATCAAAGTAGAGAATGTATATGTGCAAAGCCCTGACAAACTAGACTTGCGTGTTGCGTGTACGTTCACGCTTGCATTTACTATCACCCATCGCTTAAATTTATCGTAATTTCATATGGAAGTGTGGTTAAATAAAACAGTGGGTCCAAAGAACAGATTCGGTGATATCAATTTTACCAGTTACTAAATCGCGCTGAATTGTGTGCTTTTAACATTTACCGTCTACGTTTTATATATCGCTTTCTATCGTCAATAACATCAGATTCACGTATGACCAAATACTTCATCGTATGGCATTTTTATTCAATATACATTACGAATGTTAAATTAAAAACCTTTGACAACAATTTATTTCATCACACATTACAATATAAACTAAACATAAGGCCTCCATCATTTGTAAGTTATTTCAATGGGTTTTTGAATTTTCTCATCTGTTCATCTTCTGGTGCATTATTATTCAATACGAACGAGTGATCTGATTGGTCAAATTCAAAAAAAAAAATATTAATATCCATCCAATGAGAGGTGATGTGGTGGCCCTTACGGAAATTGGATACGTTCGGAACAGGTGATCCGATGCTATTCCGATTTGTCAAAAGAATTTGATGGTAAACTAACTAATGAGGTGATCCGTAGCACGTCAGAGATAACAGGAATTAGAATATCGCCGTATTGTACCGTCTCCTAGTTAAATTATGTGTAAGTTTCAACGGAATCATTTTAGCTATTATGACCCATCGTTGTCGAACTTCTACAGTTTCACTGAAGCGAGAGATCGTACCTAACGAATAAGAACACCAGGCAGGTGTCTATTGAACGAACGGTTCAATAACAAACAAAATAATTTTCAAGTGATCCGGATCAGTTCCTATTGATGACCAAAGGAACACGCAACAAATTTCGATCCATCTATCGGCAAATCCTTACATCACCATTAAACAGATTTGGATTTTGGGTTAGGAACTCGAATTAATTTTAATTTGTTATAAATAAATAATGATATTTCGTTTCTGCATTTTAGATAAGATACATCAAACTAGGAAGAATAAGCCGCCAAAAGGGAAAAGTACTGCATTGTTTAAAGGTGCCCCTCACAAATGATAATTGATTGAAGTGGTCGAAGCTGGTAAATACGTAGACTAGTGAAGGAACAGAAACCCTAAATTTCGGATATCTAAAAACTGATTAGGGCGTCGATGCTGACTAAAACCGCATTTTATTCTTTGTAGGCCAGAATGAGCATGTATAGGATGCAAATATTGTAACGCAATGCTATAGCTAGCAGATATGTTCCTCGTTATGAAAATCCCAATGGCACAGAAGAAAAATCCTCGTGTAATAAATCCTGCTCAAAACGAAAGCTAGGACGATGTCAAGTTATAGACACAAGGACAATAAACATTGGTCCTAGTGAAGAAATCTCATGGTGTGGGAGAGAAACTCTATATAATAATTATTCAGACGGAAAGCTAGTACGAGTCAGATGGTAAACGGGGAGGCCGCGTCGGGCACTTTTTCAAGGTGAAGAGAGACGCAAGAGCATTCTGGTTTGATATTAGCAATAATTCAGATCGCATATAGAATATTATAGTATGCTCGACACTGTTTTGTACCACCCTTTTTGATTTTGTAAATGTATAGCACTAACAATTAAATAAATTGGCATTGTCTAAACGTCATTTGTAGCGTTTCTCTTCCTTCTTGGGACAAAGGATGATAAATGGAAATAGTGCCAAACGTATATGGGCATTTACGTCGAAAGATGTAATGCTTTTTTTTTTGTATTATTTTTTAATCACGATTCCTATACCTACTGACATCAATCAAAGTAGAGAATGTATATGTGCAAAGCCCTGACAAACTAGACTTGCGTGTTGCGTGTACGTTCACGCTTCCATTTACTATCACCCATCGCTTAAATTTATCGTAATTTCATATGGAAGTGTGGTTAAATAAAACAGTGGGTCCAAAGAACAGATTCGGTGATATCAATTTTACCAGTTACTAAATCGCGCTGAATTGTGTGCTTTTAACATTTACCGTCTACGTTTTATATATCGCTTTCTATCGTCAATAACATCAGATTCACGTATGACCAAATACTTCATCGTATGGCATTTTTATTCAATATACATTACGAATGTTAAATTAAAAACCTTTGACAACAATTTATTTCATCACACATTACAATATAAACTAAACATAAGGCCTCCATCATTTGTAAGTTATTTCAATGGGTTTTTGAATTTTCTCATCTGTTCATCTTCTGGTGCATTATTATTCAATACGAACGAGTGATCTGATTGGTCAAATTCAAAAAAAAAATATTAATATCCATCCAATGAGAGGTGATGTGGTGGCCCTTACGGAAATTGGATACGTTCGGAACAGGTGATCCGATGCTATTCCGATTTGTCAAAAGAATTTGATGGTAAACTAACTAATGAGGTGATCCGTAGCACGTCAGAGATAACAGGAATTAGAATATCGCCGTATTGTACCGTCTCCTAGTTAAATTATGTGTAAGTTTCAACGGAATCATTTTAGCTATTATGACCCATCGTTGTCGAACTTCTACAGTTTCACTGAAGCGAGAGATCGTACCTAACGAATAAGAACACCAGGCAGGTGTCTATTGAACGAACGGTTCAATAACAAACAAAATAATTTTCAAGTGATCCGGATCAGTTCTTAATGATGACCAAAGGAACACGCAACAAATTTCGATCCATCTATCGGCAAATCCTTACATCACCATTAAACAGATTTGGATTTTGGGTTAGGAACTCGAATTAATTTTAATTTGTTATAAATAAATAATGATATTTCGTTTCTGCATTTTAGATAAGATACATCAAACTAGGAAGAATAAGCCGCCAAAAGGGAAAAGTACTGCATTGTTTAAAGGTGCCCCTCACAAATGATAATTGATTGAAGTGGTCGAAGCTGGTAAATACGTAGACTAGTGAAGGAACAGAAACCCTAAATTTCGGATATCTAAAAACTGATTAGGGCGTCGATGCTGACTAAAACCGCATTTTATTCTTTGTAGGCCAGAATGAGCATGTATAGGATGCAAATATTGTAACGCAATGCTATAGCGAGCAGATATGTTCCTCGTTATGAAAATCCCAATGGCACAGAAGAAAAATCCTCGTGTAATAAATCCTGCTCAAAACGAAAGCTAGGACGATGTCAAGTTATAGACACAAGGACAATAAACATTGGTCCTAGTGAAGAAATCTCATGGTGTGGGAGAGAAACTCTTATATAATAATTATTCAGACGGAAAGCTAGTACGAGTCAGATGGTAAACGCGGAGGCCGCGTCGGGCACTTTTTCAAGGTGAAGAGAGACGCAAGAGCATTCTGGTTTGATATTAGCAATAATTCAGATCGCATATAGAATATTATAGTATGCTCGACACTGTTTTGTACCACCCTTTTTGATTTTGTAAATGTATAGCACTAACAATTAAATAAATTGGCATTGTCTAAACGTCATTTGTAGCGTTTCTCTTCCTTCTTGGGACAAAGGATGATAAATGGAAATAGTGCCAAACGTATATGGGCATTTACGTCGAAAGATGTAATGCTTTTTTTTTGTATTATTTTTTTAATCATGATTCCTATACCTACTGACATCAATCAAAGTAGAGAATGTATATGTGCAAAGCCCTGACAAACTAGACTTGCGTGTTGCGTGTACGTTCACGCTTCCATTTACTATCACCCATCGCTTAAATTTATCGTAATTTCATATGGAAGTGTGGTTAAATAAAACAGTGGGTCCAAAGAACAGATTTGGTGATATCAATTTTACCAGTTACTAAATCGCGCTGAATTGTGTGCTTTTAATATTTACCGTCTACGTTTTATATATCGCTTTCTATCGTCAATAACATCAGATTCACGTATGACCAAATACTTCATCGTATGGCATTTTTATTCAATATACATTACGAATGTTAAATTAAAAACCTTTGACAACAATTTATTTCATCACACATTACAATATAAACTAAACATAAGGCCTCCATCATTTGTAAGTTATTTCAATGGGTTTTTGAATTTTCTCATCTGTTCATCTTCTGGTGCATTATTATTCAATACGAACGAGTGATCTGATTGGTCAAATTCAAAAAAAAAATATTAATATCCATCCAATGAGAGGTGATGTGGGCCCTTACGGAAATTGGATACGTTCGGAACAGGTGATCCGATGCTATTCCGATTTGTCAAAAGAATTTGATGGTAAACTAACTAATGAGGTGATCCGTAGCACGTCAGAGATAACAGGAATTAGAATATCGCCGTATTGTACCGTCTCCTAGTTAAATTATGTGTAAGTTTCAACGGAATCATTTTAGCTATTATGACCCATCGTTGTCGAACTTCTACAGTTTCACTGAAGCGAGAGATCGTACCTAACGAATAAGAACACCAGGCAGGTGTCTATTGAACGAACGGTTCAATAACAAACAAAATAATATTCAAGTGATCCGGATCAGTTCTTAATGATGACCAAAGGAACACGCAACAAATTTCGATCCATCTATCGGCAAATCCTTACATCACCATTAAACAGATTTGGATTTTGGGTTAGGAACTCGAATTAATTTTAATTTGTTATAAATAAATAATGATATTTCGTTTCTGCATTTTAGATAAGATACATCAAACTAGGAAGAATAAGCCGCCAAAAGGGAAAAGTACTGCATTGTTTAAAGGTGCCCCTCACAAATAATAATTGATTGAAGTGGTCGAAGCTGGTAAATACGTAGACTAGTGAAGGAACAGAAACCCTAAATTTCGGATATCTAAAAACTGATTAGGGCGTCGATGCTGACTAAAACCGCATTTTATTCTTTGTAGGCCAGAATGAGCATGTATAGGATGCAAATATTGTAACGCAATGCTATTGCTAGCAGATATGTTCCTCGTTATGAAAATCCCAATGGCACAGAAGAAAAATCCTCGTGTAATAAATCCTGCTCAAAACGAAAGCTAGGACGATGTCAAGTTATAGACACAAGGACAATAAACATTGGTCCTAGTGAAGAAATCTCATGGTGTGGGAGAGAAACTCTTATATAATAATTATTCAGACGGAAAGCTAGTACGAGTCAGATGGTAAACGCGGAGGCCGCGTCGGGCACTTTTTCAAGGTGAAGAGAGACGCAAGAGCATTCTGGTTTGATATTAGCAATAATTCAGATCGCATATAGAATATTATAGTATGCTCGACACTGTTTTGTACCACCCTTTTTGATTTTGTAAATGTATAGCACTAACAATTAAATAAATTGGCATTGTCTAAACGTCATTTGTAGCGTTTCTCTTCCTTCTTGGGACAAAGGATGATAAATGGAAATAGTGCCAAACGTATATGGGCATTTACGTCGAAAGATGTAATGCTTTTTTTTTTGTATTATTTTTTAATCATGATTCCTATACCTACTGACATCAATCAAAGTAGAGAATGTATATGTGCAAAGCCCTGACAAACTAGACTTGCGTGTTGCGTGTACGTTCACGCTTCCATTTACTATCACCCATCGCTTAAATTTATCGTAATTTCATTGGAGTGTGGTTAAATAAAACAGTGGGTCCAAAGAACAGATTTGGTGATATCAATTTTACCAGTTACTAAATCGCGCTGAATTGTGTGCTTTTAATATTTACCGTCTACGTTTTATATATCGCTTTCTATCGTCAATAACATCAGATTCACGTATGACCAAATACTTCATCGTATGGCATTTTTATTCAATATACATTACGAATGTTAAATTAAAAACCTTTGACAACAATTTATTTCATCACACATTACAATATAAACTAAACATAAGGCCTCCATCATTTGTAAGTTATTTCAATGGGTTTTTGAATTTTCTCATCTGTTCATCTTCTGGTGCATTATTATTCAATACGAACGAGTGATCTGATTGGTCAAATTCAAAAAAAAAATATTAATATCCATCCAATGAGAGGTGATGTGGCCCTTACGGAAATTGGATACGTTCGGAACAGGTGATCCGATGCTATTCCGATTTGTCAAAAGAATTTGATGGTAAACTAACTAATGAGGTGATCCGTAGCACGTCAGAGATAACAGGAATTAGAATATCGCCGTATTGTACCGTCTCCTAGTTAAATTATGTGTAAGTTTCAACGGAATCATTTTAGCTATTATGACCCATCGTTGTCGAACTTCTACAGTTTCACTGAAGCGAGAGATCGTACCTAACGAATAAGAACACCAGGCAGGTGTCTATTGAACGAACGGTTCAATAACAAACAAAATAATATTCAAGTGATCCGGATCAGTTCTTAATGATGACCAAAGGAACACGCAACAAATTTCGATCCATCTATCGGCAAATCCTTACATCACCATTAAACAGATTTGGATTTTGGGTTAGGAACTCGAATTAATTTCAATTTGTTATAAATAAATAATGATATTTCGTTTCTGCATTTTAGATAAGATACATCAAACTAGGAAGAATAAGCCGCCAAAAGGGAAAAGTACTGCATTGTTTAAAGGTGCCCCTCACAAATAATAATTGATTGAAGTGGTCGAAGCTGGTAAATACGTAGACTAGTGAAGGAACAGAAACCCTAAATTTCGGATATCTAAAAACTGATTAGGGCGTCGATGCTGACTAAAACCGCATTTTATTCTTTGTAGGCCAGAATGAGCATGTATAGGATGCAAATATTGTAACGCAATGCTATTGCTAGCAGATATGTTCCTCGTTATGAAAATCCCAATGGCACAGAAGAAAAATCCTCGTGTAATAAATCCTGCTCAAAACGAAAGCTAGGACGATGTCAAGTTATAGACACAAGGACAATAAACATTGGTCCTAGTGAAGAAATCTCATGGTGTGGGAGAGAAACTCTTATATAATAATTATTCAGACGGAAAGCTAGTACGAGTCAGATGGTAAACGCGGAGGCCGCGTCGGGCACTTTTTCAAGGTGAAGAGAGACGCAAGAGCATTCTGGTTTGATATTAGCAATAATTCAGATCGCATATAGAATATTATAGTATGCTCGACACTGTTTTGTACCACCCTTTTTGATTTTGTAAATGTATAGCACTAACAATTAAATAAATTGGCATTGTCTAAACGTCATTTGTAGCGTTTCTCTTCCTTCTTGGGACAAAGGATGATAAATGGAAATAGTGCCAAACGTATATGGGCATTTACGTCGAAAGATGTAATGCTTTTTTTTTTGTATTATTTTTTAATCATGATTCCTATACCTACTGACATCAATCAAAGTAGAGAATGTATATGTGCAAAGCCCTGACAAACTAGACTTGCGTGTTGCGTGTACGTTCACGCTTCCATTTACTATCACCCATCGCTTAAATTTATCGTAATTTTAGTGTGGTTAAATAAAACAGTGGGTCCAAAGAACAGATTTGGTGATATCAATTTTACCAGTTACTAAATCGCGCTGAATTGTGTGCTTTTAATATTTACCGTCTACGTTTTATATATCGCTTTCTATCGTCAATAACATCAGATTCACGTATGACCAAATACTTCATCGTATGGCATTTTTATTCAATATACATTACGAATGTTAAATTAAAAACCTTTGACAACAATTTATTTCATCACACATTACAATATAAACTAAACATAAGGCCTCCATCATTTGTAAGTTATTTCAATGGGTTTTTGAATTTTCTCATCTGTTCATCTTCTGGTGCATTATTATTCAATACGAACGAGTGATCTGATTGGTCAAATTCAAAAAAAAAAATTATTAATATCCATCCAATGAGAGGTGATGTGGCCCTTACGGAAATTGGATACGTTCGGAACAGGTGATCCGATGCTATTCCGATTTGTCAAAAGAATTTGATGGTAAACTAACTAATGAGGTGATCCGTAGCACGTCAGAGATAACAGGAATTAGAATATCGCCGTATTGTACCGTCTCCTAGTTAAATTATGTGTAAGTTTCAACGGAATCATTTTAACTATTATGATCCATCGTTGTCGAACTTCTACAGTTTCACTGAAGCGAGAGATCGTACCTAACGAATAAGAACACCAGGCAGGTGTCTATTGAACGAACGGTTCAATAACAAACAAAATAATATTCAAGTGATCCGGATCAGTTCTTAATGATGACCAAAGGAACACGCAACAAATTTCGATCCATCTATCGGCAAATCCTTACATCACCATTAAACAGATTTGGATTTTGGGTTAGGAACTCGAATTAATTTCAATTTGTTATAAATAAATAATGATATTTCGTTTCTGCATTTTAGATAAGATACATCAAACTAGGAAGAATAAGCCGCCAAAAGGGAAAAGTACTGCATTGTTTAAAGGTGCCCCTCACAAATAATAATTGATTGAAGTGGTCGAAGCTGGTAAATACGTAGACTAGTGAAGGAACAGAAACCCTAAATTTCGGATATCTAAAAACTGATTAGGGCGTCGATGCTGACTAAAACCGCATTTTATTCTTTGTAGGCCAGAATGAGCATGTATAGGATGCAAATATTGTAACGCAATGCTATAGCTAGCAGATATGTTCCTCGTTATGAAAATCCCAATGGCACAGAAGAAAAATCCTCGTGTAATAAATCCTGCTCAAAACGAAAGCTAGGACGATGTCAAGTTATAGACACAAGGACAATAAACATTGGTCCTAGTGAAGAAATCTCATGGTGTGGGAGAGAAACTCTTATATAATAATTATTCAGACGGAAAGCTAGTACGAGTCAGATGGTAAACGCGGAGGCCGCGTCGGGCACTTTTTCAAGGTGAAGAGAGACGCAAGAGCATTCTGGTTTGATATTAGCAATAATTCAGATCGCATATAGAATATTATAGTATGCTCGACACTGTTTTGTACCACCCTTTTTGATTTTGTAAATGTATAGCACTAACAATTAAATAAATTGGCATTGTCTAAACGTCATTTGTAGCGTTTCTCTTCCTTCTTGGGACAAAGGATGATAAATGGAAATAGTGCCAAACGTATATGGGCATTTACGTCGAAAGATGTAATGCTTTTTTTTTTGTATTATTTTTTAATCATGATTCCTATACCTACTGACATCAATCAAAGTAGAGAATGTATATGTGCAAAGCCCTGACAAACTAGACTTGCGTGTTGCGTGTACGTTCACGCTTCCATTTACTATCACCCATCGCTTAAATTTATCGTAATTAGTGTGGTTAAATAAAACAGTGGGTCCAAAGAACAGATTTGGTGATATCAATTTTACCAGTTACTAAATCGCGCTGAATTGTGTGCTTTTAATATTTACCGTCTACGTTTTATATATCGCTTTCTATCGTCAATAACATCAGATTCACGTATGACCAAATACTTCATCGTATGGCATTTTTATTCAATATACATTACGAATGTTAAATTAAAAACCTTTGACAACAATTTATTTCATCACACATTACAATATAAACTAAACATAAGGCCTCCATCATTTGTAAGTTATTTCAATGGGTTTTTGAATTTTCTCATCTGTTCATCTTCTGGTGCATTATTATTCAATACGAACGAGTGATCTGATTGGTCAAATTCAAAAAAAAAATATTAATATCCATCCAATGAGAGGTGATGTGGCCCTTACGGAAATTGGATACGTTCGGAACAGGTGATCCGATGCTATTCCGATTTGTCAAAAGAATTTGATGGTAAACTAACTAATGAGGTGATCCGTAGCACGTCAGAGATAACAGGAATTAGAATATCGCCGTATTGTACCGTCTCCTAGTTAAATTATGTGTAAGTTTCAACGGAATCATTTGAACTATTATGATCCATCGTTGTCGAACTTCTACAGTTTCACTGAAGCGAGAGATCGTACCTAACGAATAAGAACACCAGGCAGGTGTCTATTGAACGAACGGTTCAATAACAAACAAAATAATATTCAAGTGATCCGGATCAGTTCTTAATGATGACCAAAGGAACACGCAACAAATTTCGATCCATCTATCGGCAAATCCTTACATCACCATTAAACAGATTTGGATTTTGGGTTAGGAACTCGAATTAATTTCAATTTGTTATAAATAAATAATGATATTTCGTTTCTGCATTTTAGATAAGATACATCAAACTAGGAAGAATAAGCCGCCAAAAGGGAAAAGTACTGCATTGTTTAAAGGTGCCCCTCACAAATAATAATTGATTGAAGTGGTCGAAGCTGGTAAATACGTAGACTAGTGAAGGAACAGAAACCCTAAATTTCGGATATATAAAAACTGATTAGGGCGTCGATGCTGACTAAAACCGCATTTTATTCTTTGTAGGCCAGAATGAGCATGTATAGGATGCAAATATTGTAACGCAATGCTATTGCTAGCAGATATGTTCCTCGTTATGAAAATCCCAATGGCACAGAAGAAAAATCCTCGTGTAATAAATCCTGCTCAAAACGAAAGCTAGGACGATGTCAAGTTATAGACACAAGGACAATAAACATTGGTCCTAGTGAAGAAATCTCATGGTGTGGGAGAGAAACTCTTATATAATAATTATTCAGACGGAAAGCTAGTACGAGTCAGATGGTAAACGCGGAGGCCGCGTCGGGCACTTTTTCAAGGTGAAGAGAGACGCAAGAGCATTCTGGTTTGATATTAGCAATAATTCAGATCGCATATAGAATATTATAGTATGCTCGACACTGTTTTGTACCACCCTTTTTGATTTTGTAAATGTATAGCACTAACAATTAAATAAATTGGCATTGTCTAAACGTCATTTGTAGCGTTTCTCTTCCTTCTTGGGACAAAGGATGATAAATGGAAATAGTGCCAAACGTATATGGGCATTTACGTCGAAAGATGTAATGCTTTTTTTTTGTATTATTTTTTAATCATGATTCCTATACCTACTGACATCAATCAAAGTAGAGAATGTATATGTGCAAAGCCCTGACAAACTAGACTTGCGTGTTGCGTGTACGTTCACGCTTCCATTTACTATCACCCATCGCTTAAATTTATCGTAATGTGTGGTTAAATAAAACAGTGGGTCCAAAGAACAGATTTGGTGATATCAATTTTACCAGTTACTAAATCGCGCTGAATTGTGTGCTTTTAATATTTACCGTCTACGTTTTATATATCGCTTTCTATCGTCAATAACATCAGATTCACGTATGACCAAATACTTCATCGTATGGCATTTTTATTCAATATACATTACTAATGTTAAATTAAAAACCTTTGACAACAATTTATTTCATCACACATTACAATATAAACTAAACATAAGGCCTCCATCATTTGTAAGTTATTTCAATGGGTTTTTGAATTTTCTCATCTGTTCATCTTCTGGTGCATTATTATTCAATACGAACGAGTGATCTGATTGGTCAAATTCAAAAAAAAAATATTAATATCCATCCAATGAGAGGTGATGTGGCCCTTACGGAAATTGGATACGTTCGGAACAGGTGATCCGATGCTATTCCGATTTGTCAAAAGAATTTGATGGTAAACTAACTAATGAGGTGATCCGTAGCACGTCAGAGATAACAGGAATTAGAATATCGCCGTATTGTACCGTCTCCTAGTTAAATTATGTGTAAGTTTCAACGGAATCATTTGAACTATTATGATCCATCGTTGTCGAACTTCTACAGTTTCACTGAAGCGAGAGATCGTACCTAACGAATAAGAACACCAGGCAGGTGTCTATTGAACGAACGGTTCAATAACAAACAAAATAATATTCAAGTGATCCGGATCAGTTCTTAATGATGACCAAAGGAACACGCAACAAATTTCGATCCATCTATCGGCAAATCCTTACATCACCATTAAACAGATTTGGATTTTGGGTTAGGAACTCGAATTAATTTCAATTTGTTATAAATAAATAATGATATTTCGTTTCTGCATTTTAGATAAGATACATCAAACTAGGAAGAATAAGCCGCCAAAAGGGAAAAGTACTGCATTGTTTAAAGGTGCCCCTCACAAATAATAATTGATTGAAGTGGTCGAAGCTGGTAAATACGTAGACTAGTGAAGGAACAGAAACCCTAAATTTCGGATATCTAAAAACTGATTAGGGCGTCGATGCTGACTAAAACCGCATTTTATTCTTTGTAGGCCAGAATGAGCATGTATAGGATGCAAATATTGTAACGCAATGCTATTGCTAGCAGATATGTTCCTCGTTATGAAAATCCCAATGGCACAGAAGAAAAGTCCTCGTGTAATAAATCCTGCTCAAAACGAAAGCTAGGACGATGTCAAGTTATAGACACAAGGACAATAAACATTGGTCCTAGTGAAGAAATCTCATGGTGTGGGAGAGAAACTCTTATATAATAATTATTCAGACGGAAAGCTAGTACGAGTCAGATGGTAAACGCGGAGGCCGCGTCGGGCACTTTTTCAAGGTGAAGAGAGACGCAAGAGCATTCTGGTTTGATATTAG